>SJYT01022377.1:88300-124546 GCA_006410635.1 Cephalophus harveyi
CTAGAGGAAATTTCATGTGTGCTTAAAAATATGTATTCTGCTGATTTTGAATTGATCGTTTCATATATATATATATATATATATGGTCAACTGCTATATTTTTAAGTCCAATTTTTAAAATTTATTTGTCTGGATAGTTTATCCATTGATATTAATGACGTGTCAAAGCTCCCTACTATCATTTTGATGCTGTCAAGTTCTCCCTTTAGGTCTTTTAATATTTGCTTTATATATGTAGGTGCTTATTTATTGAGTGACTGTATATTTACAAGTTGGATTATATATTTATGTCATTCCTATCAGCTTGACCCCTTTATCATAATGCATTATCTTTCTTTGTCTTTTATAGTTTTTGTTTTAAAGTCTGTTTTGTTTGATATGAGTATAGATATACCAGCTTTCCTTTTGTTTTCATTTGCACAGGATATTTTTTTCTATTTTTTCACTTTCAGTCTGTGTGTAACTTTAGATCAGAAATGAATCTCATAACCTAACTTTGCTAAATTGAGTATTCTTGGTTAGATATTTTTGTTTGTTTTTTGCACCTTTAGCACTTTTAATAAATCATTCTACTTCCTTCTGGCCTTCAATGTTTCTGTTAAGAAGCCAGCTGATAGGCTTAAGGGGATTTACTTTGGGATTTACTTGTATGTAAAAAGTAGTTTTTTATTTCTTTTTGTTTGTTTGTTTTACGTTTTTTGTTGTTGTTGTTGTTGTTGTTCTTTTTGCTACTTTAAAAACTCCTTTCTTTATCTTTTGACATTTTAATTACAATGTGCTTGGTGTGGATCTTTTTGAGTTCATCTTTTTTAGAACTTTTTTGTGCTGCCTGGATCTGAATGTCTGTTTTCTTCTCCAGGTTAAAGAAGATTTCAACCACTATTTCTTGAAATGTATTCTCCTTCTGGGACCCATCTAATCTGAATGATACCCTCTAATCTATTGATCTCTTAATCTATTTTTATTTTTTTAGTTATTATTACTATTATTATTATTATTATTTTTAGCTGCTCTCTTTGGGTGAGTTCCACTGTTCTGGCTTTTAGGTTGCTGATTAGTCCTTTGCTTCATCAAGACTGCTTTTGAATTTTTGTAGTGTATTTTTAGTTCAGTTATATTCTTCAGCTCTGTGACTTCTTTTTTATACTTCTCTATATTTTTTAATGTCTCTGTTGAACTTCTCACTGTGTTCACCCACTGTTATGCATGTTCAGAGACAATTACTTTAACTCTTTATCAGATAAATTAAATCTATATTTTTAAGTTTCCCCCCCCCTTAGGGTTTTACCTTATTCTTCTGTTTGTAACATTTTCCTTTGTTTCCTTATTTTCTTGTTTCTCTATGTTTCTATGTTTCTCTATGGTTTTCTTATTTCTCTATGTTCTCTGAGTTTCTTTCCATGTATTAGGTGAAACATCTATCTCTCATAGTCTTAAAGATATAGCCTTGTGTAGGCATTGTTATTTTTCAATCTTGCCTTAGTTCTGCTTGATTCTAGAATCTTTCTGATTGCCTAAGCAGTCCACTTTATTCTTTATAGCTTCCAGTTGCTGAGATCATGCCAAACCTTGTCAGTGTTACTGATAAAGAGACTTTTGTCAACACCAAGGTTTAGGCTAATTGGAAGCCAGATCCACAAGTAGGAGCTTTTAAAAATGCAAATATATACATTCTTGTGGAACTGCCTTCATTACCCTTGCTAGCCTCAATCAGGTGATTTGAAAATGTATCCAGTTGCAAAAACCAGGGTTCCAAATGAGTGTATAATGTCCTTTCTAAGAAGTACCAGTGAGCTGTAGCAAGGCCAAAGGAGAACATTAAGATGGCATCCCCAACCTACATTTGCTGAGAATAATTTGTAGCCTCTATACATGTTGCAGATCTGAAGCTAACGTTCAGGCTGATCATCCAGGACAAATAAAGAAGCCTTTGTCACAAAAAGTTTGAGTGTGTCTGTGTTGTATCCTGGGAGTGGTAGCTTATCAAGAACTTTCTTTCCAAGTATTACAAACCTATGGGGTCCAGAAATACAGACTCCCTTGGCCACCTGAGCCCAGTGCTCAAGGAGTGTCCCCTGTGTGGACCATGTATGCTTGCCAACTAATGTGGGGCCACAGAGATGGGGTGAGCCTGCCAGCTTCAGCAGTTTCATAAGAGGGCTTGTGGATGGAGCAAAGACATCAACTTCAACAGGACTGTGAATTCAGGGAGGAGCAGAGCTGGGGCAGCCTACTGCCTGCACCAGGGCCACATGAGGCTCATGGGAGAGGTGAGATCATTGCTTTAAGTGAGGCTTTGGGAGAGTCTGTGGATAGGGTAAGCCAGCTAGCATTAGCAAGGTAGAGGGGTCACAGAAGCTGATGCTCCAGTGCTAGCTCTTCCAAGGTGGAGTCTGAAAGCAAAAATGGTTCCCATCAGTGCCTCCATCCCCAGAGAAAGCCTCAAATGACTCCTAAGATTAGCTAGTAAATCTCCTTCACCTGGGGTCTAGGCATTTTTCAAACTGGTGCTTTTGCAGTGGGTCTTGGTGTCAATGAGTCTGCATATAAGCACTTTGAAAGCAAACTCTCCATTCCTCACAGGCTTTTGGGTAGCCTGAATGTAAGACTCACTGATTGGAGATTCATATTTCCAGTGCAAGTTCTTAGGTAAGGTTTGCCTTAGGTAAATTTTTCAAACTGGTGCTTTTGCAGTGGGTCTTGGTGTCAATGAGTCTGCCTATAAGCCCTTTGAAAGCAAACTCTCCATTCCTCACAGGCTTTTGGGTAGCCTGAATGTAAGACCCACTGATTGGAGATTCATATTTCCAGTGCAAGTTCTCAGGTAAGGTTTGCTTTAGATGAGGCTGGAACTCCTAGCTCCTCAGAGTGAAGTCTGTAATTGTGGACTTCCTCCTGTTAGGGTCTTGCCACACTGGGTATAAAGTTTATTGAGAGTCTGTGTCTCTGCCTCTTCTACCATATCAATGTGGTTCCCTTCTTGCAGAGAAGTTGTTAGCTAGTTCACAGCTCTTTCTTTGAGGGAGTTGATCAATCTATAGTTGTAGAATTGGTATGGAGGTGGAATGAGGTAAGTTCTATGTCACAGTCTTAAACCACTCTCTGCATTTTTTGTTTTATTTTCTATCTTCATACTTACTATCAAGCTTACTACAGTTATTTTAAAGAAGCTAATATATTCAATGTACTTCAGTTTGGATACCTCAAAATAAGATCATTTGAATTGTTTCAAGAATAAGGAGAAGTTTGCTATGAGTGATATTCATGGAGTTATAATATGTGGACAACATGCAAAAGTAGACACATTCTTGTTCATGGACCTTATAAATTACTTGGCTTACTTTCTAATTCTTGACAGTTATAGAATCTAGAAATTTCCAGAGAAAAAATGATTATAGGTAAGTTCAGTTCAGTTCAGTTCAGTCGCTCAGTCGTGTCTGACTCTTTGCGACCCCATGAATCACAGCACGCCAGGCTTCCCTGTCCCTCATCAACTCCCAGAGTTCACTCAGACTCATGTCCATCGAGTCAGTGATGCCATCCAGTCATCCCATCCTCTGTCGTCCCCTTCTCCTCCTGCCCCCAATCCCTCCCAGCATCAGAGTCTTTTCCAATGAGTCAACTCTTCGCATGAGGTGNATGCCATCCAGCCATCTCATCCTCGGTCGTCCCCTTCTCCTCCTGCCCCCAATCCCTCCCAGCATCAGAGTCTTTTCCAATGAGTCAACTCTTCACATGAGGTGGCCAAAGTACTGGAGTTTCAGCTTTAGCATCATTTCTTCCAAAGAAATCCCAGGGCTGATCTCCTTCAGAATGGATTGGTTGGATCTCCTTGCAGTCCAAGGGACTCTCTCTTACAACATCATAAACGTGAATTTACTTGATCATTTTTACACAGTGAGGTTGGTATATATTTCAGATGAGGAATGGGGGCAGGTAGAGAGGATGGAAACCTGATGGTTACACAGAGCTTGGTGGGCCCCAGAGCTTGATGTCAAACTCAGGAAGTTTGTCTCCAACGCCCACGCTCTAAAGCACTTGCTCTTTTTCATCAACTTATAATGAATTCATAATGTAATGAACTTGTGAAAAAGAAATTGAACAGCAATATAATGCATACTTACAAAGTCATTTCCTAAGATATCCCTTTATCTCCATGAGCCAATTGATTTTTGGTTCAGTCCTATGGGTACATGCATAAGGTAGCATGACAATGGCTTGTACTACAAGCAAAGTTTTGCAGAATGCCAAGTGTTAATGAGTTTTCTAAAGTCCCAGAAGCACAGTTTAGGTCCCCTGGTCTTGCTCTCCAGTAGACTATCAATTTTGAACTCTGTTGTTCTGTTTACCTCACAATATTTCCTCGAAGATATTCCATTCAAGAGAGGAAAGGATAAAGAAGATGTGCCATACACACACACACACACACACACACACAATGAAGTACTACTTAGCCAAAAAAAAAGATCAACCAATGCCATTTATAGCAACATGGATGAACCTAGAGATTATCAAACTAAATTAAGTAAATCAGATTGAGAAGAACAAATGTAATCTGGTATCACTTATACATGGAATACAAGAATGATACAAAGAAACTTATTTACATAACAGAAACAGACTCATAGATGTAAAATGGAAATGTATTACTACCAAATGGGAAAATGAAGGAGGGATAAATTAGGAGTTTGGGATCAACCAATACACACAATTAAACAACAAACACCTACTGTATAGCACCGTGAACCTTATTCAATATATTTTTAAAAATCTATAGTGAGAAAGCTGACTTAAAACTAAACATTAAAAAAGAAAAAGTGGCATCCAGTCACATCATTTTACAGCAAATAGATAGGGAAACAGTGGAAGCAGTGACAGATTTTATTTTGGGGCCTTGAAAATCATTGAGGATGGTGACTGCAGCCACAAAATTAAGACAAATGTTCTTGGAAGAAAAGTTGTGACAAACCTAGACAACGTATTAAAAAGCAAAGGCACCACTTTGCCAACAAAGGTCCATATAGTCAAAGCTATGGTTGTTCTAGCAGTCATGTACGGATGTGAGAATTGGACCATAAAGAATGCTGAGCACTGAATTAATGCTTTCAAATTGTGGTGTTGGAGAAGACTCTCAAGAGTCCTTTAGGTTGCAAGCAAATGAAACCTCTCAATCCTAAAGGAAACCAACCTGACTATTCATCGGAAGGGCTGTTGTTGAAGCTGAAACTCATAGTTTGGGCACCTGATGCAAAGAGCTGACTCACTGGAAAAGTCCCTGATGCTTGGAAAGATTGAAGACAAAAGGAGAAGGGATGACAGAGGATGAAGTGATTAGATACTATCATTGACTCAGTAGACATGAATTTGAGAGGCAAATTTGGCCTTGGAATATGGAATGAAGCTGGGCAAAGGCTAATAGAGTTTTGCCAAGAGAATGCACTGGTGATAGTGCATTCTAACAACACAAGAGAAGACTCTACACACGGACATCACTGAAATCAGATTGTTTATATTCTTTGCAGCCAAAAATGGAGAAGTTCTATACAGTCGGCAAAAACAAGACTGGGAGCTGACTGTGGCTCAGATCATGAACTCCTTATTACCAAATTCAGACTCAAATTGAAGAAAGTAGGGAAAACCACTAGACCATTCAGGTATGACCTAAATCAAAAGGACCGGATGCCATAATCTTCGTTTTCTGAATGTTGAGCTTTAAGCCAACTTTTTTACTCTCCACTTTCACTTTCATCCAGAAGCTTTTTAGTTCTTCTGCACTTTCTACCATAAGGGTGGTGTCATCTGCATATCTGAGGTTATTGATATTTCTCCTGGCAATCTTGATTCCAGCTTGTGTTTCTTCCTGTTAGAGCTTTCAAATAATATAAATATTAGATGATTCTGGCATCAATAAATTGTATTTATTAGATGAAGTTATTTTGGACATATTTCACACAGTATATAAATGTTGAGAACTTATAAAGTTCCAGTATTTACAAAGTTTCAATTTCATATCAATCCATATTTAATTAAGTTAAACAAACATTTAATTAAGTTGAACAAACATTCATAATCTATAGTGTACACAAAACTTTTCAAGTAAAGCACTGAGGAAATCCAAAGATGCCTTTGAAAAAAGGGATATTTATTCAATTACCTGATACCTGGAATTTTCATAGTGCTATGACATCATCTGCCAAATTAACAAAATTCATTTAAATGCATTTACTAATAAAACCAAAATATGATATTAAACAGTTATAAACTATCATTGGTGATAGTTTTTATCTTTATTTCTGTTTAATTAGAATCCACTAATATAAAGACTTCACCATATAAATATACATATTTTTAGTACTGTCTCTGATGGACATCTGCTGTGATTTTTGGTTACTGAACCCCTTTAAATATTTTGGAAATGTTTTGATTTTTGTCAGCCCCAAAGTGGAAACGAAAATTCTTACTTAATCTGCCTTCTTGAGTGAGCAAATGTGTGAATTAGATTCTAACAAAGAGAATGCTGAACAAGATTTCGTTTTATAAGAAAGAACAGGCAAATGCAGGTGCTTCACAAAATCTTACCCTCCCCACCCATCCTTCCTAGTGAGCACTGTGGCAGCAGGATCCCACTTTCAAGGACATTAGTAACAAAAGCTCAGGAGTTGGTCAGCATTCAGCCACACTGGGGTCTCCAGGTGGCTACTTTCAGTATGTGGTTTGTGCATCTTTCCTGCCCTCTCATTCCCTAAGCTGACATGCTGATATCTTGGTTATTCTATGACCTTCCTAATATCCTTATTAAATCTTTGTCCTGCTTAAAACTAGAAAAATATATTCTATTGTTTACCACTACAAATATTGTCTAATTATTTTTTTCATTTAATATGTTAAGAAATATTGCTAATTATATCTCCTAAATGTATTTTCAATGTTCTATGTTGATTTCTGATGTGTTGAAAGATCAAGATAATCTTACTATAGTAAAATACATTTTAATTTGTTTATAAGCAAAGAAGACTTACAAAAATTCAGATATGAGTCAGTTTTTATACCCTGTTAGTGTATTGTTTGTTTTCTCAAAAGTGGGTCTAAATTCCATTAAACTGTGTAAAGTTAAATTTATCAGTGCTTTTTAAGTCAAAGGGAATCAGTAACAATTTGTACTATTTTCTGATTACTTAATATATATAATATTTAGTATTTATTTACCTACTCAATACATTAATAACTTCTGATTGCAAAAGATTGAAATAATATAGACTTTTTATAAAGCATGCTTACTCTTCACCTTTATATCCACTTACTGCTATTCTCAGGTGCAGAAGTCCTGTGAATACACTTTGAATCCCCTTCCCATGAATTGCAGATATAGTTTTGTTTATTTAATGACATATTTATATTACATCTCATTACCTCATTACCTCACTAGCCTTAAAAACAACTACATGAAGCAAGAAATAAGTTCCTATTTACACACATGAGGATTTATGCTAAGAGAGTTGTTCACCCCAAGTTGGCGAGGTTTTAAATGGTACACCTGGGATATTTACATGGTCTAATTTACTCAAGATCATGAGTCTAACTATTGCATGGAAGTGAGAAGCTCTGTAGTATTCTGTTGCCCTTTGTAAAATGGATCCAAGATAATTCTGGCTCCTATATATTACAAATAGGTGTGTTATATTCTGCTATTGGGTGCAGGATTGACTGATGATTAATTGATGTTTGGAGACGTTCACTTTGCCTGTTTTGTAGGCAAATGATTAAAAAGGGGACTGCTGAATTACTGGAGGAAAGATGATACAGATGTTTGCAATATAGCTGGGGATTCAGACTATCTAGAATCCAGTTAATAAAAGTCTCTTGGGAGTGACATGTCCTCTAGCAAGTTATGTAACCTCCTTGTGCCCCAGCTTCCTTTTCTGTGAATTGAATATATCAATAGAATGAATTCATATTTTTTGTGAGATATTTTCAGCTGGTAACACTCAGTAAGACATACTATAAATGTTCAATCAAACTAGCTACTTTTTATTTTCTTCTCTCTCATTTCTTCCTCCTACTCACTCTTCCTTTTTCTTCTCTTCTTCCTAGTATTTGTTTTAAGGAGCACTGACATTTACCTGAAATAATGTGAATAGAACATAGGATACATATAGTAATAACAGAGTTGGAGACTTGCAGAAAATGCCAGAACCAAATTGTATCCAGTCATAGCCACTGAAATTAGAAGATTTGTTTCTATTCATGCAGCTTTAAAATCATGCTGCTGTATCTCCCTATTAGCAATCTGTATTAATCCTTCCTCTAAAGATATGCCATTACATTCAGTTAGCTATTATGTATTCATCTATCTTTTTTGGTATGTCCTCAATCCTCTTTCTGCCCAAGATCCCAAAGATACATATAGTAATAACAGAGTTGGAGACTTGCAGAAAATGCCAGAACCAAATTGTATCCAGTCATAGCCACTGAAATTGGAAGATTTGTTTCTATTCATGCAGCTTTAAAATCATGCTGCTGTATCTCCCTATTAGTAATCTTGTATTAATCATTCCTCTAAAGATATGCCATTACATTCAGTTAGCTATTATGTATTCATCTATCTTTTTTGGAATGTCCTCAATCCTCTTTCTGTCCAAGATCCCAGAAGAGATAACTATTAAAATCATGCTGCTGTATCTCCCTATTAGCAATCTGTATTAATCCTTCCTCTAAAGATATGCCATTACATTCAGTTAGCTATTATGTATTCATCTATCTTTTTTGGTATGTCCTCAATCCTCTTTCTGCCCAAGATCCCAAAAGAGATAACTGGCTTATTTTGATCACCCAGTTTTGAACGAAGTGTGGCACCCAAGCTTTAAATGTGCTGTTGTGACTGAGCATGAGTCCTAATTCTGATCTGATGGTGATAAGGAGATGAAGATGAGGATGACAAAGTATAGAGTAAGAGTCTTCTATTCAACTTACGTCTCTCCAGCTGCTTTCTGGTTTGCAATTTCCTTTTATTAAGGAAGGCTTCCCTGTGGCTCAGATGGTAAAGTGTTTGCCTACAATGCAGAAGACCTAGGTTCAATCCCTGGGTTGGGAAGATCCCCTGGAGAAGGAAATGGCAGCCCACTCCAGTACTCTTGCCCGGAAAAATCCCATGGACGGAGGAGCCTGGTAGGCTACTGTCCATGGAGTTGCAAAGATTCGGACATGACTGAGTGACTTCACTTTCACTTTATTAAGAGGCTTGATTAAGGAAGGCAAGGTGAGTATATAGACAAAGATACAGAATTGAGAAGAATGTGGATAGAAAGCACAATTCACTGACAAGATTGGTAGTCAGAAGTGAAGAAAAGAGACGAGATGAAATATAGCATTTTTTGAGTGTCTTGACTTTACCAAGAAAAGTTTCAGTACTTCTCTGGAAAGAAAAATTTTTTTCTTGATTTTGGCTGGGAAAAATATAGATTTAAACATCCTGTCTGTATTTTATTTTTAATATCTGTATCTCTCACTGTTCATTAAGATATATTACAATCTGGCATATACTTAACATTGAAATGAAATTATATAATACCAACCTAGATTCCAATCCTAGTTTTGCTATTTTTTAGCTGTGTGACCACAACAAATTGATTAAAGATTAAGCTTCTATATCTTTATCTACTAAGAAAGTATTATTGTAAAATTCAATGATATAAGTGCTCAATAAAAAACATTATTTTATCACTATTGGTAGATTGATTTTATATGGCATTGTAGATCATGGTGAATAGCAGAGCCCCATGAAAATATTATTTTGAAAATTACCTAAGTAATAAGCATAACTATGACTTTCAACAACTTTATAGGTAGGTCTGTTAGATAAAATGTAGAACTTCTTGGTTAATTTCAATTTCAGATATATGATAAATCAATTTTTACCATAGGTATGTACCTACGAAACGTTACATGTGATATGCTTATATAAAATATTTCTTATCTATCTGAAATTCAACTTTAACTAGATGCCATATATTATTTGTTAAGTCTGACACTCAATTTACATGAAACTCAAATTAGTTTGAATACTTCATTATGGTACTCTTCTAAAAATGTCACTGATATGAAATGTTTGAAATGCCAAAAGTTCATCTGAAGAAAAATCCTGGGTTTTGTAAATTCTTTTCACTTTCTCATTCTCAACATTTTTTCTTTGATTTTTGTTTTTTACATCTATCTAACTTGTGACAAATTAGTTTGAATACTTCATTATGGTACTCTTCTAAAAATGTCACTGATATGAAATGTTTGAAATGCCAAAAGTTCATCTGAAGAAAAATCCTGGGTTTTGTAAATTCTTTTCACTTTCTCATTCTCAACATTTTTTCTTTGATTTTTGTTTTTTACATCTATCTAACTTGTGAAAGAAGAGAGTGAAAAAGTTGGCTTAAAGCTCAACATTCAGAAAACTAAGATCATGGCATCTGGTCGCATCACTTCATGGGAAATAGATGGAGAAACAGTGGAAATAGTGGCAGACTTTACTTTGGGGGGGTCTCCAAAATCATTGCAGATGGTGATTGCAGACATGAAATTAAAAGATGTTTACTCCTTGGAAGGAAAGTTATGACCAACCTAGACAGCATATTAAAAAGCAGAGACATTACTTTGCCAACAAAGGTCCATCTAGTCAAAGCTATGGTTTTTCCAGAAGTCATGTATGGATGTGAGAGTTGGACTGTGAAGAAAGTTGAGCGCTGAAGAATTGATGCTTTTGAACTGGGGTGTTGGAGAAGACACTTGAGAGTCTCTTGGACTGCAAGGAGATCCAACCAGTCCATCATAAAGGAGATCAGTCCTGGGTGTTCATTGGAAAGACTGATGCTGAAGCTGGAACTCCAATACTTTGGCCACCTCACGAAAAGAGTTGACTCATTGGAAAAAACCCTAATGCTGGGAGGGATTGGGGACAGGAGGAGAAGGGGATGACAGAAGATAAGATGGCTGGATGGCATCACTGACTTGATGGACATGAGTTTAGGTAAACTCCAGGAGTTGGTGATGGACAGGGGGGAGGCCTGGCATGTTGTTATTTATGGGATCACAGAGTCAGACACAACTGAGTGACTGAACTGAACTGAACTAAACCTGTGCTAGTAATTGTGTCCAACACCAAGTAGATGACTGAAAAAAAAAAAAAAATTGTGGATTGAATGGACAGAAGTTTACTGCTTCATGGAATATACTGTCCACAGCTGACATAGTTGCTCAATGTGGCATCTGGAACTCAATTTCCCATCTTTTCTGGCATTCCAGGAGTATGGCTTTCATCTCCAAGATCATCTCAGGGTTCAGGAGGGCTATAGGACCTCCAGTCACCAATCTATTTCCATTAAGCTATAATCAAGGCTCATAGTAGCACAAAGCAGGTGAAAGATGAATGGCACTTGTTCCTGGAAGTCCCACACTGTTTATAGGTCACTGATGTGCCGTTATTGCAATAACTATACCAGGAAGACCTGTAAATACAATTGTTTAGCTGGGCATAACTGCTCAGCTTTCAGTTACAAAGGAGGACCAGGAGAACAATCTCAAATTCTCTTTAGAAGTCCATCTAAGAGAATATAAGATGTTTCAATTATGCTTTGTCTTTCTGCATTGATTAAATATGATTATCCCTCTGAATTCAAATTTGAACAGCTCTACATACCATTTAAGTTGCATCCATAGTTCTATCTGTTTCAACTTTCTTTTATTGTTTTCTTTTGCAGTCCTTTGGTGGCTCAGGTGGTAGAGCATCTGCCCACAATGTGGGAGACCTGGGTTCAGTCCCTGGGTGGGGAAGATCCCCTGTAGAAGGAAATAGCAACCCACTCCAGTACTCTTTCCTGGAAAATTTCATGGCCAGAGGAGCATGGGGTTAACATTCCATGGGGTCACAAACAGTCAGACACGACTGAGTGACTTCACTTTAACTTTTCAGTTTCCTTAATATTTTACTAACCGGTTTTTCATTCAGTCTGATGATTTTTCCTTCTGATCATTCTCAAGATTGTTCTGTCTCTGCAACTTATTTGATGTAACTCTCACCATGTATAGTTGATCTCCATTTAAAACAAAACATTCTGTTGGAAAAAAAAATCACAGATAATAAAACAAAACAAACATTTTGTTTCAAATCAGGATCCAGTTGCTGGTGTGGCACTTGTCACATTACGAGGGTTTTTTTTTTATGCTAAATTTTCTAGTATATAGCTGGAAAAACTAGCACTGGATGACAGCATATAAAAGCATAATAAATAGAATGTTATTTATATGTCTGGATTATTAAAGCCATTAAATGTTTAATATAGAATATTATATTCTATTCTGGTAAAAAAAAAAAGTTTCAAGGTATATATTGTTCTTCAAATTTAGAAGCAAAATCCCTAAGCCATATTTAGTTCTTAGAAACAGAAGATATACTGTTACTTAATTTTAGCATTAAAACATTGTAGAAATATAACTTTTTCCTTTAAGTGTGTAGTTTTTAAAGTTATTTTCAGCTGAGCCACAGGACTTCCCTTGTGGGGCACATTTATATTCATATATTTCATATATATATATGAAAAGGACAGTTTTACTTTTAGTCCATTCATTGGTGACAGCCCAAATTACATAAAGCCAGGTGGTGGCAGTGGTGAAGAACCTGCCTGCTAAGGCAGGAAATGGGAGAGACATGGGTTCTGTGCCTGGGTGGGGAAGATCCCCTGGAGGAGGAGGGCATGGCAACCGCTCAGTGTTCTTGCCTGGAGAATCCCATTGACAGAGGAGCCTGGCAGGCCACAGTCCATGGGATTTTAGAGTCAGACATGACTTAGCACAAACAATTAAAATTATTAAGTTTTCTTTATAACTTTTTTAGAACCCTGAAGTGTTGTGTTTTTATATGGGACACATTGGAGCACACAATCAAAACTAGTTATTTAAAAAGAAAGCTATTGTCTTTTTTCTTCTCTAGACTATAAAAAAGCCATCTCTTCTTCCCCTTCAACAAAAATGTAAACACTTAATGTTTATAACACACCATTCATCATGTAATTTTTTATCACTGACTCATTTTTAATGTAAGACTGAAGCCACGGTGGCTTTTAAAATCCAAGTGAAATCAGGGAATATTTATGATTTAAAATCTTCCAAGACAAATCAAGCAGGGAGCTCTGGCAGGACTGAGGAAGTTGAATTTCCTCAACAAATATACAACATGAAATAGGCATTCATCTTTCTACTAAATATGTTATGCAATTTCATAACATTTGATAACTTGGTGAAATTTCATGTAATTATTAATATTGCCTAAAAATATTTAATTTGCATTAAAATTAATATTATTCCTAAATTGCTTTTTCTTCTGCTGATATTGTAGAGCACTGCATTTTATAATTCAGCTCTCAAAGAATCTTAAAATCAATCATTAAAAAGAATATTTTTAAATGTCTTTGCCTAGAATCTTTGGGAACATACTTTTGCAAAGTTTATCTAACCATAGGTAAAGATAAAATATCCATGTCTGAATGAGTGGAATAAATATTCACATATCAGTTTGTTGAGTACCTGGTATTTTTTAAAAAAATTTTAGTTTATGTTCCATTTTCAAACTTATGGAAGATCATGTCATTTAAATACATTTATGTGGAATAGTAGTAGGGAAATAGGACATCACTGTGACATTTCTTTTTTCTTTCAGCAAGGACCAAGGCCAAATATCTATACAAGTTCTTGAAGTAATCAGGCTTGTTTTCTCCTTTTTTTTTTTTTTTTTTTTTTCATTATCATGGCTCTGAACCTAGGGCTCTAATTTTTAAGCTGATATATTCCAAATCATAGTTCTACTTGAAATTTTTCTTCTGAGCACTGATATATCCATTTAAATGTGCAAAATTCAAGGCAATAATTTTACCCTTAAACCTATAATATTTGTGTCTTTCCCAGTTCATGTAAATGTAACCACAAACTAAATATGGCTGGAATTATTTCTCAGTTTTGTCCTCAAATCTAATATGCCATGCTGCTGCTGCTGCTGCTGCTGCTAAGTCGCTTCAGTCATGTCCGACTCTGTGTGACCGCATAGATGGCAGCCCACCAGGCTCCCCCGTCCCTGGGATTCTCCAGGCAAGAACACTGGAGTGGGTTGCCATTTCCTTTTCCAATGCATGAAAGGAAAAGTGAAAGTGAAGTTGCTGAGTCGTCTCCGACTCTTAGCGACTCCGTGGACTGCAGCCTACCAGGCTCCTCCATCCGTGGGATTTTCCAGGTGGGAGTACTGGAGTGGGCTGCCATTGCCTTCTCCAGCTGCCTTAGTTTAACCTCTTATCAATTCTTACATTCAAACTTCATCCCTGCCTACTGAGACTACCCTTTTATTCATAATACAGTCGGACATAGCTCCATAAAATTTACATCTGGAAATTTCACTTTCCTCTTTAAGACCTTTAACGACTTCTTGTCGGTATCAGGAAAAAGGAAAGTTTAAAATTATTTAATGTATTCTTAAAAGCCTATTATCTATTAATTTTTCCTACATTTCTCCCTGGTTCATTCTTTACTACAAACTTTCCAAAACACCACCCATTCTCTGTTGCATGCATGCTAAGTCACTTCAATCATGTTCAATTCTGTGCATCCACATAGACTGTAGTCTACCAGGCTCCTCTGCCCATGAGGTTCTTCAGGCAAGATTAGTAGAGTATTCTTGGGAATCTTCCCAACCCAGGGATCTCTTACATTCCTTGCATTGGCAGGTGGGTTCTTTACCACTAGCACCACCTGGTCTGTTATTACTATTACTTTTGTCAAAAACATTTTTCTCTCATTTGGAAAACCTTCCCTTGCCCCTTCCATGTACCTAAATCCAGTTCTCCTTTAAAAATAGACAAATACTTGCAATGCCTAAACTTGATTTGTTTTAAATTCTTTGCCTAGTAACTACATTACATACTTATCACAATAAAGCTGTGAATATACTTCTTTCTTCTCTGGCCTAGAAACTCTGAACACAAGGACCTTTGTCTGTTCAACTTCATGTTATGATGTTAATGGACAAAGAAAATAGTCAAAATTTTTTAAATGCTCAAAGAACAAATGACATAGTGACATGTTTTATATTTTCAAGTCTGCATTACTTAGTTCGTTCCTGGGCTTTTTTATAGCTAAAACCTTGCTAGGGATTTTATTTATTTATTTCACCACATCAAGGATTATCAATCAACTGATGTTTAATGGCAGTCAATCATTTAAGCCAAGCACAGCTCAATAATTTTTGGATTCAATTTCTTTAATAACATTTCTGATGAAACATATTGATTTTTTACTACACTTTCAATTTAATCTTCTACCATGTGCAATAAAGTGGATAAAAAAAGATGAGGAGAAACACATATTTGATCATTGTTTAATCTTTATGATCCCCAAATGTTGATTCAACTGCTGCACTATTCCAGACACTCAGCTAGATGGTAAGAACACATCTACAAGAAATACCATTTCAGGCCTCAGCATCTCACAGGTAGAAGGAATCAAGAAAGAAAATGACTGTGTTACATCCAATAATACAGTATAAAACAGCTTGATACATATATACATTTGTATACTTCATATATTAATATATAAATAGAAAAGAGTAGTTAAATTTAAGTTCTTAGAGACATAAAGACATTTAAGATTATATTGGTTTTGCAGTTGAGAGGATACCTAGATGAAGGAGTGGTGGATAAGTAGTTTTGCAAAGGTATATGGGCTTCAAATGGTATGGTGCCTTAACAGACATGATGGTCCCTGTTATGTCTTAGAGTAAGTGAAGGCAATATATTAACAAAAGACTTGAACATATCAAATAAAATCAGGGTGTTCCATTTGATTTTAGAGCATACTTACATTTATAGCAAAAAAGCAAGGAAACCCAATATTTACCAACCATTCTAAATTATCATTTAAAAAAATGTATCACCTCATTTACTTCTGAACACATGGCATATGTAAATGAACAGCATACCTTCGCCCTTACAAGATGAGGGTTATGTTGATTTTTAATGGTATCATTTCAATTATTGCTTTGTAGTTGACTTTTGTCCTTTCATTTTGGTTCATATATGCAGACAGAACTATAATTTGAATGAATAATACATCCATACAATTTTAAGCTGTTTTTAAGTTCCTTAGCAAAGGAAGCCCCATTCAAAGATGTATAGCTCATGCCAGCTGATCTTGCAAACTATCTAAAATACATATAATTATTTTTTACAGGAGAGTTTTCATTGCTGTTCAATTGCAGCTAAGTTTATTCCAGACCTTTTAAATAATGCCCAGTTTGTGAGAGATATTACTGCCACAAAATTTATGTTCAACAGAAAAAAAAAAAAAAAAAAAAAAAAAAAGGAAAAATTATAGTGGGATAATTGCTTCACAAGCACCAAAAAAATCACAGGGTTTAAAATCAAAACTGTATTGCATAGTTAAAGGCAAAATGGAGAATTTTTGACCCCAATCACTTTTCCAGTAATGGTTGATTCAAATTTTTCTCTTCTTTGTCCTTTTCTTCATCCTTTTCTTCAAGAAGCAAAGCTTACAACTTGATTTAAAATAAGCAGTATGATAGATATTCCTGTTATATGGATATAACAGTATCCATATAAGCTATCACAGTTATGTTTCTGAGTACTCAGTGTTTTAGACAGAGAAATTTAAGAAGGCTGTTAGAGATGATTAAAGAGAAAAGCTATAAAAAGTCATCTTATTTTGTTATTCCTTCAAGGATTTGTTTTTTATTTCTGTTCAATTTAGCAGAGTTTTGACAGATTGGAAACATACTTTCTTCCTTAGAATACACACTATTAAATATTAGACAAGGAAATAAAAACATAAACATTTATTCTTTGCTCACTGGAGGAATTTCATGAAGAGATGTGGGAAATTCAAGTTATGTTTGAGGAGCATGTATATTGGCAATTGCTTATAAATTACTTTTTCTTCCTGAAAATTATTTATGACATATAACTTAGTAAACATTATTAAATTTATATAACTGATGTTCAAGGATATTTATATTATCATGATTCATAAACCTTTCTTTCAATGAGAAAAGTGAATTGTAATTTTACAACTATTGTCAAAAAACAATGAATCAGCTATTGTTCAGCAGGAAGATATTAATTCCTCTTCCATGAATCAAGATAAATTGAAAGTGATCAAACAGGAGATGGCAAGAGTGAACATCAACATTGTAAGAATCAGCAAACTAAAATGGACTGGAATGGGTGAATTTAACTCAGATGACCATTGTATCTACTACTGTCGGCAAGAATCCCTTAGAAGAAATGAAGTAGCCCTCAGAGTCACCAAAAAGAATCTGAAAAGCAGTACTTGAATGCAGTCTCAAAAATGATAGAATGATCCCTAATCATTTACAAAGCAAACCATTCAATATCAAAGTACTCCAAGTCTATGCCTCAACCACTAAAGCTGAAGAAGCTGAAGTTGAATGATTCTCTGAAGACCTACAAGACCGTCTAAAAATAAAACCAAAAAAAAAAAAAAGACGTCCTTTTCATCATAGGGGACTGGAATGCAAATGTAGGATGTCAAGAGACATCTAGAATAACAAGCAAGTTTGGCTTTGGAGTACAAAATGAAACAGGACCAGGCTAACACAGTTTTGCCAAGAGAATGCACTGGTGATAGCAAACACCTTCTTCCAAAAACACAAGAAATGACTGTATACATGGACATAACCAGATGGTCAATACTGAAATCAGATTGGTTATATTCTTTGCAGCTGAAGATGGAGAAACTCTATACAATCAGCAAAAACAAGACCAGGAGGTGACTGGCTAAGATCATGAACTCTTTCACCAAATTCAGATTTAAATAAAAAAAAGTAGGGAAAACCGCTAGGCCAATCAGGTATGACTTAAATCAAATCCCTTATGATTATATGGTGGAAGTGACAAATAGATTCAAGGGATTAGAACTGATAGAGAGAGTATCTGAAGAACTATGAATGGAGGTTTGTGACATTGTTCAGGAGGCAGTGATCAAAAATATCAAGAAAAAGAAATGCATAAAGGCAAAATGGTTGTCAGAAGAGGTCTTACAAATAGCTGAGAAAAGAAGTGAAAGGCAAAGGAGCAAAGGGAAGACATAACCATTTGAGTGCAGAGTTCCAAAGAATAGCAAGGAGAGATAAGAAAGCCTTCCTAAGTGATCAGGGCAAAGAAATAGAGGAAAACAATAGAATGGGTAAGACTAGAGATCTCTTCAAAAAAATGAGAGATGCCAGGGAGCATTTAATGGAAAGATGGGCACAATAAAGGACAGAAATGGTATGGACCCAACAGAAGCAGAAAACATTAAGAAGAGGTAGCAAGAATACACAGAAGAACTACACAAAAATGATCTTAATGATCCAGATAACCACAATGGTGTGATCATTCTCCGAGTGCCAGGCATCCTGGAAAGTAAAGTTAAGTGGGCCTTAGGAAGCATCACTACAAACAAAGCTAGTTCAGTTGATGGAATTCCAGCTGAGCTATTTCAAATCCTAAAAAATGATGCTGTAAAAGTGCTGCACTCAATATGCCACAAATTTGGAAAACTCAGCAGTGGCCACAGGACTGGAAAAGATTAGTAGTCATTCCAATCCCAAGAAAGGCAATGCCAAAGAATGTTCAAACTCATCTCACATGCTAGCAAATTAATGCTCAAAATTCTCCAGTCTCAGCTTAAAAGAGTATGTGAACCATGAACTTCCATATATTCAAGTTGGACTTTAAAAGGCAAAGGAACCAGAGATCAAATTGCCAACATCTGTTGGATCATAGAAAAAGCAAGAGAACTCCAGGAAAACATCTACTTTTCGTTCACTCATTATGCCAAAGAGTTTGACTAGGTAGATCACAACAAACTGTGGAATATTCTGCAAGAGATAGGAATATCAACCACCTTACCAGCCTTCTGAGAAATCTGTGTGCAGGTCAAGAAGCAACAGTTAGAACCAAGCATGGAACAGTGGACTGGTTCAAATGGGGAAAGAATTATGACAGGGCAAGAATTATGACAGTATATTTTTACTCTGCTTATTTAACTTATGCAGAGTACATCATGAGAAACACGGGTGGATGAAGCACAAGCTGGAATCAAGACTGGAGAAATATCTCAGATATGAAGATGACACCACCCGTATGGCAAAATGTGATGAGGAACTAAAGATCCTCTTCAGAAAATGAAAGAGGACTGAAAAACCTGGCTTTAAACTCAACTTTCGAAAAATGAAGATCTTGGCATCCAGTCCCATCACTTCATGGCAAATAGATGGGGAAACAGTGGAAACAGTGGCTGACTATATTTTTCTGGGCTCCAAAATCACTGCAGATGGTGAATGCAACTAGGAAATTAAGAGACTCTTGCTCCTTGGAGGGGCTTCCCTGGTGGCTCCTTGGAAGAAAAGCTATGACAAACGTAGACAGCATATTAAAAAGCAGAGACATGACTTTGCCCTCAAATGTCCATCTAGTCAAAGCTATGGTTTTTCCAGTAGTCATGTATGAATTTGACAGCTGGAACATAAAAAAGGCTGAATGCCAAAAATTTTATGCTTTTGAACTGTGGTGTTGGAAAAGACTCGAGAGTACCTTTGAGTGCAAGGAGATCAAACAAGACAATCCTAATGGAAATCAGTCCTGAATATTCATTGGAAGGACTGATGCTGACCCTGAAGTATTTGGCCACCTGATGCAAAGAACTGACTTCTTATAAAAGACCCTGATGCTGGGAAAGATTTGAAGGCAGGAGGAGAAGGGGATGACAGAGGATGAGATGTTTGGATGGCATCACCGACTCAGGTGGACATGAGTTTGAGCAAGCTCCAGGAGTTGGCGATGGACAGGGAGAAACCTAGTGTGCTGCAGTCCATGGGGTTGCAGAATCAGACACGAGAGAGTGACTGAACTGAATTGAACTGAAGGACAACAGTTTTGTGTTTAAGTTAACAAATCTTTTTCAACATGCCTGAACCAAATTATGCAAATGTCTCCTCAGACTTTGAACTAGCTTTACCAACTTTCTGGTTCTCTCATTGTTTTTTACCTGCTCAGTCATGTCCAATTCTTTGTGACCCCATGGACTGCAGCTCACCAGGCTCCTGTCCTTCACTATCTCCCAGAGTTTTCTCAAATTCATGTCCATTGAATTGGTGATGCCATCCAAGCATTTCCTCCTTTGTCGTGCCCTTCTCCCCCTTCATTCAATCTTTCCTAGCATCAGGGTCTTTTTCAAGGAGTTGGATCTTTACATCTCATTGCCAAAGTGTTGGACCTTCAGCCTCAGCACCTGTCCTTTCAATGACTACTTTGATTTCCTTTAGGATTGACTCATTCAATCTCCTTGCTCTCCAAGGAACTCTCAATTCTCCTCCAACACCACAGTTCAAAATCATCAATTCTTCAGTGCTCAGCCTTCTTTATAGACCAATTCTCACATCCATACTTGACTACTGGAAAAATCATAGGCTTGACTACATGGACATTTGTTGGCAAAATGGTGTCTCTGCTTAATAGGCTGTCTAGGTTTCCCCTAGCTTTTCTTCTAAGGAGCAACTGTCTTTTAATCTCATGGCTTCAGTCTCCATCACAGTGATTTTCGAGCCTTAAGAAATTAATATCTGTCACTGTTTCTATTGTTTTGCCATCTATTTACCATGAAGTGATGGGATCAGATGCTATAATATTCTTTTTTTTTTTTTTGAATGTTGATTTTTAAGCCAGCTTTTCACTCTCCTTTTTCACCTTCATCAACAATCTCTTTAATTCCTCTTTGCTTTCTGACATTAGGATGGTGTTATTTGCGTATCAGAGGTTATTGATATTTCTCTCAGCAATCTTGATTCCAGCTTTCACTTTATCCAACCCTGCATTTCACATGATGTACTCTGCATGTAAGTTAAATTAGCAGGGTCACAATATACAGCCTTGATGTACTTCTTTCTCAATTGCAATCTCTGATTAATGAAATAAATAAAATTTGCCTCGTGTTTTCTTTACATTTGCCTGGGAATTGTGTTTTAGCACTTTTAAAATTATGCCTCAACAGCATTTTAAGCTCCATACACAAAGTTTCTTTAATATACTAGTTTGATATTTGAGAAGATGTTCCTTTTACTTTCTGTAATTGAACAAAAGAGGAAGACCATCTATTTACCATGAAGTGATGGGATCAGATGCTATAATATTCTTTTTTTTTTTTTTGAATGTTGATTTTTAAGCCAGCTTTTCACTCTCCTTTTTCACCTTCATCAACAATCTCTTTAATTCCTCTTTGCTTTCTGACATTAGGATGGTGTTATTTGCGTATCAGAGGTTATTGATATTTCTCTCAGCAATCTTGATTCCAGCTTTCACTTTATCCAACCCTGCATTTCACATGATGTACTCTGCATGTAAGTTAAATTAGCAGGGTCACAATATACAGCCTTGATGTACTTCTTTCTCAATTGCAATCTCTGATTAATGAAATAAATAAAATTTGCCTCGTGTTTTCTTTACATTTGCCTGGGAATTGTGTTTTAGCACTTTTAAAATTATGCCTCAACAGCATTTTAAGCTCCATACACAAAGTTTCTTTAATATACTAGTTTGATATTTGAGAAGATGTTCCTTTTACTTTCTGTAATTGAACAAAAGAGGAAGTCATTATTTATAAAATTTAGTGATAAAATTAGATATTAGGGGTAGCATTTTTTGTGGAATAAAGGTGGAAGCATCTTAAGTATTTTTGTTTTTTTACTATTTTTAGGCATGTAGAGACTTTAACATAATCCCTGGCCTCATAGATTTGCACCCCTGAAACACTGTGGTCATCACTCTATTATTTCCCATGTAATAGGATGCTGGCAAGCCAAAGGGATAGCTCTAATTAAAAACATTCTCTTTGAGACTTCCCTGGTGGTCCAGTAGTAAGAATTCTCCTTGCCATGTAAGTGTCACCAGTTCAATCCCTGGTCAGGGAATTAAGATCCCACATGCAACCTGGGCAACCAAGCCCAAGTGCTACAACTACTGAGCCTGTAAATCCACACAGTCAAAGATTTTAGTGAGATGTGTATAAGAGACAGAAGTAATATAATTACATTTACTATAAAAGATATACGTGGTCATGTAGTTTACTTAGAAAAAATTATTAGTCTTTAAATGATGCAAATTTTTAAGACTTTGAAAATGTACATACAAATGTCTAAATATACCATGCCACCATATTTACTTGAGTTTATTTCTCTCACTTTAAAAAAATATCCCTGTGCAGTATAATATCAAGAAGTTAAAGAGGAGTTGTGTTTGTTGAAGTTACAGCTGATCTTGCCATACACTAAAGTCTTATATGAACCAACTATAATTTTAATATATTTCTAAATTGGAGATAATCTTAACTGAGTCTCAGTAGGATAGAATAAAGTAAGACTCATAGGTAATGCCTTATCTAAATCTCCACTTGAATAAAATACACTGAAATGTCTTATACAATTTGATTTAGTTACCAAAATTTTTCAGTCACTAGTTCAAATTTGAAACTATACTCATTAAATAAATAAGATATGCTTTGAAAGTTTTAATTTGTTATTTAAGTTGTCTAGTCAAAATGCTGTAGTAATTGTGGATGCAAAAGGAGACTATATGGCACTTTAAATACTAGCCATATTATTAAATATAATAACAGCATCAAACACCAAATTTTCATGTTATGGGTCACTTACATTATTAATAGAAGAATAGAAGGTCTGCCTAGTCGAAATTATGGTTTCTCCAGTAGTCATGTATGCATGTGAGAGTTGGACTATAAAGAAAACTGAGCACCAAAGAATTGATGCTTTTGAACTGTTATGTTGGAGAAGACCCTTGAGAGTCCATTGGACTGCAAGGAGATCCAACCAGTCCATCCTGAAGGAAATCAGTCCTGAACATTCATTGGAAGGACTGATGTTGAAGCTGAAACTCCAGTACTTTGGCCACCTGATGCAAATAAATGACTTGCTTGAAAAGACCCTGATTCTGGGAAAGATCAAAGGCAGGAGGAGAACGGGATGACCGAGGATGAGATGGATGGATGGCATCACCAACTCAGCGGACATGAGTTTGAGTAAGCTCTGGGAGTTGGTGATGGACAGGGAAGCCTGGTGTGCTGCAGTCCATGGAGTTGCCAAGAGTCAGAAACAACTGAATGACTGAACTGAAAAATATTTATGAGGAAGCTTTAGGCTTGAAGCATGAAAAGAAACAAGATAATTTTAAAGAAATATATGGAAACTTTAATTGTAGAGATATTATTATGAAGGTAGAAATGGACAAATAATATTCAGGAGGCACAGAATCAGCTACTCCATTGCTATTCTGCCTCTTAGTATAAACTGCCCATGGACAATGAGGTTTTCCTGGCTAAAGCAATACTGAAAAATGCTGGTGTTTATATGATCAATTATTAATTTGTCCTGAAAGCAATGTATTTAAGTGTTGTTTGTTGGTTTGTTATTGAACAAATGTATTATGAAATGTTGGGAATAAAGCCAAATGGCATTTTGCCTCAAATTTCTATTGAGAGAACAGGTAGATACCAAGTGAGAGTCTGTTTTGTTTGTTTTTTGTAAGTGTATATGAAACAACTCTATCAAGCAGATGAGGAAAAAAGGAGGAATGAAATATGACTCAAAATCTTAAGTCTTAGTGGCTTAAAAATGAGAGCACTATTGGTAAAAACGGAAGAATCTTGTGGATTCTTGCTCGAATTAGAATATCGCTTGCATATGAATATGTTTACTTTGAAGCATTCAAATGACATCCAATAGAAAATAAATGTGATTTGAAGACAAAATTTATTATCCATCTATAAAAACTTATCTACTCCAAGTGTAAAATGACTTATACTGAGTGTAAAATGATTCATAAGTTACTGTTATTTACTGTTTCGGAGATCCTTCAACTTTCCAGTTATAATTATGATTTTGAGATTGCAAATTCTATCAGTTTATCCTAAGAAATCCACTTATATCATCTCATGCTTATGATGGGAGGGGTATTGGTATTCCCATTTGTCAGACAAGAAAGGCTCAAAGAAAGTAGATAATTTCAAGGGGTGAGCTGAGCTGTACTGTCAGAGTAGCTGATTGACACAAAAAGCCAAAGTGAAAGTAACATATAAGCCTTTTGCTCAGTGCAAAAGTGTAAGCAAGCAGCTTAATTAGAGAAAAGGTTACCTTCTCTCATTGCTCCATTTCTCCCTGGTAAAAGTGCTAGTTGAGGACTGGGTGATCACTCACTACTAAGAGACATTGAAAAAAAGGGTCTTGCAGCTTTATGGACCTGGAGGAGGAGAGGAAGGAAGGGTAAGGTCTAGGAGACCAAAGAACTAAATACTGAGAAGAGTGGAAAAAAGTGTATCCACCATCCTCTGCTGCTGCTGCGTCGCTTCAGTCGTGTGTGACTCTGTGCGACCCCATAGATGGCAGCCCACCAGGCTCCCCATCCCTGGGATTCTCCAGGCAAGAACACTGGAGTGGGTTGCTATTTCCTTCTCCAATGCATGAAAGTGAAAAGTGAAAGTGAAGTCACTCAGTCATGTCCGACTCTTAGCAACCCCATGGACTGCAGCCCACCAGGCTCCTCCGACCATGGGATTTTCCAAGCAAGAGTACTGGAGTGGGGTGCCGTTGCCTCCCCTGCTTGTATCCCCCCAAAAATGTCTCAGGCAAGAAGGCCTGTGCTGTAGAGAGTGTCTGGTGAAGACGCCCCCTAGTGGACATGCTTGGGCTCTGACTACTGATGACCCAAGCGCACACCGGCCTGGGCATCCCACAGGCCCTGACTGCCGCTCCCTTCAGAGTGGTGGATGCAGTGTCTGTTCAGCCCGGCTGGTGTGAGGAAGGCAGCCTTCCCTATGAGTCCTGCCCAGTAAAATTAAGTTTGAATTTTATAATGCATCTCAATCTGAAACCTCCTTTTCTAATTGGTAATTTATTCCATTTAACTTCCTATCAAGTTGGTTTTTCCAGTTTTAAGCCTTTGTAACTGCCTGTGGTCAGGCCTCAAAGATCACACATAGGTTTCTGACCAGGAGGCCAGATCCAACAATTTCGGCACATACTGATTTAAACAAAATGTGTATCTGTTAAGACTTGAAAAAAATCAATATTTTCTTCGATTCAAAAGTTCTGGTGTCACTAAAAACATTTTTAGTAAATTATCTATGACTTTATTGATAGTTCTATAATCTCTTGTAATTTGACTGAAGTGAAGTGAAGTCGCTCAGTCGTGCCCGACTCTTTGCGACCCCATGGACAGTAGCCTGCACCAAGCTCCTCTGTCCATGAGATTTTCTAGGCAAGAGTACTGGAATGGGTTGCCGTTTCCTTCTCCAGGGAATCTTCCTGACCCAGGGATCGAACCCAGATCTCCCGTGTTGTAGACAGACGCTTTACCGTCTGAGCCACCGGGGAAGTCTATTCCTTACCAATATAATATATGTTTGGAAATATTTATTGTAATGCAGGATAGAGAACAGAGGAGTTGATTGAGGTTCAGATCATGAGGCCCCTTAAAAGAGGAAGGAGGGAGCAACTATGTGCTGGCATTTCTGTTAGATAGTCAGGGAGTTTTACTTGCCTGGATGTACCATATAATTCACCAATCTTCAGAAATAAAACAAACTTAAGTTTAACTAATATTTCATTGATACATTAGTATCATTTTTTTTTTCTACTTTATCTTCGTACACACAAGCTTTGTTCACTGGCAGTATTTCTTAATTCTTATTTTACAACCATGTAACAAATACCAAAATTATATCTGGATAGGAAGCATCCACGTGACGTGAAGTCGCTCAGTCGTGTCCGACTCTTTGCGACCTCGTGGACTGTAGCCTACCAGGCTTCTCCATCCATGGGATTTTCCAGGCAAGAATACTGGAGTGGGTTACCATTTCCTTCTCCAGGGGATCTTCCCAACCCAAGGACCGAACCTGGGTCTCCTGCATTGGAAGCAGGCGCTTTAACCTCTGAATATTATTGAGTTGAATATGGTAAGCAGTCAATAAAGCATCGAGGTTTGTTATTCCTGGAGATCAGTGTCTTTTTCTTGTACATTCCGGCTACAGGAGAGTACGGATGTCAGTCTGAATCTTGATATTAGAAATGACAAATTGTGATCTCAGGCTTAAAACTGGAAAAACCAACTTGATAGAAAGTTAAATGGAATAAATTACTAATTAGAAAAGGAGGTTTCAGATTGAGATGCATTATAAAATTCAAACAAATTTCATTGGGGTTTAATGTTACAGTTAATGGAAAAAGTGATTTCAAACGTCCTTCTTGGCATCACTCTGCACATTAAAACTAATATGGCTGTCATTCATTTTTGGTGAATCTGAGGAAGTAAAATAATGATACTCTGATACTATGTTACATATATTAACTTTTATTTAAGCATAATCTTAAACATAGAATTTCCAGTCTTATGTTTCTTTTAAGCAGTTTAGCACTGCAGTCATATTTCTGCTTCCACTGTGACATTTCCTTCATAAGAAAATCTTTAGATTCATCAGGACTCATTGATATTTTAAGTTCAGTTTTTGAGTGTTTTGTTACAATTTCCCATAACTACAATATTTCCATATCAAACATAGAAATTATATATTTTTCAAATAAAATAGATATTTTAAATAAAATAAAAAAATGTTAGGAAGATTAACATTTTTGAGTGCCAATCAGTCAATGAACACAGTGTTAATGCATTATATTAAACTAACTTATTCAATTGTGATAAAAATCTTTTTAAGGAAAGGTGCTTTTTTTTCTCTATTTATGTATGAGAAGATGAGGCTATGTGACTGATTAGCCAAAATCACATAAAGAAAGCTGAAAGTAAAACCAGAAATGAAGCCAGATTTGTTGGTTCTAAAGCTTTACTATTATTTCTGTATAGAAATGTTTTCATTAATGTCTAAATCTTCCTTGTGTATTTGGTTTGATTTTAAAAAGAGTTATTTTGTCATGTCACCATCATAAAACTATTTCAAGGTCCATATCTATAGCATAATATCAAGATATATTTAATTTTTTCTCAATAACAACTTGTATTTCAAATGTGAAGTCATATGCTTTTTTTAATAGAGTAGAAATGCTGTTATTTTAGTCAAATTTACTTTAATATTCCAAGAAAATATCTGATAATATCCATGGGAAATCATCTGGCTGCCCACTACTCATCACTATGGTAATAGAAATAAAAAATTGATGAATATTAAAAATGAATTTTATATAATTAACCATTATGGTTTTTAAGCTTTTGTATTTTCCACAAAGACACTTTGTGAGAATTCATATTGTAAATTTATTGTGAAATACAGGTGTTAAAAACTGGTAATCTTAGAAAATGGTCAATTTATGAAGACTTTAAATCTGCATGTGATTAGAAAGGACTTTCTAGAAGGCTGTTACTTCTGTATGATGGGTATTTTGTTCTGCTGCTCCATTGGTGAACAATATTGCATGCCATTGAAACTGGAGAAGACATAGAAGCGCAAGCTGGTTTCCCCCATCTCCAAAGGCAGCTGCTGTGATGCTGACCAGAGGCCCCATGCAACTTACATATTATTCACAACATCTGACTCTCTGCTTTTTCCAGTCTCCACTGCATCTCACTTCTGCATAAGGTTGACACTAAAGTTTTGCAAACTGCAAATATATCCAAAGTCAACAATAGCTAAAAGAGAAGAACTGATACAGATTTTTGTTTTTAATTGAACAATTGCTTTACAGTGTTGTGTTCATTTCTGCCATATATCAAAAGGAATCAGCTGTAGGTATACACAAATGTCTCCTTCCTTTCAAAACTCTTTTCCACCTCCCACCATGTCCCACCCTTTTTAGGTTTACACAGAGTGCTGGGTTTGAACTCCTCGTGTAACAAAGATAATTCCCATTGACTCTCTGTTCTACATATGGTAATGTATATGTTTCAATGCTACTCTCTCAATTCATCCCATCTTTTCCTTCCTCCACTGTATCCACAAATATACTGTCTATATCTCATCTCTATTGTTGTTGTTCAATCACTAAATTGTGTCTGACTCTGCAACTCCATGAACTGCAGCACACCAGCATCCCTGTACTTGACTATCTCCCTGAGTTTGCTCAAACTCACGTTCATTGAGTCAATAATGTCATCCAACCGTCTCATCCTCTGTTGTCCCCTTTTCCTCCTGTCTTCAAACTTTCCGAGCAACACAGTTTTTTTCCAATGAGTTGGTACTTTGCATCAGGTAGCCAAAGTATTGCAGCTTCAGATTCAGCATCTGTCCTTCCAGTGCATATTCAGGGTTGCTTTCCTTTAAGATTGACTGGTTTGAGCTCCTTGCTGTTCAAGGGACTCTCAAGAGGTTTCTCCAGCACCACAATTCAAAAGCATCAATTCTTTGATGCTCAGCAGTCTTTATGGTCCAACTCTCACATCCATATATGACTACTGGAGAAACCATAGCTTTGTCCATATGTACCTTTGTCAGCAAAATGATGTCTCTGCTTTTTAATATGCTGTCTAGGTTTGTCATAGTTTTTCTCCCAAGGAGCAAGCATCTTTTAATTTCATGGCTGCAGTCTTGAGTGATTTTATAGCCCAAAAAAGTGAAATCTGTCTCTGTTTTCACCTTTCCCCTATCTATTTGCCATGAAGTGATGTGATCAGAAGCCATGATCCTAAGTTTTTGAATGTTGAGTTTTAAGCCAGCTTTTTCAGTTTTCCTCTTTCACCCTCATCAAGAGGCTCTTTAGTTCCTCTTTTGTGATTACAGTGGGGTCATCTACATATCTGAGGTTATTGATATTTCTCCCAGTAATCTTTATTCCAGCTTGAGATTCATCCAGCCCAGCATTTTGCATGATGTATTCTGCATATAAATTAAATAAGCAGTATGATGATATATAGCCTTGACGTATCCTTTCTCATTTTTGAATCACTCCATTTTTCCATGTCTGATTATCACTGTTGTTTCTTGTCCTGCATACAGGTTTTTAGGGTCAGGTAAGATGGCTTTTTTGGTATTCCCATTTCTTTAAGAATTTTCCACAGTTTGTTGTGATCCACACAGTCAAAGATTTTAGTGTAGTCAATGAAGCAGACCTTTTCCAGTCCTGTTGGAAAAGGTCAGTTTTCATTTTAATCCCAAAGAAAGGCAATGCCAAAGACTCTTCAAACTACTGCACAATTGCATTCATCAAACATGCTAGCAAAGTAATGCTCAGAATTCTCCAAGTCAGGCTTCAACACTACATGAACTGTGAGGTTCCAGATGTTCAAGCTGGGGTTAAAAAAGGCAGAGGAACCAGAGATCAAATTGCCAACATCCACTGGGTCATCAAAAAAGCAAGAGAGTTCAAGAAAAATATCTACTTCTCCTTTATTGATTAGACCAAAACCTTTGACTGTGTGGGTCAAAATAAACTGTAGAAAATTCTTCAAGAGATGGAAATACCAGACCACCTGATGTGCCATCTGAGAAATCTGTATGCAGGTCAGGAAGCAATAGTTAGAACTGGGCATGGAACAATAGAATGGTTCCAAAATGGGAAAGGAGTATGTCAAAGTTGTCTATTGTCAGCCTGCTTATTTAATTTATATTCAGAGTACATCATGTGAAATGCCGGGCTGGATTAAACACAAGCTGCAATCAAGATTGCCAGGAGAAATATTAATAACCTCAGATATGCAGATGATACCAACTTTATGGCAGAATGTGAAGAACTAAAGAACCTCTTGATGAAAGTGAAACAAGAGAGTGAAAAAGTTAGCTTAAAACTCAACATTCAAAATACTAAGATCATGGGATCTGGCCCCATCACTTCATGGCAAATAGATGGGGAAACAATGGAAATAGTGAGAGACTTTGTTTTCTTGGGCTCCAAAATCACTGCAGATGGTGACTGCAGCCATGAAATTAAAAGATGCTTACTCTTTTGAAGAAAAGTTATGACCAACTTAAACCACATATTAAAAAGCAGAGACACTATTTATGTATGAGAAGATGAGGCTATGTGACTGATTAGCCAAAATCACATAAAGAAAGCTGAAAGTAAAACCAGAAATGAAGCCAGATTTGTTGGTTCTAAAGCTTTACTATTATTTCTGTATAGAAATGTTTTCATTAATGTCTAAATCTTCCTTGTGTATTTGGTTTGATTTTAAAAAGAGTTATTTTGTCATGTCACCATCATAAAACTATTTCAAGGTCCATATCTATAGCATAATATCAAGATATATTTAATTTTTTCTCAATAACAACTTGTATTTCAAATGTGAAGTCATATGCTTTTTTTAATAGAGTAGAAATGCTGTTATTTTAGTCAAATTTACTTTAATATTCCAAGAAAATATCTGATAATATCCATGGGAAATCATCTGGCTGTCCACTACTCATCACTATGGTAATAGAAATAAAAAATTGATGAATATTAAAAATGAATTTTATATAATTAACCATTATGGTTTTTAAGCTTTTGTATTTTCCACAAAGACACTTTGTGAGAATTCATATTGTAAATTTATTGTGAAATACAGGTGTTAAAAACTGGTAATCTTAGAAAATGGTCAATTTATGAAGACTTTAAATCTGCATGTGATTAGAAAGGACTTTCTAGAAGGCTGTTACTTCTGTATGATGGGTATTTTGTTCTGCTGCTCCATTGGTGAACAATATTGCATGCCATTGAAACTGGAGAAGACATAGAAGCGCAAGCTGGTTTCCCCCATCTCCAAAGGCAGCTGCTGTGATGCTGACCAGAGGCCCCATGCAACTTACATATTATTCACAACATCTGACTCTCTGCTTTTTCCAGTCTCCACTGCATCTCACTTCTGCATAAGGTTGACACTAAAGTTTTGCAAACTGCAAATATATCCAAAGTCAACAATAGCTAAAAGAGAAGAACTGATACAGATTTTTGTTTTTAATTGAACAATTGCTTTACAGTGTTGTGTTCATTTCTGCCATATATCAAAAGGAATCAGCTGTAGGTATACACAAATGTCTCCTTCCTTTCAAAACTCTTTTCCACCTCCCACCATGTCCCACCCTTTTTAGGTTTACACAGAGTGCTGGGTTTGAACTCCTCGTGTAACAAAGATAATTCCCATTGACTCTCTGTTCTACATATGGTAATGTATATGTTTCAATGCTACTCTCTCAATTCATCCCATCTTTTCCTTCCTCCACTGTATCCACAAATATACTGTCTATATCTCATCTCTATTGTTGTTGTTCAATCACTAAATTGTGTCTGACTCTGCAACTCCATGAACTGCAGCACACCAGCATCCCTGTACTTGACTATCTCCCTGAGTTTGCTCAAACTCACGTTCATTGAGTCAATAATGTCATCCAACCGTCTCATCCTCTGTTGTCCCCTTTTCCTCCTGTCTTCAAACTTTCCGAGCAACACAGTTTTTTTCCAATGAGTTGGTACTTTGCATCAGGTAGCCAAAGTATTGCAGCTTCAGATTCAGCATCTGTCCTTCCAGTGCATATTCAGGGTTGCTTTCCTTTAAGATTGACTGGTTTGAGCTCCTTGCTGTTCAAGGGACTCTCAAGAGGTTTCTCCAGCACCACAATTCAAAAGCATCAATTCTTTGATGCTCAGCAGTCTTTATGGTCCAACTCTCACATCCATATATGACTACTGGAGAAACCATAGCTTTGTCCATATGTACCTTTGTCAGCAAAATGATGTCTCTGCTTTTTAATATGCTGTCTAGGTTTGTCATAGTTTTTCTCCCAAGGAGCAAGCATCTTTTAATTTCATGGCTGCAGTCTTGAGTGATTTTATAGCCCAAAAAAGTGAAATCTGTCTCTGTTTTCACCTTTCCCCTATCTATTTGCCATGAAGTGATGTGATCAGAAGCCATGATCCTAAGTTTTTGAATGTTGAGTTTTAAGCCAGCTTTTTCAGTTTTCCTCTTTCACCCTCATCAAGAGGCTCTTTAGTTCCTCTTTTGTGATTACAGTGGGGTCATCTACATATCTGAGGTTATTGATATTTCTCCCAGTAATCTTTATTCCAGCTTGAGATTCATCCAGCCCAGCATTTTGCATGATGTATTCTGCATATAAATTAAATAAGCAGTATGATGATATATAGCCTTGACGTATCCTTTCTCATTTTTGAATCACTCCATTTTTCCATGTCTGATTATCACTGTTGTTTCTTGTCCTGCATACAGGTTTTTAGGGTCAGGTAAGATGGCTTTTTTGGTATTCCCATTTCTTTAAGAATTTTCCACAGTTTGTTGTGATCCACACAGTCAAAGATTTTAGTGTAGTCAATGAAGCAGACCTTTTCCAGTCCTGTTGGAAAAGGTCAGTTTTCATTTTAATCCCAAAGAAAGGCAATGCCAAAGACTCTTCAAACTACTGCACAATTGCATTCATCAAACATGCTAGCAAAGTAATGCTCAGAATTCTCCAAGTCAGGCTTCAACACTACATGAACTGTGAGGTTCCAGATGTTCAAGCTGGGGTTAAAAAAGGCAGAGGAACCAGAGATCAAATTGCCAACATCCACTGGGTCATCAAAAAAGCAAGAGAGTTCAAGAAAAATATCTACTTCTCCTTTATTGATTAGACCAAAACCTTTGACTGTGTGGGTCAAAATAAACTGTAGAAAATTCTTCAAGAGATGGAAATACCAGACCACCTGATGTGCCATCTGAGAAATCTGTATGCAGGTCAGGAAGCAATAGTTAGAACTGGGCATGGAACAATAGAATGGTTCCAAAATGGGAAAGGAGTATGTCAAAGTTGTCTATTGTCAGCCTGCTTATTTAATTTATATTCAGAGTACATCATGTGAAATGCCGGGCTGGATTAAACACAAGCTGCAATCAAGATTGCCAGGAGAAATATTAATAACCTCAGATATGCAGATGATACCAACTTTATGGCAGAAAGTGAAGAACTAAAGAACCTCTTGATGAAAGTGAAACAAGAGAGTGAAAAAGTTAGCTTAAAACTCAACATTCAAAATACTAAGATCATGGGATCTGGCCCCATCACTTCATGGCAAATAGATGGGGAAACAATGGAAATAGTGAGAGACTTTGTTTTCTTGGGCCCCAAAATCACTGCAGATGGTGACTGCAGCCATGAAATTAAAAGATGCTTACTCTTTTGAAGAAAAGTTATGACCAACTTAAACCACATATTAAAAAGCAGAGACATTACTTAGCCAACAAACATCTGTCTAGTCAAAGCTATGATTTTTCCAGTGGTCATGTACAGATGTGAGAGTTGGACTATAAAGAAAGCTGAGTGCCGAAGAATTGATGCTTTTGAACTGTGGTGTTGGAGAAGACTCTTGAGAGTCTCTCAGACTGCAAGGAGATCCAATCAGTCCATCCTAAAAGAAATCAGTCCTGAATATTCATTGGAAGGACTGATGCTGAAGCTGAAACTCCAATGCTTTGGCCATCTGATGCAAAGAACTGACTCATTTGAAAAGACCCTGATCCTAGGAAAGATCGAAGGAGGGAGGAGAAGGGGACAACAGAGAATCAGATGGTTGGATGGCATCAACTACCCAATGGACATGAATTTGAGCAAACTCTGGGAGTTGTGATGGACAGGGAGCCTTGAATGCTGCAGTCCATGGGTGGCAAAGAGTAGGACATGACCGAGTGACTGAACTGAACTGACCTGATAAAGCAGAAATAAGTGTTTTTTTGGAATTCCCTTGCTTTTTCTATGATCCAATGGATCTTGGATCTAATTTAATCTCTGGTTCCTCTACTTTTTCTAAATCCAGCTTGTACATCTAAAAGTTCTTAGTTCGTGTACTGTTGAAGCCTAGCTTGAAGGACTTGGAGCATTACCTTACTAGCATGTGAAATAAGAGCAATTGTATGGTACTTTGAACATTCTTTGGCATTGCAATTCTTTTCAATTGGAATGAAACTGAACTTTTCCAGTCCTGTGGCCACTGTTGAGTTTTCCAAATTTGCTGACATTTTGAGTGTAGAGTTTAACAGCATCATCTTTTAGGATTTGAAGTAGCTCAGATGGAATTCTGTCACCTCCACTAGCTTTGTTTGTAATGATGCTTCTTAAGGCCCACTTGACTTCACACTCCAGAATGACTGGCTCTAGATAATTGACCATACCATCATGGTTACTGGGTTCAATAAGACCTTTTCTGTACAGTTCTTCTTTTATTCTTGCCACCTCTTTTTAATCTCTTCTTTTCTATTAGATATGTGCTACTTCTGTTCTTTATTGTGCTCATCTTTGCATGAAATATTCCCATCGTATCTCCAATTTTCTTGAAGAGATCTCAAGTCTTTCCCATTCTGTTGTTTTCCTTTATTTCTTTGCATTTTTCACTTAAAAATCAGCACCCATTTTTCTAGATTCTGTCTATATGCTTTACTAAATGATATTTGTTCTTTCTCTTTTTGATTTAGTTTACTCTGTACAACAGGCTCTAGGTTCATCCAGCTTACTAGAACTGACTCAAATCTGTTACTTTTTTGGCTGAGTAATGCTCCATTGTGTGTATGTACCACAACTTCTTTATCTGTTCATCTTTTGATAGAAATTTAGGCTGCTTCTATATCATGGCTATTGTAAATAGTCCTGCAATGACCATAGTGGTCCCTGTGTCTTTTAAAATTGGAGTTTTTTTCAGGGCATATGCCCAGACCTAAAAGCTATTCCACAGTAAAGAAAACCATAAACAAAATAAAAAGATAGCCCTCAGAATGGGAGAAAATAATCACAACTGAGGCAACTGAAAAAAGATTAATGTCCAAAATATACAAGCAACTCATGCAGTTCAATATTAGGAAAAGAAACAACCCAATCAAACAAACAAACAAAAAAACATGATCAGAAAACCTACACAGACATTTCTCCAAAGACATACAGATGTCTAATAAACACATGAAAAAATGTTCAGTATTACTTTAATAGAGAATTGCAAATTGAAACTACAATGAAGTGTCACCTCACACTAGTCAGAATGGTCATTATCAAAAATCTACAAACAATAAATGCTGGAGAGTATGTGGAGAAAAGGGAACCCTTTTACATAGCTGGTGGCAATGTAAATTTATAAAACCACTATGGCGAATAGGTTGGAAATTTCTGATACAGATTTTAGAAGATATGCACTAAGTTGTGACAACAGGTTAGAGGAGTGAACACTTATTTTGCTTATTTTCATTTTTTATTGAAGTGTAGTTGATTTATAAAGTTGTGCTACTTTTAGGTTTAAAGTTCAGTGATTGAGTTATAGTCATAAATATATATATAATACAATTAAATATAAATGTACAATATATTTAAATAATTGTATACAAATAAATATATAATATATGCTTTTTTTCAGATTCTTTGCCCTTATAGGTTATTAAAAGATATGGAATAGTTAACTCTGCCATGCAGGAGGTCCTTGTGGTTTATTTACTTTATGTATAAATGTATGTATATATTAATCCCAGATTCCTAATTTATCTTCTGTCCTCCTTTTTCTCTTTGGCAACCATGAGTTATTTTCTATGTCTGTGGGTCTATTTCTATTTGTAAATAAGTCCATTTGTATCATTTTTTTAGATTCCACACTTATTTTTAAATGATAAGAGCAACACTCTGTTCTAGACACTCAAGATATTTCAGAGTAACAGGTGATGTTTTATTTTCTTAAGAACTACAAAATTACTACTTTGAAATAGAGCTCTGCAAGCATTTTAAGAGAACACAAAAAGTAATGAACTTACATGGAAGGATAAAAGTTTTAATGTGTTGTGGTTGAAAAATTAGAGATCTATTGTCATAAACCTCTACCTGTCTTTGTACTGTTCATACTGTTCATGGAGTCCTCAAGACAAGAATACTGAGCCAGGCTTCAGCAATACGTGAACCGTGAACTCCCTGATGTTCAAGCTGGTTTTAGAGAAGGAAGAGGAACCAGAGATCAAATTGCCAACATCCGCTGGACCATGGAAAAAGCCAGAGAGTTCAAGAAAAACATCTATTTCTGCTTTATGGACTATGCCAAAGCCTTTGACTGTGTGGATCACAATAAACTGGAAAATTCTGAAAGAGATGGGAATACCAGACCACCTAACCTGCCTCTTGAGAAATCTGTATGCAGGTCAGGAAGCAACAGTTAGAACTGGACATGGAACAACAGACTGGTTCCAAATAGGAAAAGGAGTA
>SJYT01022377.1:124842-150296 GCA_006410635.1 Cephalophus harveyi
AAGAGAAGAGCGAAAAAGTTGGCTTAAAGCTCAACATTCAGAAAACGAAGATCATGGCATCCGGTCCCATCACTTCATGGGAAATAGATGGGGAAACAGTGGAAACAGTGCCAGACTTTATTTGGGGGGGCTTCAAAATCACTGCAGATGGTGACTGCAGCCATGAAATTAAAAGATGCTTACTCCTTGGAAGAAAAGTGATGACCAACCTAGATAGTATATTCAAAAGCAGAGACATTACTTTGCCGACTAAGGTCCGTCTAGTCAAGGCAATGGTTTTTCCTGTGATCATGTATGGATGTGAGAGTTGGACTGTGAAGAAGGCTGAGTGCTGAAGAATTGATGCTTTTGAACTGTGGTGTTGGAGAAGACTCTTGAGTGTCCCTTGAACTGCAAGGAGATCCAACCAGTCCATTCTGAAGGAGATCAGCCCTGGGATTTCTTTGGAAGGAATGATGCTAAAGCTGAAACTCCTGTACTTTGGCCACCTCATGGAAAGAGTGGACTCATTGGAAAAGACTCTGATGCTGGGGAGGATTGGGGGCAGGAGGAGAAGGGGACGACAGAGGATGAGATGGCTGGATGGCATCACAGACTTGATGAACGTGAGTCTGAGTGAACTCCGGGAGTTGGGGATGGACAGGGAGGCCTGGCGTGCTGTTATTCATGGGGTCGCAAAGAGTCGGACACGACTGAGTGACTGAACTGAACTGAACTTGCCATTCCCTACTCCAGTGGACCACATTTTGTCAGAACTCTCCATCATGACCCGTCCATCTTGGGTAGCCCTACACGGCATGGCTCATAGTTTCATTGAGTTGGACAAATTGTGGTCCATGTGATCAAATTGGTTAGTTTTCTGTGATTGTGGTTTTCAATTTGTCTGCCTTCTGATGAAGAAGGATAACAGGCTTATGGAAGTTTCCTGATGGGAGAGACTGACAGAGGGGGAAACTGGGTCTTGTTCTGATGGGCAGGGCCATGCTCAGTAAATCTTTAATCTAATTTTCTGTTGATGGTTGGAGCTGTGTTCCCTCCCTGCTATTTGCCTGGGGCCAAACTATGGTGGAGGTAATGAAGATATTGTTGACCTCTCTCAAAAGTTCCCACACACTGCTGCACTCAGTGCCCCCAACCCTGCAGCAGGACACCACCTACCCACACTTCTGCCGGAGACTCCTGGACACCCACAGGCAAATCCGTGGCAGTCTCCTGTGCGGTCACTGCTCCTTTCTCTTGAGTCCTGGTGCACGAGATTCTGCTGTGCCCTCCAAGGTCTATTTGCCAGTCTTGTGTAAGTTCTGGCAGCTCTACGGTAGGGTTTATGGCGACCTCCTCCAAGAGGGCTTATACCATACCCAAGTCTGTTGCACCCAGAGCCTCTGTCCCTGTGGCAGTCCACTGCCAACACGTACATCCATTGGAGACACTCAAACACAATTCTGTCTCAATTTCTGTGGGGTCCCTGGGTCCTGGTGTGGACAAGGTTTGTTTCAGCCCTCTGAGCATCCTGGTGGGAATGAGATTTTATTCTAAACGTGAATTTGCCCCTCCTACCATCTTGCTGGGGCTTCTACTTTGCCCTTGTACGTGGGGTATCTCCTCAAAGTTGCTTCAGCACCTACCATCTTACTGGGGTTTCTCTGATCTTGGAGTGGGGTATCTCCACATGGCCAGTCCAGCATAGCATAGCTGCAGCTCCTGACCTTGGATGCAGGGTATCTCCTCCCAGCTGCTAACCACTCCCAGTACCGTGCAGCCACTGCTCATTGCTACTAAAAGACGTTGCTGTCAAAGTGCTGCAGTCAATATGACAGCAAATTTGGAAAACTCAGCAGTGGCCACAGGACTGGAAAAGGTCAGTTTTCATTCCAATCACTAGGAAAGACAATGCCAAAGAATGCTCAAACTAACACAGAGTTGCCCTCATCTCACACACTAGTAAAGTAATGCTCAAAATTCTCCAAGCCAGGCTTCAGCAATACATGAACCGTGAACTCCCTGATGTTCAAGCTGGCTTTAGAAAAGGCAGAGGAACCAGAGATCAAATTGCCAACATTTGCTGGATCATCAAAAAAGCAAGAGTTCCAGAAAAAAATATATTTCTACTTTATTGACTATGCCAAAGCCTTTGACTGTGTGGATCACAATAAACTGTGGAAAATTCTTCAAGAAATGAGAATACCAGACCACCTGACCTGCCTCTTGAGAAATCTGTATGCAGGTTAGGAAACAACAGTTAGAACTGGACATGGAACAACAGACTGGTTCCAAATAGGAAAAGGAATACATCAAGGCTGTATATTTTCACCCTGCTTATTTGACTTACATGCAGAGTACATAATGAGAAACACTGGGCTGGATGAAGCACAAGCTGGAATCAAGATTGCTGGGAGAAATATCAATAACCTCAGATATTCAGATGACACCATTCTTATGGCAAAAAGTGAAGAAGAACTAAAGAGCTTCCTGATGAAAGTGAAAGAGGAGAGTGAAAAAGTTGTCTTAAAGCTCAACATTGAGAAAACTAAGATTATGGCATCTGGTCCCTTCACTTCATGGAAATAGATGGAGAAACACTGGAAACAGTGTCAGACTTTATTTTTTTTGGACTCCAAAATCACTGCAGAAAGTGACTGCAGCCATAAAATTAAAAGACGTTTACTTCTTGGGAGAAAAGTTATGACCAAACTAGACAGCATATTAAAAAACAGAAACATTACTTTGCCAACAAAGTCCATCTAGTCAAGGCTATGATTTTTCCACTAGTCATGTATAGAAGTGAGAGTTGGACTATAAAGAAAGCTGAGCACCAAAGAATTGATGCTTTTGAACTATTGTGTTGGAGAAGACTCTTGAGAGTCTCTCGGAGTGCAAGGAGGTCCAACCAGTTCATCCCAAAGGAAATCAGTCCTGAATATTCATTGGAAGGACTGGTGTTGAAACTGAAACTCCAATATTTTGGCCATCTGATGCAAATAGCTAACTCATTTAAAAATACCCTGATGCTGGGAAAGATCAAAGGCGGGAGGAGAAGAGAACGACAGAGGATGAGATGGTTGTATGGCATCACTGACTCAATGGACATGAGTTTAAGTAAACTCCAGGAGTTGGTGATGGACAGGGAGTCCATGGGGTCGCAAAGAGTCGGACAGGACTGAGCAACTAAACTGAACCTCTATTTATAACATAAAACAACTTTCAGTAAGTATATGTATTTGAGAATCAAAAAAGTACATAATTTTCAAATTTAAAGGGCTCATAATTTTATGTTTCCCAATTATTCTCTAAATTATTTTATCCAAAGATTTTCTAAATTTCAATCTTTAAAATAAATGACATTGCCACGTTTATGGATACATACATACAGAGAAAAATCAAAGTAGCAAAAAGAAGTGCTTATCTCTGGACTTCAGATTTGGAGGCATTTAGGCATTCAAAAATTAGCATGTGGTCCAAATAATATAAAAATGAAAAAATAGAGCAAATTTAGTGCATTAATTATGCAATAGGGATCCACAGTTCAATTTGTCAGGCATGAGAAATTCAAAAATTTCTCATGTAATAGAGTGACTGCCTTTATTTTTTAGTAATTATTTCAAATGCATTTCTTAATTGATAACAGCTAACATGTCTTATAAGAAAGTATTTATATACCCTCATTGTCTTTGTTTTATGTACAATAAGATGAAACCAGTATTGAAAAATTTCACTTTTGTCCATCCATCCGTATAATCTTTCTTATCATTTAAAAATTTCTCTTGAATATTTAATTGCCTAAGACCTTATATGAATTTAATTAAATAGAAATAATAAATTTGAAATATATAAGCAAGACCTAGGGAACTTTACTATTTCCAGTATCTCAAATATGCTCATTTAAAGCTTGCTAAGGCAATGGCACCCCACTCCAGTACTCTTGCCTGGAAAATCCCGTGGATGGAGGAGCCTGGTGGGCTGCAGTCCATGGGGTCGCTGAGAGTTGGATACGACTCAGTGACTTCACTTTCACTTTTCACTTTCATGCATTGGAGAAGGAAATGGCAACCCACTCCAATGTTCTTGCCTGGAGAATCCCAGGGACGGAGGAGCCTGGTGAGCTGCCGTCTATGGGATCGCACAGAGTCGGACACGACTGAAGTGACTTAGCAGCAAGCAGAGACTGCAAGCTATTCTGTACAATTCTACTTTTAATTAGAGATTCCAATTAAAGAGGAAAAGTGGTAGCCTTCTTAATAGAAATGACAGATATTTGTCATTGACTTGAATTATGCCAGAAATCAGTCATTTTAGGTGGAAAATTCAAAACCATAATTTCTTTTCTTTTTTTTTTCTTTTGTAAACAATGTGTCATGGGATAAAAAGGAGTGTACCTGTGAAAGCTGAACCTAAGACTAAAGTAAAATATTATCAAAAATTAAATACAGAGTGGTTTCATTGATAATGTAACATTTCATTGTAAAATTCTGACAACCAGGGACTCTATTCAATAAACATGCAAAAGGGGAATAATCTTTAGAAACAACAATAATCATAATTAACCATAGTGTAAAGTGAAGTGGCTCAGTTGTGTCCAACTCTTTGTGATCCCATGGACTGTAGCCTATGAGGTTCCTCCATCCATGGAATTTTCCAGACAAGAGTACTGGAGTGGGTTGCCATTTCCTTGGCCAAGGTTTAATCCCTAGTTGGGAAACTAAGCTCCTGCAAGCCTCACAGAATGGCCAAAATATATATGCATGTATGTATGTGTGTGTATTTAATGTTTATATATTTAATACATAAATGTGCTTATATTTTGGACTTCCCTGGTGGCTCAGAAGGTAAAGCGTCTGCTAGAGACCTGGGTTCAATCCCTGGGTTGGGAAAATTCCTTGGAGAAGGAAATGGCAACCTACTCCAGTACTTTTGCCTTGAAAATCCCATGGACAGAGGAGCTTGGTGCCGGCTACTGTCCATGGGGTGGTGTTTCAAGTTATAATTTTTAAATACATATCATTTGGAAGTCATTTATTTACTCTAATGTCACATAAGTATTAAAATGATTTGAATGTATTTTTACAAATAGTGTTAATTAAAAAATTAAAAATACTAAACCAAAATTTATAGTCATAATTCTTAGTTTTGTTAGTGCACCTGAGAATGAAATGATAGTGCTATATTGATATCATAGTATCTAATTGCATTCAATATATTGTACAATAAAATAGCCAAAAAATATAGAAAAATCCTATTGTGAAGAATCAGTACCAATAATAACCCAAAGCACAACGATGTATGTTTAGTTAAATGCAACTTTAACCATGCTTCCTTGTGATGCTTTATATTTCTGTTGAGATTATCCAATAACTCTAGACATAAAATAAAGAACACATTTTTTGCACTGTCATACGATCCAGCAATCCCACTGCTGGACATACACACCGAGGAAACCAGAACTGAAAGAGAAATGTGTACCCAGTGTTCATCACAGCACTGTCTACAATAGCTAGGACATGGAAGCAAGCTATATTTCCATCAGTAGAAATGGATAAGAAAGCTGTGGTACATATACCCAATGGAATATTACTCAGCCATTAAAAAGAGTACATTTGAATCAGTTCTAATGAGGTGGATGAAACTGGGGCCTATAAAAAAGAGTGAGATAAGTCAGAAAGAAAAACACCAATACAGTATACTAACACATATATATGGAATTTAGAAAGATGGTAATGATGACCCTATATGTGAAACAGCAAAAGAGATGCATATATAAAGAACAGACTTTTGGACTCTGTGGGAGAAGGCGAGGGTGGGACGATTTGAGAGAATAGCATTGAAGCCTGTATATTACTATATGTGAAATAGATCACCAGTCCAGGTTCGATGCATGAGACAGAGTGCTCAGGGCCGGTGCACTGAGATGATCCCGAGGGATGGGATGGGGAGGGAGATGGGAGGGGAGTTCAGAATGGGGGACACATATACACCCATGGCTGATTCATGTTGATGTATGGCAGAAACCACTACAATATTGTAAAGTAACTAGCCTCCAATTAAAATAAATTAATTAGTTAAAAGAATCATTTTCTGCTTCAAAAATCTATTTAAGTTGGAAAAATAAATCTTTAGGTACTGACACAAATATTTCCCATATTGCAGAGAAGCATGTAAGATAGATGTATTCTTACTTGACACTTTGTTGAAGCTTCTGCATTTTGTTCTAATGTTGAATACTGAAATGGTTCTTAGTGTTCTGTCACCATGCTTTTATTTTCCTTGACTTAGTGAACCTCCTTGAAACTCCAATGCAATCTTGAATCAAAGTGTTGAAAACAGGAACTTTTTCTTCTTACAGATCTCAAAATGAAGCTTTCAAGGTTTGCCCCTGAAATATGGTGCTTATTCTAGAAGTTATGAATATGTGTTGGCAGATAAAGGATGCTCATTTTATTCTGAGTGTGTCAAAGAATATTACCATCATTGATTCTTTTCTATTAAATGTGGGTTTTTTTTTCAGATTTTGGAATGATATTAAGAATTTTCTCTCAGTCTTTTACTATAGTTAGTTTATTTTTGTAATATACATCAGCTTTGTTTTCCTGGATAAAGCAAATTGGGCCATGATGTATTCTCATGGCCAAGATATTCATTAGATTGTGGTAGTTATCTTCTACTTTAGTGTGCCTTAAATTTTATCAATAATTAGAGTTGAAAAGCATCCAGTGTTTTGTTTTTAATATATTAAGGTGATCAAAGTAGTCTGATAATTTGGTAGATTATAGTGTCTAGTTTTCAAGGATTAAACTACCTTATCATTCCTGAGACAATATTACTTGCTCAAATATATGTTATTGCTTATTTATGATCACTTACATATATATATATATTTTTTACTTTCCAGTATATTGTTAAATCTTTTACTGATATTCATAAAAGGCTACAATTTTCTATTCTAGTCAGATTTCTGTCATGTTTTGGTAATAGATTTTCCTGAACTCAGGCTGTGCATTGCGCTGTGGTCCTTTTTATCTATTTTGTGGTAGAATTTGTACAGAATTCACCAATAAAGACACCGAAAGTCTGAATTATTTTTGGCGGGGAGAGTTTGGCAATAAATACAATTATTTGAGAGATATAGGGGTAGTCAGATATTTTGTTTCATCTCGCATTTGTTGGGTTAATATGTGTGTTTTCAATCATTAGTACATAATTCTTAATTCCAATCATAAAATGTATTGACATAAGAATATTATGTAAAGCACGTCTTTATTGTCACTTTTAATGCCTTTAGGACCTGTAGTAAGAGCAAATACTTCAATTTGGATATAACACAGTTCATTTTTTCTTTTACTTTAAGGAACTTGTAAGAAGTTAACCAATTTTATTCATCTTCTCAATTAACCAAATTTTGCTTTGCTATTATTTCTGTTTTTATTGTGTTTTACTGGTTTCTGTTATGTTCTTTGTTATTTTCCTTCTATTTAATATGGATTAAATTTGCTTATTTATCCTTAGCTAATTGAGCTTATCCTTAGCTAATTGAGCTTTTCCTATAAGCTGCGTGTATATTCAGTTGCTTCTGTGTGTCTGACTCCTTGTGATCCTATAGACTGTAGCCTATCAGGCTCTTCTGTCCATGGGATTCTCCAGGGAAGAATACTGGAGTGGGTTTTCCAGGCCTCCTCCATAGGGTTTTCCCAACTCAGAGACACAACTCAGAGATGCATCTCATGAATCTCCTAAATTGCAGGCAGATTCTTTACTGCTGAGTTATCTATATATGCAACATATTAACTTCAACCAACACATTTTGAAATGTTATATTTTAATCATTATTTATTGTGATGGATAACTACATTATGATTTCTTCTATGACTTGTAAATTAAATATATATATACGTATATATGTGCATGTTATACATACGTATATATATACACTGTCTACGTCCTCAGTTCAGTTCAGTCTACGTCCTAAAGAACCCCATTTAACACTTCTTGTAGAGCAAGTCAATTGGAAGTAAATTGTCTATTTTGTTGATCTGAGCATTTCTCTATTTCTCTATCTATAAAATTTGTTTTCACTAGATATACACTCCCTCACTCAAATTTTTATTTCAATTCATGATTTAAAAATGTCATTCTATTGTTTTTTTTTGCCTTTTTTGTCCTAATGAGAATGAAGTCTTCAATCCCATGTTTTTTCTTTCAGGCTTATCGAGTTATAATTGGCATATAGCACTGTATAAATTTAAACTGTACAACATAATGATTTATATACAGGATGAAATGATTATCACAAGTATAGCGAACATCCATCATCTCATATAGATACAAAATAAAAGAAAATAGTTTTCCTTGTGATGCCAACTTTTATGATTCACTCATTAACAATTTTCATACGTAGTTGTAGAATATAATTTAATATTTATGTTCATCAGTAATACTGACCTATAAATTTATTTAGCATGTTGTCTTCCTCTTGGTTTAGTCTCAAGGTGATGTTGAGCTTGTGGAATGAGTTTAGAAGCATTCTTTCCTCTGCAAATTTCTACAATAATTTAAGGAGGATAGATATGAGCTCTTCTCCAGATGTTTGGCAGAATTTACCTGTGAAGTTGTCTGGTCCTGAACTTTATTCATTGGGAGGCTTTTGGGTTTTGTTTCTGCTTGTTTTTTAAATTAAAGTTCTTTACTGGTAACTGGTAATTATGAACTGTCTGTTCATAATTTCTATTTCTTCCTGAATCAGTTTTGGAAGACTGTGGCTTTCTAAAAATTAGTCCCTTTGTTCTAGGTTTTCCATTTTATTGGTGCATAACTGTTCATGATCCTTTGTATTTCTATGCCTTGAATTGTAACTTCATTTTCATTTATAATTTTATTGATTTTGGCTTCTCCTTTTTTATTTTCTTAATGAGTCTGGCTAAAGGTTTCTCAATTTTGTTTATCTTTTTGAAAAACCAGCTCTTAGTTTCATTGATTTTTTATTTCTTTATCTATTTAGTTATTTTAGATCTCTACTTCATTTATTTCTGCTCTGATCTTCATGACTTCTTTTCTTTTACTAACTTTGGGTTCCGTTTGTTCTTCTTTATTTAGTACCTTTAGGTGTAAGATTAGTTTATTTATTTGAGATTTTTCTTGTTTCCTAAGATGTTATTGCTAAAAATGTCCTTCTTAAAACTGTTTTTACTTTGTTCCATTAATTTTGGATCATTGTGTCTTCACTCTAATTTATCTCCATTTTGTTTAAATTTCCTCTTTGATTTCTTTGACCTACTGGATATTGAGTAGCATATTTTTAGCCTCCACATGTTTGTGGTTTTGGCAATTTTTTCTTGCAGTTGATTTATAATTTCATAGTGTAGTAATTAGATAAGATTACTTAAAGTGATCATCTTATCATTATGTAATGCCCTCTTTTGTCTCTTGTTAGAGTCTTTGCTTTGAAAACTATGTTGTTTGATATAAATATTGCTACCTCAAAAGAGAGAAAAGGGCAGAGAACATATTTGAAAACATTACAGCTGAAAATATCTCTAACTTGGAAAAGGAAATAGAAATCCAGATCCAGGAATCAAAGAAGAGTCCCAAACAGACAAACTCAGAGGACTATGCCAAGATATATTATAATAACTAAGATGGCAAAAGATAAAAGAGATTATTAAAAACAACAAGGCAAAGGTAATTATTTATGTATAAAGGAAATAGCAGAAGACTGTCAGCTGACCTTTCAATAAAACTGCAGGTTAGAAGGAAATTACTTACAACCAAGAACACTATATCCAACAAATTAATCAGATGTGAACGAGAGATAAAGAGTTTTACTGACAAGCAAAGCTAAAAGAGTTCAGCCTCACTAAGCAGGCTTTATAAGAAATGCTAAAGGGACTTCTCTAAATGAAAAAGAAAAGTCACCATTAGAAATACGAAAATTATGAAAGGAAAAATCTCACTGGTAAAGACAAATATGCAGTCAAGATGGTAGACCAACCACTTATGAAGTAAGTAAGAAGGTTAAAAGACAAAAGTACTAAAAATATTTTGTATCCACAATAAGTAGTGAAAGAACACACACACACACAAAAAAAGATGTAAAATATGATGTTAAAACAATTAAAAGTAATCATGGCTTGTGAAAAGGCAGGGGTTGGAATGCATTCATATCAATGTTGATATTCATTGCTATATCTAAACCTCATGGTAATCACAAACCAGGAACCTGTAACAGATACACACAAACAATGAAAGATGCTCAAGTTCAGTTCAATTCAGTCACTCAGCCGTGTCCGACTCTTTGCGACCCTATGAATCGCAGCACGCCAGGCTTCCCTGTCCATCACCAACTCCCGGAGTTCATTCAGATTCACGTCCATCGAGTCCGTGATGCCATCCAGCCATCTCATCCTCTGTCGTCCCCTTCTCCTCCTGCCCCCAATCCCTCCTAGCATCAGAGTCTTTTCCAATGAGTCAACTCTTCGCATGAGGTGGCCAAAGGACTGGAGTTTCAGCTTTCACATCATTCCTTCCACAGAAATCCCAGGGCTGATCTCCTTCAGAATGGACTGGTTGGATCTCCTTGCAGTCCAAGGGACTCTCAAGAGTCTTCTCCAACACCACAGTTCAAAAGCATCAATTCTTTGGTGCTCAGCCTTCTTCACAGTCCAACTCTCACATCCATACATGACTCGTGGAAAAACCATAGCCTTGACTAGACAGACCTTAGTCGGCAAAGTAATGTCTCTGCTTTTGAATATGCTATCTAGGTTGATCATAAGTTTTCTTCCAAGGAGTAAGAGTCTTTCAAAACTAAATATAAATATAAAATAAAAAGAAAATAGCAAAACAAAAAAGAAGTGAATAACGACCAGAGAACAATTTAAAACATGGAAATAAGCATATGCTTACCAATAATTACTTCAAATGTAAATGGATTAAATCTTCCAACCTAAAGATATAGAGTAGTTGAATGGAAAAGCAAAAGCAAAGCAAAAAAAGCAGAAGCCTAGAGCCAGGCTACTTTTCTCTCATTCTGGGCCTTGCTTTGTCCTGGTTGCTGCACTTCAGTCATCATGGAAGCATTTTAGGCAGAGAAAGAAAAAGGTAAAAGCAAGCCTAGCTAACTTCCTAATATTCCACTTGCATTATTGAGTCTTTTGGCTTCTTTTCTTTTCTTTTTTTTTTAGAATTGTGATTTGAGAACTTTATTCCTAATGAAATCCTATATTAAGGTGCCATTTTTCTAACAGAAAGCTAAAGAGCCATTGTCACCAAAAGTTATTCTCCAAGGTTCTGGAGTGTCTTGGAAGTATGCTTACAAATCCTGGCAAAGTGGAGGGAGAGAGATCTTTTTGCCAGCAAGGGTTCTGGAGCTAAACTGACCTAGACAGCGAGAATCAACCAAGAAATCCAAATAATTCCAGAGTCTTAACCCCTGGCTCACAGCTGCTTCTATAATACACAGTCATAAAAGGCAGAGGGTCAGTGGGAGATGCTTTTCCAAAAACATTTCCCATTGCCCACTGTGTGGGGCATGTTCACAGGCTGCACTCAGGAGAGACGTACAAAGTTTAATGGAGTCAGCATCATGTTAGTCTGAAAATCCCATCCAGTCAGTATGTCACTGGTGAGGATCCTCTCATCCCATGCAGCCTGTGAGGACTCAGAATTTCATGAAGTATTGTCACCCATTAAAACAAGTATCATATATTAATGCATACATATAGAATCTAGAAAAATGGCACTGATGATCCTATTTGTAGGGCAGCAATAGAAACACAAGCATGGAGAACAGATTTGTGGACACAGAGGAGGAAGCAGAGGGTAGAACAAATTGAGAGATACCACTGAAACATATACACTACCACGTGTGAAATAGATAGCCAGTGGGAGGTTGCTGTACAACATTAAGAGCTCAGCCCTGTTCTCTGTAAAAACCTAGAGGGCTGGGATGGGGTGGGGATTGAGAGGGAGTTCCAGGAAGGAGGGGATATATGTATCCTTATGACTGACTCATGTTGATGCATAGGAGAAACCAACACAACATTATAAAGAAGTTAACCTCCAATCTAAAAAAAATTATAGCAGTGGTAGGGATGGTTCCATAGATCCCACTTCCTGGTAAAAATCCTTTCTCCTTGCATAAGGGATGGACCTAGTGACTCATTTTGGTATAATCGGATGTGAAAGATTATTCTCATCAGCTAAAATCAAGGTATTGGCAAAAGGGAAGTAAGGGGAAATGCTTTTCCTTAGCATCTCCAGCTGCTGGTGGCTGTCAGCATTCTTTGGCTCATGGTTCCTTTCCTCCATCTTAAACATCTTCAGTAAAGCATCTCAAATCTTTCTGGCTAATTTTTAACTTATTCTTTTAGAGCAAATGTGTCACATGAGGATATGTGTGACATGAACATTGTGTGAGACAATAAATTGTTTTTCTGCAATCAGCAGCATTGTCCCATCTTCTACCATCGTGTATTGGTTACCAGGCTAAAGGCATGGTATTCCTATGGCTCAAGTATCTGTGTGTAAGTGTTGTAATTGAACCCGGGTCTCCCACATTGCAGGCAGACACTTTACCGTCTGAGCCACCAGGGAAGGTCAATAGCTACCACAGTCATGTGCATATGCCCTACCCAGTTTTAATTTCCCAGATTACTGTCAGTAAGGTCAGCAGTTAAAGTCTGAAATTGGGGTTGATATAACCAGCAGTATAGCTGGATCAAGTTAGTTTTTATTAGTGGAAATCATAATATGTTATTAGATAATAGTGTTACTAGCTTTTAAGATTTCTAGAGATAAAGGAAGATGTTTTGCAAGAATGACAAAAGAAAAACATGAGGTAATGTGAGGTAATGTGTTTAAGAAAACTAAATATTTAACTATTGAAATTGAGAGAGAGCTTTATTTTTTCACTATTAAAGGCGAAATGGCAGGTGCATGTGTATTAGGTGAAGTCGCTCAGTCGTGTCCGACTCTTTGTGACCCCGTGGACTGTAACCTACTAGGCTTCTCCGTCCGTGGGATTCTCTAGGCAAGAATACTGGAGTGGGTTGCCATTTCCTTCTCCAGGGGATCTTCCCGACCCAGGGATCGAACCTGGGCCTCCTGCATTGGAGGCAGACGCTTTAACCTCTGAGCCACCAGGGAAGCATGTGTATTGGTTCTCAAATATTAATATATGCTAAAAATCATCTTGTAATTATTTTGATTATGCATCATTTTGTTCCCTTTCATTATCTAATAAATAGATTGGCTAGAAGAAGTAATCTATATTTTAAAACAAGTGTCCATTGGGATTCTGATACAAGCTTTATGCAGATTATGTTTGAAATGATACATTTTAAATAAAAGAGAAGATACAATGTTCACACATTTTCTCTATAAATTATATTTTAAAATTCTGTCACTATCATGAGAGTTTAATGAGTGAGACTTCGAGTGAGACTTGAAAAACAGTTTTAAAGTTCTGTGAGCATTGTGTCAGCAAAACCACAAAATGAAAATAAGCTTTGATTGAATTTATGATGCACAAGACACACCAGGTCCATTTCTACAGCTGTACTCTTCAGTCTGAGGCTTCCCTGGTGGCTCAGATGGCAAATAATCTGCCTGCAATACAGGAGACCCAGGTTTGATCCCTGGGTCAGATAGATTCCCTGAAGGAAATGACAACTCACTCCAATATTCTTGCCTGGAGAATTCCATGGACAGAGGAGTCTGGCAGGCCACAGTCCATGGTGTCGCAAATAGTCAGGACACAGCTGAGTGACTTTCACTTAAAAACTTTCAGTGCATTCTTTGCCCTGCAAACTATGCAAATTGTAATTAGTAACTGACCTGAAAACTATACAAATTGTAAATGGTAATGAATATGTAGTGGTCTTGATAAGACTTCACAAATACAACCTTGGGGTTTATTCCCTCAGGATTGGAAAAAAAAAAAATTGACAAGTAAATTATAGGAAATATTGGGAAACACAATTCCGTATTTATAATATTTATAAAATGGTAAGTGAGAAGGGGAAAAGAAAAAACTGTTTTGGTTAAGTAGTGTTAATCCTGATTTACGTATTGAGCTAAGCAATACAGGCCAGGCAGTTGGGAAACAGAATGATGCTGTGTGAAGGCTGTGGCCTTTACCTTCAGAAAGCCTTTCTCTACTTTAAAGTAGATGGAAATCTGGGCTGAAATTGGGAAACACTTCATTGTAAAATGAGAATGATAAACTTTTTTACAAGGTAAGTGTGTAAGTATCTGGCATAGTTCTCTCCACACCTTCTAATAAAGAGGTAATGAAGTCTGAATATACCCTTTAGCAAGAAAAGATCATATGTTGCTCTTTCAGATTACTGGGAGGAATAAGAGAATGTGATTGCCAAGAAGCAGACAGAATTCAAACAATTTCAAAAGCTGTGGCATAATAATAACTTTGACAGAGAAAAACTGTTTAAAAAACATTTTAAAAAATATACATATTTATTTGTTTATTTGGCTGCACAGGGTCTTAGTTGCAGCACACAGGATCTTCAGTGCATCATGTGGCATCTTTTCTTGCACAGCACAGATTCTCTAGTTGTGGTGTGCTGGCTCAGTAGTTGTGACTTGTAGATTTTGTTGCTCTGTGGCATGTGAGATCCTAGTTCCCCAACCAGGGATTGAACCCATGTAAAAGGAGTAAGTCAAGGCTGTATATTGTCACCCTGCTTATTTAACTATATGCAGAGGACATCATGAGAAACACTGGGCTGGAAGAAGCACAAGCTGGAATCAAGATTGCCGGAGGAATATCAATAACCTCAGATATGCAGATGACACCACCCTTATGGCAGAAAGTGAAGAGGAACTAAAAAGTCTCTTGATGAAAGTGAAAGAGTAGAGTGAAAAAGTTGGCTTAAAGCTCTATGTTCAGAAAATGAAGATCATGGCAACTGGTCCAATCACTTCATGGGAAATAGATGGAGTAACAGTGGAAACAGTGTTAGACTTTATTTTTTGGGGCTCCAAAATCCCTGCAGGTGGTGACTGCAGCCATGAAATTAAAAGGCGCTTACTCCTTGGAAGAAAAGTTATGACCAACATAGATAGCATATTCAAAAGCAGAGACATTACTTTGCTGACTAAGGTCCGTCTAGTCAAGGCTATGGTTTTTCCGGTAGTCATATATGGTTGTGAGAGTTGGACTGTGAAGAAGGCTGAGCGCCGAAGAATTGATGCTTTTGAACTGTGGTGTTGGAGAAGACTCTTGAGAGTCCCTTGGACTGCAAGGAGATCCAATCAGTCCATTCTGAAAGAGATCAGCCCTGGGATTTCTTTGGAAGGAATGATGCTAAAGGTGAAACTCCAGTACTTTGGCCACCTCATGCGAAGAGTTGACTCAATGGAAAAGACTCTGATGCTGGGAGGGATCGGGGGCAGGAGGAGAAGGGGCCGACCGAGGATGAGATGGCTGGATGGCATCACTGACTCGATGGACGTGAGTCTGAGTAAACTCCGGGAGTTAGAGATGGACAGGGAGGCCTGGCGTGCTGCGATTCATTGGGTCGCAAAGAGTCAGACAAGACTGAGCGACTGAACTGAACTGAACTGACCCTGCATTGCTAAATGGATTCTTAACCACTGGACCACCAGGAAAGTCCCATACAGTTTTTAAAAACAATGGCTTAAGAGTTTCTGTACATGAAGATATGGAATATGTTGATGGAACCAGAAGTATAATGATAGTATAAATTCCGTAAGCCCTGGAAGAAATGGAGAATCCTTGTATGATTTTGCTTTAATGTTTATTTGATCTAATGAGAGTAATCAAATCCTTTGTCACTTTAACATTTCTTACTGTGTCTGACTCTTTGCAGAGAGTCAGACACGACTATCTCTCTAATTGAGATTCCACAAAGGATAGTACATATGTGACTGCAGGTTTATATTTAAATTAAGATTCTCCTTTACTTCACCAATTTTGGTATTGTTGTTATTTAGTTGTTCAGTTGCTAAGACATGTCAGACTCTGTGACTCCATGGACTGCAGCACACGAGGCTTGTCTGTCTTCCACCATCTCCTGGAGTTAGCTAAAATTCACGGCCATTGAGTCAATGATGATACCTAACCATCTCATGCTCTGCCAGCATCTTCTCTTTTTGCCTTCAATCATTGCCAGTATCAGAGTCTTTTCCAATGATTCAACTCTTTGCATCAGGTGGCCAAAATATTGGAGCTTCAGTTTCTGCAATAGTCCTTCCAATGAATATTCAGGGTTGATTTCCTTTAGGATTAACTCATTTGATCTCCTTGCAGTCCAGAAGATTCTCAAGAGTCTTCTCCAGCACCAAAATTTGAATGCATTAGCTCTTCAGCTCTCAGCCTTCTTTATGGTCCAAATCTCACATCCATACATAACTACCAGAAAAACCAAAGTGCTGTCTCTGCTTTTTAATACACAGTCTAGATTTGTCAAAGCTTTGCTTCCAAGGAGTGTCTTTTAATTTCATGGTTTCAGTCACCATATACTTTTATTTTGGAGATTAAGAAAATAAAATCTGTCACAGCGTCTGCTTTGTCCCCCTCTATTTGCCATGAAAAAAATCGGACCAAATGCCATGATCTTAGTTTTTTATTTTTTTTAATGTTGATTTTCAAGCTAGTATTTTCACTTTTCTCTTTCACCCTCATCAAGAGGATCTTTAGTTCCTCTACAATTTCTGCTGTTAGAGTTGTATCATCTGCATATCTGAAGTGGTTGATGTTTGTCTCAGCAATTTTGATTCCAGCTTGTGATTCATCCAGCCTGGCATTTCACTTGATGCACTCTGCATATAAGTTAAATACTCATGGTGACAGTATACAGTCTTGTTTTACTTCTTTCTCAATTTTGAACCAGTCAGTTGTTCCATATCCGATTCTAACTGTTGTTTTTTGACCTGCATACAGGTTTTGCAGGAAACAGATAAGGTTGTTTGGTAATCCCATTTATTTAAGAATTTTTCAGTTTGTTGTGTTCCACACAATCAAAGAGTTTAGCATAGTCAATGAAGCAGAAGCTTTTCTGGAACTCCCTTGCTTTCTCCATGATCTAATGAATGTTAGCAATTTGATCTCTGGTTCCTCTACCACTTCAAAAACCCAATCTGTACATATGTAAGTTCTCGATTTACATACCTCTGAAGCCTGGTTTGAAGGGTTTTGAGCATAACCTTTATAGAATGGGAAATGAGTGCAATTGTGCTGTATGTAGTTTGAGCATTCTTTGGCATTGCTTTTCTTTAGGACTGGAATGAGAACTGACCTTTTCCAGTCCTGTGGCTACTGCTGAGTTTTCCAAATTTGCTGACAAATTGTGTGCAGCATTGTCTACCATCAATGATGAAGAGGAATTGATTAATTTTTTAATGATTGTGATTACTTACTCCCTGAGAATAAAATTATTTTAAGTATAATACATTCTATAGTGGATGACATACAGGAATAATTTTTTATCAGAATTTAGGTAGAAGATTTATTAATGAGAATAGATGGTTGTAATATAATCATAAATGACAATGATAATGATTACATGAATTTACCAAAGTCTTCATGTACATGTATAATATAACAGAAGCATTTTATATCTTAGATGTAATTCTAAATCTTTTTATAACATTAAATTTAAATAGGTTGCCTATTTTGAGATGTGTATAAGAGACAGCTTCTAAATTATTTCTGATTTAATGAAAGTCAATTTTTTATGGGTAGTATACTATATTAACTAACTGACCCAAATTTAATTTAATCAAATAAAATGTTTTATTAACCTGCTTTAAAGATGAGGAAACTGAAGTTCAAGGAGTTCATCTTACTGTCTCAGAATTATATAATTGTTAAATATCAGATCTTTGGGTTCATACAGAAAACTAGTGAGAACTTTTAACAGAATACCTACACAGCAATTCAGCTTTATAGTCCTGCCATTTTTACTGAACTTATTTTTTTATAATTCTAAGATAAATTAATTGTTAAAGGAGTGTAAAATATTATAGAAGATATTGGTCATATCTTATTTAAAACCACTTGGTGATGTTCCCTTTTCAAGGGTTCAAGTAAATTAGAAACTCAAGTATTTTAAATAGCAATAATCTATTAGAAGCCCACATCATTTTTAAAATTTAAATGCTCAGATATTTTGTTTCTTTAAATATGAAAATAATTTGGGAATATTTTATATAATTGCTATAAGTATAAAAAAGTAAAACACAAACTGGTCTTAATTAAATAGTCAATGACATGTGAAATATAATTGAAATGCATTAGAAATTCATGTTTTGCATACTTAATGTTTGTTTCAATCAAAGTCTTCCCAGATCATAAATATTTTAAACATGACCTTCAGACTTAATTATATTTTCTGAACTCTGTATACTTACATTGCTAGTTCACAGACCAGATACATTCTAGAAAAGAGACATGATGAACAAACTTGTAATTTGTAATTTTAAAGATTATAAGAGAATGTTCTCTTTAAAGGAAGTTTCAGGTAAATATTTCTGAAATATAAATAGAATTTCTGCCTATGAAGTTGCCTGAATGTTTTCTTAAAGTGGATAATATTTGAAGAAGTGCCCGGAGACTTTGTCTTCTGATTTCCATGTGACCTTCCCCTCTCACTCCCACTCTATTCTCTAAGCTGCCTTTTCTACTCTTTATTTTCACATCATCAGCATCACCCCTCTTAAGTACTCACATGGTTAGGCCAGCATGATAAGTATTGGGGTCATTATATCAGGTATTAATTTCCAAGAAATTCTGTGATTATATTTTAGGTTCAATAGATATTGTTAGCATCAGGCTTGGTTAAGTTTTACTACCATACTTAACTCCAAACTTGTTTAAATTTCAGAATTCGATCTTAAACTATAATTGTTAAGATACTTAAAATTATTATAACAAAACAATAATATTAAGGTTTTATATTATGAGTGTCCCATTGCCAGCACATTTGTATTTTTTACAAATTAAATTATTGAGTCTTGTAAATGGTAGTTATTACGTATATCACCATTTTATAGATGATAATTACAGAACAAAAGTTTATGGGACTTGCCTTTATCATTTAAATTTTGCTTCTGTTACAGATTCCATCTCAACATCTTTTTATACATCCTCGAGTTCCTACCTTCCCTCTTAGCCTATCAATTCATGAACAAAAATTCCCTCTGAAGCTTCATAACCCTTTATGCCTAATTAAAGTAGTTCTCTCAAAAAGGCACTATGTCTCCCATACTTCTCATCTCCACCCTTTTATCTTTGTTAGAAGAATCTAAAAAATATTGTACAAGCCTGTGAAAATATGCTCATGAGGGTTAATGAATATCACAAAGGTTAAATGCCACAGTGTGGATTCAGCACCAAGTTAATCTACCAGAATCATAGAAATATGGTTATGATTCTAGTAGATTAATTTGGGCTTCCCAGGTGGCACTAGTGGTAAAGAACCCATCTGCCAATGCTGGAGATTTAATAGGGGTGGATTCAATCCCTGGGTGGGGAAGACCCCTTGGAAGAGGAAAGGGCAACCCATTCTAGTACTCTTGCCTGGAGAATCCCATGGACAGAGGAGCTTATAGTCCATAGGGCCACAAAGAGTTGGACACAACTGAAGTGACTTAACACACACAACACAATCATAGAATTCTGGAGAAGGGGAAACTAGAGAAATCTGACTTTTCTACTCCTCTAAACTGTCATTAATTATATTTTTCTTTACTGAAAAAACACACTTTGAAAACTTTGACATAACCCTTGTTCATTTATCATTTTGTTACTGGACTATGTACTGTTATCCTAAAAATGAGTAGGGATAGAACATTTTCATTCATAAGTTAGTATGAATACACCATTTCCATTTAAGTCAAAATAATTTTACCTATGGACTTCCCAGGTGGCTCAGTAGTAAAGAATCTGCCTGCCAATGCAGGAGATGCAAAAGACCCAGTTCCATCCCTGGGTTGGGAAGGTCCTCTGGAGAAGGAAATGGCTACCCACTCCAGCATTCTTACCTGGGAAATCCCAAGGACAGAGGAGACTGGTAGGCTGCAATCCATGGGCTCTCAAAGATTCAGACACGATTTGGCTAGTGAGCATGCATGCATTTTTACATATATATTATTTGATTTTTTTTCCTTCACCTGAAAGTAAGGCTAAGGTTCAACTTTGTCCTTTGAATTTGAGTTTGTTAATTATTAGAAGGAGTACAATGTGAAGCATCTCTTTTTCTCTCCTGGCTTCCCACTGTTGCTGATTTTATTTTTGTATGTGTGGCTGATCTTCAGCCTTCTTGATTGCCAATATGTGCCCCACTCACTACCTCAAATTTTGGCAACATCTTGGATTTCACCCTCTTCTCTTTCCCTCGATGACCCCACCCAGCCCTGGAGCCTGTGATGATGACACCACAAGGGCATCTCCAGCAGCTCAGAACTTTGCAGCTTCATCTGTAGCTCTTTCTGGATCCTCTCATGGCGGCTTCTTTCCAACACTCAACTTCCCATTAGAAAGACATCCCCCAGTAGAGAAGAATTTCATGGCTGATAGGTTATGGTGAATGATGTTGGATTTGTGATCTCTGAAGAAGAAAATGTTGCTTTGGGGCCAAAGACACAGCTTCAGTCACTTACAGCTTTGTGTGGCAAAAGTTTTATTAAAGTGAAAAGGGATAGGGAAATCTTCTGACATAGACATCAGAAGAGGGCAGAAAGACTAACCCCCTTGCTAGTTTTAGCAAGGCATTATATGCTTTTTGAACTGGTTACTAACAATAGATCAAAAGAATGTCTCAAGGTTATAAAGGACTTACCAGACCAGCTCCCACAACATACATCTTGCGATAACATCAGTACAAGATTAGCCAGATTGCTTCCATGTCCTGGCTATTATAAACAGTGCTGCAATGAACATTGGGGTACATGTATCTCTTTCAATTCTGGTTTCCTCCATGTGTATGCCCAACAGTGGGATTGCTGGGTCATAAGGCAGTTTTATTTCCAGCTTTTTAAGGAATCTCCACACTGTTCTCCATAGTGGCTGTACTAGTTTGTATTCCCACCAACAGCGTAAGGATGCTCCCTTTTCTCCACACCCTCTCCAGCATTTATTGCTTGTAGACTTTTGGATAGCAGCCATTCTGACTGGCATGAAATGGCACCTCATTGTGGTTTTGATTTGCCTTTCTCTGATAATGAATGATGCTGAGCATCTTTTCATGTGTTTGTTAGCCATCTTGTGTCTTTGGAAAAATATCTGTCTAGTTTTTGGCCCACTTTTTGATTGGGTCATTTATTTTTCTGGAATTGAGCTGCAGGAGTTGCTTGTATATTTTTGAGATTAGTTGTTTGTCAGTTGCTTCATTTGCTATTATTTTCTCCCATTCTGAAGGCTGTCTTTTCACCTTGCTTATAGTTTCCTTTGTTGTGCAGAAGCTTTTAATTTTAATTAGATCCCATTTGTTTATTTTTCCTTTTATTTCCAATATTCTTGGAGGGGGGTCATAGAGGATCCTGCTGTGATTTATGTCGGAGAGTGTTTTGCCTATGTTCTCCTCTGGGAGTTTTATAGTTTCTGGTCTTACATTTAGATCTTTAATCCATTTTGAGTTTATGGCACCCCACTCCAGTATTCTTGCCTGGAAAATTCCAGGGACGGAGGAGCCTGGTAGGCTGCAGTCCATGGGTTCGCAATGAGTCGGACACAACTGAGAGACTTCACTTTCACTTTTCACTTTCATGCATTGGAGAAGGAAATGGCAACCCGCTCCAGTGTTCTTGCCTGGAGAATCCCAGGGATGGGGGAGCCTGATGGGCTGTCGTCTCTGGGGTCTCACAGAGTTGGACATGACTGAAGTGACTTAGCAGCAGTAGCAGCAGCATGGTGTTAGAAAGTGTTCTGGTTTCATCCTGTCCTGGTTGTTTCCAGGACATGGAAGCAACCTAGATGTCCATCAGCAGATGAATGGATAAGAAAGCTGTGGTACATATACACAATGGAGTATTACTCAGCCATTGAAAAGAATACATTTGAATCAGTTCTAATGAGGTGGATGAAACTGAAGCTGATTATACAGAGTGAAGTAAGCCAGAAAGAAAAACTCCAATACAGTATACTAATGCATATATATGGAATTTAGAAAAATGGTAATGATAACCCTGTATGCGAGACAGCAAAAGAGACACAGATGTATAGAACAGTCTTTTGGACTCTGTGGGAGAGGGAGAGGGTGGGATAATTTGGGGGAATGGCATTGAAACATGTATAATATCATATAAGACATAAATCACCAGTCCAGGTTCAATACAGGATGCTTGGGGCTGGTGCACTGGGATGACCCGGAGGGATGGTATGGGGAGGGAGGTGGGAGGGGGGTTCAGGGTGGGGAACACGTGTACGCCCGTGGTGGATTCATGTTGATGTGTGGCAGAACCAATCCAATATTGTAAAGTAATTAGCCACCAATTAAAGTAAATAAATTAAAAAAAAAAAAAAAGATTAGCCAGAAAGAATGGGTTTCTCTTAAGGAGAAACATGCCATCAAGCAAGATACTTTGTTGTTATATAATCATTAGAACAGAGCTTAAAGAAAAACATATCTTTGAGCAAGATGTATTATTTTGTTGTGTAATCATTAGCTCTGGGCTTAAAGAAAGTTAGTCTTAATTGAAATAGATTGTCGCCATAGCAAATCAGCACTTAAGAAAAAAAGTATTACATAAGTAAGGCAAAGGAATGTAGAATAAAAATGTTTGTCTTTTCCTCCTCCTCGAGGGCAATGGACTTCCTATCAACCTACCTCGAGAATTAGTTCTCTCAATGGCCATTCCATCTGAAGTCCTTTTCCCACCTTAATTTTTCCCTAACATAATTTTACAATGGAGATGAGCTTCCTTGTGTTTACTGTTTGATTCTCCTCACTATAATTATGCCTCCTGATGCCAAGATTTGTTCAATTGGCTCACTGTTCTGTTCTATACACTGTACTTGAATGGTATTTATTCCATAGCAGGTGTTTCATAACATTTAAAATGAAAGTAGAAAAACTCATGAATAAATTAAAATACAAAAAGAAAGTGAAAGAAAGAGAAGTTGCTCAGTCGTGTCTGACTCTTTGCAACCCCATGGACTGTAGCCCACCAGGCTCCTCCATCTATGGGATTCTCCAGGCAAGAATACAAGAATACTGGAATAGGTTGCCATTTCCTTCTCCAGGGGAATCTTCCCAACCCAGGGATTGAACCCAGGTCTCCTGCATTGCAGGCAGACGCTTTAACCTCTGAGCCACCAGGGAAGCCCTTTTAATTAATGAGGAATAGAACCTATAGTAAATATAGTAGAGCATATGTGTGCATAGATGCCAAGTCACTTCAGTTATGTTTGATTCTTTGCAACCCTATGGACTGTAGCCCACAAGGCTCCTTTGTCCATTGGATTCCCCAAGCAAGAATACTGGAATGGGCTGCCATGTCCTTCTCCAGGGGATCTTCCCAACTCAGAAACTGAACTCCAGTCTCTTATGTCTCCTGCATTGGCAAGTGGGTTCTTTACCACCAGTCCCACCTGGGAAGCCCAGTGTATATACTGAGCTATAAATAAATATTTGTTAGATAAATGAATGAGTGACTAAAGAAGAAATTTAAAGAAAACACAAATACCACTTGCTTTTGTGGGTAACAAACAAGCATATTGCCAACTCTGAATGGGAGGGCAGAGGACACTGTTCTAATAGCATCACAGACCACCCTCTCCTTTTGCCTAGTCTTGCTTCTCACAGAGAAATGCTGCTACTTCCACAGCAGTATTGCAAGGAATTTCAGGGAAAATATGATCTAAGACCATAGCTTAAAAAAAAAAGATACCATCTTTGTGCCCTGGAGTTCACGTTATAATGGAAAGACACATGGTTCACATAAGTAAGATAGTACCATGATCTCCTAATTCCCATGCTGGGTTGTCACCTGTGTGCAGGACCCACTGTGTGCTCTCCAGCATTCCATACCTGGTTACAGCCACAATCTGTGGCCCTCAGAACCCCACATTTTGCATTGCTATAAGGATGGGTGATCATGGCACTGCAAGCTCAGGTGCGATGCTTAGGTGAGGCAACCTGTCTCCAGAAATAAAGGAAAGGTGTCTTTTATTCTCTCACCATTTTCCCTTCATTCTACTGATCAATCACCTAGTGTTTCACCAGTGATGGGAAGAAATGGAAAATCACTTCCTTCCTGCATCATGCACAAGTAGGACATCCAGCTCCCATAGGGCAGGTCAGACCAAGATTCCCTCAGGTGACCCTCTTCTCAATCATGTCCCCCGACAGCTGAGAGATCAGCATCTCCCTCAGCATACCCTACAATTGTGCCCACTTTTTCTGGGGCATCAGAAAACCACCTTCAAATCCTCACTCAAATCCACCACAGTGTCCCTTCTGTCAGGTCCTCCTTTGAAATTGTATCCATGACCTTCCATGAGGAGGTACTGGGCTATAGCTGAGTGTTTTCTGAAAAAGCACTCAGCCAACCAGGCTAGGTTGGTTCAAGCTCTGGGAACACTTCCTACCAGCAGGAACTCCCCACTCTGAACTTCAGTTTTCTCATCTGCAAAATGAGACCATCCTGCCCACTACCTAGGACCTTGTGAGGATACAATCAGGTGATTCACATTTAACACCCAGCTCACAGCATTGCCTGGCACACTGTGCCTTTCGTATCTACTCAAATCTGCCTCATCTGCACTCGGTTTAGATGCAGTGTCTACTTTTCATGCGACATTCCATTTCATGAACCCGAGAGAGAGAGCTAGGAAGATATTGACCTCCTGGCATTTAAATACCATCTTCCTTACCATAGGGTCACAGACATCTTGGGTTGGGTATGGTTCTTCTAAGACTCCTGAACACCCCTCTGCCATTCTTTCTGTCCCCTCTGTAGACTCTGCTCTCAAGATTTGGATTAGGGGTGTTTCTGTTGCTGCTTCCCCTTAAGTTAAAAACTCACCATACGTGGCATCATGGCTTTTCTGATCCAAAGCACTGTTCTCAGTACCTGACCCTTACTAGGGGTCCATGATCCACTCTGATGTGGCAGAGTAGACAGTTTATCTATAACTTCTAGTCCAAAAACATGATCCTCAGTAAAATCAATCAGAATGGCTATTCCATGTCAGGCAGGAGTCTTAAAAAAAGATGAAGAAAATACAAATATCTCAATTTTCTTGGTATTCATGTTTAAATTACAAAGACCATGATATGATGAATGAAATATGATCAACTGGTTTAGGAAGTTTTATATATATATATATATATATATGTAATTGATATCATCTGTTCTAAAACCTTGTGCAAGTTATTCAGGTCTTCTGTTTCAGCTTACTGCTTCTCAAAACAATATGCTGAATTATCTTAGATGTAATTCTAAATCTTTTTATAACATTAAATTTAAATAGGTTGCCTATTTTG
>SJYT01022377.1:161921-172774 GCA_006410635.1 Cephalophus harveyi
AAAAAAAAAAAAAAAAAACTAAGCATGAAACATAAGCAATATTGTAACAAAGAAACATTGAATGATTGCATAATAACAGGAGTTCTGTTCTGTAATCTGACCATTTGGGTGTTAATCTTAGACCCCTTTGTTTGGTTGATGTCTTATTCTGTTGGGCTTCTATTACAAAAGACTACAGGCTCAATGGTATAAACAACAAAAAAGTATTTCTCACAGTTCTGAGGCCAAGTTCAAGATCAAGGCATCAACACATTAGTATTCTGGGTAAGATACCCTTTTCCCAGTTCAACACCAGAGTCCTCCTCCTGTGTCCTCAAAGCATGGAATGGCTAAGGCATCTCTGTGCAGTCTTTTTTACAAGAACATAAATTCCATTCTTAAGGGCCCCACCCTCACAACTTAACCAACCTCCAAAGGCCCACTGTCACATTAAGCTTTAGGATTTCAGCAGATGAAGTGTGTGGTGAGGCACACAAACATTCAGACCATAGCAGTTGGTGATCTCAGATCATCCCCAAATTATCAGCATGTTTCAATTTTCTTCTATATAAAATGAAGCTAACAGTAGTACATTTTTTAAAAGTTGCTTAAGGATAAAATTTGATAATTTATTTAAATTATTTATCACAGCGTGTAACACAGTTAAGTGCTCAATAAATATTTATTGAGTTGTATTATAAATGTAGTGAAGCAATCTGTGTTTCATTTGAAGGGGTGAGACACTTGTTCATTCAGAAATGCTATTTGAGAAGGTGATTATAAAATGATATATTGAAACAAATCGAGTCTGAAAGATTTTGCTTCTACTTAAAAGAAACAAGAAAAAATATGAAAAGATATAGAAATTAGAAAGGGTCACACAGTATGCTAATTTAGAATATATCTAAGTTAAAGGGACTTCACATTGCAGAATAATATATAGAAAAATAAAATGTTAAACATTCCAAGGGTTATATTCTTAGAAATTTTTCACATCATTGGGTGAAAGAATCTTGATGACAGTAATCTGGAAAGGACAGTGTTTTCTAGGTAGTTACGTAGGAAAACATCTGGAAAAGTTGTTTATTTCAGGTTTTGTGGATATTTAAAAATATGAGGACCTACTCTATGGCACATGGAACACTGCTCAACGTTATACGGCAGCCTGGATGGTAGGGGAGTTTTGGAGATAATGGATATAAGTATGTGTATGGCTGAATTTCTGCTCTATTCACCTGAAACTATCACAACATTGTATGTTAATCAACTATGTGCATGCCTGCTAAGTCACTTCAGATGTGTCCAACTGTTTGCAACCCCATGGTCTGTAGTCCACCAGACTCTTCTGTCCACAGGATCCTCCAGACAAAAATACAGGAGTGGGTTCCCATTCCCACCTCCAGGAGATCCTCCCAACCCAGGAATCGAACCCACATTTCTTACATCTCCTGCATTGGCAGGTGGGTTCTTTAGCAATAATACCATCTGGGAATCAGCTATACTCCAATACAAAATAAAAAGTTTTTTAAAAAGTATTATTTGAAAATTGTCTTTAGGAGACCTGTGTGCAGTTTGGCATAAATATATATAAACATAATTACACATATTAGACATACTTTGGGTTTTTATGCTGATTTCCATTCATTCTTGTCCAGTGAAGGATTTCATCTTTGTTCTGACTTGGTCTCCCTTAATCTATTCTGCTGTGAGGAGTCCTTCTTGTATGTGCATGTTCGATGTGCTTGCTTGCCTTATGGTAACTGAAAATCTTACTGTTACATTTCAGGTTTTCAAGAGTTATGCTTGGCTTATAATGTTTCTCAAGATATTTTAATTCTATCATCCTTAATTGATCTCTACAGATGTTTGGCTTTTCCCCATATTATACCAACTGCATGTCACCCACCTGCTTCAGTGTTAACCTGAGGGATAATTCTGGCCCCTCTGTTTGGCATTTCTGCTCTGTAGTCCAGGTGGTGGTGCAGAATCCCTGTTTTAAAAGGTGACCCATGGTCATGTAGGGGATGCTATGACACATTGGTGTCACACACTGACATTCTTGTTAGGGTTAAATCTCTAAATCCTCTCCTATCAGGCAAGACATGAGGCTTTTCCTGCAAGTCCGTGAGATCCCCCTGGGAGGTGCCAAAACATGATATGACTAATCTCTTATATTGGGGTGGCCAAAATATTCATTCATTTTTTCCCACAAAATGGCTCTAGTAGGGCTTAGTTTTCTTGAACTTCATGTGAAGCATTTTTGTAAGATTGTATTATGAGCTGCTGTATCAGTGTGCATTAAAAAAAGTCAAAATATGTGAATTTTTGTGTAGCCATTTTAATAGTGAATACAGAAGCAAAAATATTTTTGGCATATTATGCTTTATTATCTCAAGAAAGATAAAGTATAACTGAAACACACACACACACAATGAATTGTACAGTGTATAGAGAAGGTACTATGATGAATCAACTTTGTCAAAAGTGGTTTGTGAAGTTTTGCCCTGGAGATTTCTTGCTGCACGATGCTCCATGATTTGGGAGACCAGTTGAAGTTGATGAAGATCAAATTGAGACATTGATTGAGAACAGTCAACATAATCAACATTATTTTATGTGAGAGATAACCAATATTCAAATCAAGCATTGGAAATCACTTATACCTGTTTGATTATGTTAGTTGCTTTGATATTTAGGTTCCACATAGGTTAAGCCAAAAAAATAAGCCACTTGACTGTATTTCCATACATGATTCTCTAAACATAAGGAAAATATTCCATTTTTAAAGCAAATTGTGACAGGCAATGACAAGTGCATACTGTGGAAAAAAAAAAGATTGTAAGGCAAGAGGACTGAACCATCACAAACCAAACCGAAGGCCAGTCTTTATGCAAAATTGATGTGTATATTCTGGGATTGGAAGGAAATCCTCTATTATGAACTCCTTCTGGAAAACCAAGCAATTATTTCCCAACAAGTACTACTCCAAGTTCAGTTCAGTTCAGTTCAGTCACTCAGTCGTGTCCGACTCTTTGCGACCCCATGAATCGCAGCACGCCAGGCCTCCCTGTCCATCACCATTTCTCGGAGTTCACTCAGACTCACGTCCATTGAGTCCGTGATGCCATCCAGCCATCTCATCCTCGGTCGTCCCATTCTCCTCCTGCCCCCATTCCCTCCCAGCATCACAGTCTTTTCCAATGAGTCAAGTGTTAAGTCACTTCAGTCGTGTTCAACTCTTTGAGATCCTGTGGGCCATAGCTCACCAAACTCCTCTGTTCATGGGATCTTCCAGGCAAGAATACTGGAGACGGTTGCCATGCCCTCCTCCAGGGGATCATCCCTATCCAGGGATTGAATGTGCGTCTCTTATGTCTCCTGCACTGGCAGGCAGGTTCTTTACTGCTAGCCTCATCTGGGACGCCCCAAGAACTATCATATGATCCAGCAACCCCACTCCTGGGCATATATTCAGAAAAGGTGAAAAATCTAATTGAGAAAGACATATACACTCCAATTTTCATAACAGCCCTATTTACAAGAGCCAAGAAATGGAAACAACTCACGTGCCCATCAATAGAAGGTTGGTTTAAGGAAATGTGGCAGGTAGATGATAGATATATAAATAGATAGGTAGACAATGGGATATTACTCAGCCATAAAAAAAGAATGAGATATGGCCATTTGCAGCAACGTAGATGGGCCTAGAGATTATTATATTAAGTGAATTAAGTCAGAGAAAGAGAAATACATGATATCACTTAAATGTGGGATCTAAAATATAATGCAAATGAATCTATATACACACAGAAACAGACCCACAGGGACCAAAGTTATGGTTGCCAAAGGGGAAAGTGCAGGGCGGGGGGTGGGGGCGTGGGGAGGGGGCGGTGGTGGTAGGAATAAGAAGTTTAGGATTAAGAGATAAAAACTATTATACATAAAATAGATAAGCAACAAGGATTTACTGTATAGCACAAGGAACTAAATTCAGTATTTTATAATAATCTATAATGGAAAATTATCTGGAAAAAAAAATATATATATATCACTCTGTTGTATACCTGAAACTGACACAACATTGTAAATCAACTCAGCTTCAATTTTAAAAAGAGAGAAGCCATAGATGCTTGCCAAAATCTGGGGCGAAAATAATTCCTGAAGGTGGACCCTGCCCACCCACAGAAAGAGGAGAGCGAAGATGTGAATGAGGCTGCCACACACTCAGCGTCTGACCTCTAATATCCTTCCCACCTCTGGTTCACTCAATGGGCAGACTTTTGATCTTTCCTTCAAAGCCATCAGTGTCGAGGCTCTTCATTCTTAGAGCCCTCATCTGTTTCCAAGACGTGGGACTTGCTTTGGGCAAGGTCATGAAAAACAGACTGAGATTTTCTTCTTCGAATTTCCTGACCTGGCCCTCCTTCCTTGCCCTGATGGTATTCTGAAGCCATCCTTCCCTTCCTCTTTGCTTCTCTTCATGCTGCTGACAGTGAACTTGCTCTTGGTCTAGCACGTCATTGTAGACAAATTGTGTCCCTGTGTTAACTCTCCCAGGGCTGTTGGGCTTTTACATGCTACTTCCCTTGTGGTTCAGCTGATAAAGAATCCGCCTGCAATGTGGGAGACCTGGGTTCGATCCTTGGGTTGAGAAGATCCCCTGGAGAAGGGAAAAGCTACCCACTCCAGTATTCTGGCCTGGAGACTTCCATGCACCATTTAGTCCATGAGGTCGCAAAGAGTCATACACAACTGAGCGACTTTCACTTTCACTTTGAAGGTTCCACTCCTAATTAAGGATTATTCATTGTTTAGCATCACGGTCTGGCTCAATTTTCATGATACAGAACTCCTTTCATGTAATGGGAAATAATGCCTGGGGAGTGAACCCAGCTTTGACCTTTGGAAAATTGATTCCTCCTTTGGGAGAGCTCCACAGAAGTTAGCTGTGGATCTCTACTCAAAGAGTTCCAACTAGGGACTTTCCTGGTGACCCAGTGGCTAAGACTCCATGCTCCCAATGCAGGAAGCCCATTTTCAATCCCTGATCAGGGAACTAGATCCCACATACCACAACTAAGACCTCAGTTCAGTTCAGTCACTCAGTTCGTGTCCGACTCTTTGCAACCCCATGAATTGCAGCACACCAGGCCTCCCTGTCCATCACCATCTCCTGGAGTTCACTCAAACTCATCCATCGAGTCAGTGATGCCATCCAGCCATCTCAACCTCTGTCATTCCCTTTTGCTCCTGCCCCCAATCCCTCCCAGCATCAGAGTCTTTTCCAATGAGTCAACTCTTCGCATGAGGTGGCCAGTGTACTGGAGTTTCAGCTTTAAAGCTCAACATTCAGAAAATGAAGATCAGGGCATCTGGTCCCATCACTTCATGGCAAATAGATGGGGAAAGAGTGGAAACAGTGTCAGACTTCATTTTGGGGGGCTCCAAAATCACTGCAGATTTTGACTGCAGCCATGAAATTAAAAGACGCTTACTCCTTGGAAGAAAAGTTATGACCAACCTAGATAGCATATTGAAAAGCAGACATTACTTTGCCAACAAAGTTCTGTCTAGTCAAGGCTATGGTTTTTCCAGTGGTCATGTATGGATGTGAGAGTTGGACTGTGAAGAAATCTGAGCACCGAAGAATTGATGCTTTTGAACTGTGGTGTTGGAGAAGACTCTTGAGAGTCCCTTGGACTGCAAGGAGATCCAACCAGTCCATCTTAAAGGAGACCAGACCTGGGTGCTCTTTGGAAGGAATGGCTCTTCATTTTGGAGCCCCCCAAAATGAAGTCTGACACTGTTTCCACTCTTTCCCCATCTATTTGCCATGAAGTGATGGGACCAGATGCCCTGATCTTCATTTTCTGAATGTTGAGCTTTAAAGCTGAAACTCCAGTACACTGGCCACCTCATGCGAAGAGTTGACTCATTGGAAAAGACTCTGATGCTGGGAGGGATTGGGGGCAGGAGCAAAAGGGAATGACAGAGGTTGAGATGGCTGGATGGCATCACTGACTCGATGGATGAGTTTGAGTGAACTCCAGGAGATGGTGATGGACAGGGAGGCCTGGTGTGCTGCAATTCATGGGGTTGCAAAGAGTCGGACACGAACTGAGTGACTGAACTGAACTGAGGTCTTAGTTGTGGTATGTGGGATCTAGTTCCCTGATCAGGGATTGAAAATGGGCTTCCTGCATTGGGAGCATGGAGTCTTAGCCACTGGGTCACCAGGAAAGTCCCTAGTTGGAACTCTTTGAGTAGAGATCCACAGCTAACTTCTGTGGAGCTCTCCCAAAGGAGGAATCAATTTTCCAAAGGTCAAAGCTGGGTTCACTCCCCAGGCATTATTTCCCATTACATGAAAGGAGTTCTGTATCATAAAAATTGAGCCAGACCGTGATGCTAAACAATGAATAATCCTTAATTAGGAGTGGAACCTTCAAAGTGAAAGTGAAAGTCGCTCAGTTGTGTATGACTCTTTGCGACCTCATGGACTAAATGGTGCATGGAAGTCTCCAGGCCAGAATACTGGAGTGGGTAGCTTTTCCCTTCTCCAGGGGATCTTCTCAACCCAAGGATCGAACCCAGGTCTCCCACATTGCAGGCGGATTCTTTATCAGCTGAACCACAAGGGAAGTAGCATGTAAAAGCCCAACAGCCCTGGGAGAGTTAACACAGGGACACAATTTGTCTACAATGACGTGCTAGACCAAGAGCAAGTTCACTGTCAGCAGCATGAAGAGAAGCAAAGAGGAAGGGAAGGATGGCTTCAGAATACCATCAGGGCAAGGAAGGAGGGCCAGGTCAGGAAATTCGAAGAAGAAAATCTCAGTCTGTTTTTCATGACCTTGCCCAAAGCAAGTCCCACGTCTTGGAAACAGATGAGGGCTCTAAGAATGAAGAGCCTCGACACTGATGGCTTTGAAGGAAAGATCAAAAGTCTGCCCATTGAGTGAACCAGAGGTGGGAAGGATATTAGAGGTCAGACGCTGAGTGTGTGGCAGCCTCATTCACATCTTCGCTCTCCTCTTTCTGTGGGTGGGCAGGGTCCACCTTCAGGAATTATTTTCGCCCCAGATTTTGGCAAGCATCTATGGCTTCTCTCTTTTTAAAATTGAAGCTGAGTTGATTTACAATGTTGTGTCAGTTTCAGGTATACAACAGAGTGATATATATATATTTTTTTTTTCCAGATAATTTTCCATTATAGATTATTATAAAATACTGAATTTAGTTCCTTGTGCTATACAGTAAATCCTTGTTGCTTATCTATTTTATGTATAATAGTTTTTATCTCTTAATCCTAAACTTCTTATTCCTACCACCACCGCCCCCTCCCCACGCCCCCACCCCCCGCCCTGCACTTTCCCCTTTGGCAACCATAACTTTGGTCCCTGTGGGTCTGTTTCTGTGTGTATATAGATTCATTTGCATTATATTTTAGATCCCACATTTAAGTGATATCATGTATTTCTCTTTCTCTGACTTAATTCACTTAATATAATAATCTCTAGGCCCATCTACGTTGCTGCAAATGGCCATATCTCATTCTTTTTTTATGGCTGAGTAATATCCCATTGTCTACCTATCTATTTATATATCTATCATCTACCTGCCACATTTCCTTAAACCAACCTTCTATTGATGGGCACGTGAGTTGTTTCCATTTCTTGGCTCTTGTAAATAGGGCTGTTATGAAAATTGGAGTGTATATGTCTTTCTCAATTAGATTTTTCACCTTTTCTGAATATATGCCCAGGAGTGGGGTTGCTGGATCATATGATAGTTCTTGGGGCGTCCCAGATGAGGCTAGCAGTAAAGAACCTGCCTGCCAGTGCAGGAGACATAAGAGACGCACATTCAATCCCTGGATAGGGATGATCCCCTGGAGGAGGGCATGGCAACCGTCTCCAGTATTCTTGCCTGGAAGATCCCATGAACAGAGGAGTTTGGTGAGCTATGGCCCACAGGATCTCAAAGAGTTGAACACGACTGAAGTGACTTAACACACACACACACATACTACACGGTAGTTCTATTTTTAGATTTTGAAGGAACTTCCATACTGTTTTTCATAGTGGCTACACCAATTTATATTCTCAGCAACAGTGTAGGAGGGTTCCTTTTTCCCCACACCCTTTCCAGCATTTATTATTTGTGGACTTTTTGATGATGGTCATTCTGAGCCAAAGCATCTGTGGCTTTTCTCTGTGAAAATGGTGATGGAGGTACCTTTTTTTCTGAAGCCATAGGAGTGAGAGAAAATCAACAAATAGATCTTGAGCCATGGGGGAAAATGCTAAGGACCCAAGAGTTGTAGAAGAAGGCATGCTTTGAAGATGAGTGAACTAGACAAAGCAAGTCTGGTCACTGACTTTTCAAGGGCATACAGAAGAAGCAAAGAGGAGGGGAAATACCAAAGGAGCTCTTCTTGTTCTTCAGGTGTGGGAGGGCCTTGGCCTACAGGAAACAGGAGATGTTGTAAATGACCTCCTGGAGCCAGACCCCAGAGAACACTCGGAGCTGCCCTCCAGGTGGCTGAAGCTACACAAGAGGGCATGTCTAGTGCTGTCAGATTTTTACGTGTACTTTTCTGATATTTAATACTAGCAACTTGTTTTTTAGAAAACATGGCCCAACAAAACATTTCTACAAGCCTCATATGGTCTCCGGGCGACCATTCAGCTACATATTCTAAGTAATGCTATCAGTCACTCGACAATGATACTGCAGTAACAAACAGATCTCACTGGTTTACACAGGAAAGCTTATTCTTCCACATGTCTAATGTGAGTTGCTGAAGGGACTTTGTGCATCATGGAAGCTCAAGGATGGGGACAACAGAGTTCTCATCTTAACACAGTCACTTCTGCAGGGGATTACAGAAACTGGTAAATTACACATTGGCTCTTAAAGCTATCACTTGCCCTGCATCATTTCCATGTACACACCATTTGTTGTTATTTTTGTTGTTGTTGTTCAGTTGCTCAGTCATGTCCGATTCTCTGTGACCCCATGGACAGCAGCACATCAGGCTTCCCTGTCCTTTACTATCTCCCAGAGTTTGCTCAAATTCATGTCCTTTGAATTGGTGATACCATCCAACCGTCTCACCCTCTGTTGTCCCCTTCTCTGCCTGCCCTTAATCTTTTCCAGCATCAAGGTCTTCAAATTGGGTGGCCATACCCAATTGCAAGAAAGATGGTGAGAAGCCTGGAAAGACAACTGAAATATGGATGAACCAGAAAATGAATAAAGGAATTTTTTTTTTTATCAAGAGTCCTCACCCTTATGACAGAGAAGGCAATGGCACCCCACTCCAGTACTTCTGCCTGGAGAATCCCATGGACGGAGGAGCCTGGTGGTCTGCAGTCCATGGGGTCGCTAGAGTCGGACACGACTGAGCGACTTCACTTTCACTTTTCACTTTCATGCATTGGAGAAGGAAATGGCAACCCACTCCAGTGTTCTTGCCTGAAGAATCCCAGGGACAGGGAAGGCTGGTGGGCTGCCGTCTATGGGGTCACACAGAGACGGACACGACTGAAATGACTTAGCAGCAGCAGCAGCACCCTTATGAAGTTGGGTATCATTTGTTCTTAAGTAAGACGGTACTATAAAGTGTAGGAACTTTGTGGAGAATCAAGTTAACTGCAAACACATGTTCCCATTTTTCTTTCCACTTCAAATCCACTTCTGCCAGTTTAGTTGAGATGGTAAAGATGAGGAATAGAGGCTGCCATCCTGGTCTCTATTCAGTTCAGTTCAGTCGCTCAGTCATGTCTGACTCTTTGCAACCCCATGAATTGCAGCACTCCAGGCCTCCCTGTCCATCACCATCTCCTGGAGTTCACTCAAACTCACGTCCATTGAGTCCATGATGCCATCCAGCCATTTCATCCTCTGTCGTCCCCTTCTCCTCCTGCCCCCAATTGCTCCCAGCATCAGAGTCTTTTCCAATGAGTCAACTCTTCGCATGAGGTGGCCAGAGTACTGGAGTTTCAGCTTTAGTATCATTCCTTCCAAAGAAATCCCAGGGCTGATCTTCTTTAGAATAGACTGGTTGGATCTCTTTGCAGTCCAAGGGACTCTCAAGAGTCTTCTCCAACACCACAGTTCAAAAGCATCAATTCTTCGGTACTCAGCCTTCTTCACAGTCCAACTCTCACATCCATACATGACCACAGGAAAAACCATAGCCTTGACTAGATGGACCTTTGTCGGCAAAGTGATGTCTCTACTTTTGAATATGTTGTCTAGGTTGGTCATAACTTTCCTTCCAAGGAGTAAGCGTCTTTTAATTTCATGGCTGCAGTCACCATTTGCAGTGATTTTGGAGCCCCTCAAAATAAAGTCTGACACTGTTTCCACTGTTTCCCCATCTATTTCCCACGAAGTGATGGGACCAGATGCCATGATCTTCGTTTTCTGAATGTTGAGCTTTAAGCAAACTTTTTTACTCTCCTCTTTCACTTTCATCAAGAGGCTCTTTAGATCCTCTTCACTTTCTGCCCTAAGGGTGGTGTCATCTGCATATCTGAGGTTATTGATATTTCTCCTGGCAATCTTGATTCTAGCTTGTACTTCTTCCACCCAGCGTTTCTCATGATGTACTCTGCATATAAGTTAAATAAGCAGGGTGACAATATACAGCCTTGATGTACTCCTTTTCCTATTTGGAACCAGTCTGTTGTTCCATGTCGAGTTCTAACTGTTGCTTCCTGACCTGCATACAGGTTTCTCAAGAGGCAGGTCAGGTGGTCTGGTATTCCCATCTCTTTCAGAATTTTCCACAGTTTCTTGTGATCCACACAGTCAAAGGCTTGGCATAGTCAATAAAGCAGAAATAGATGTTTTTCTGGAACTCT
>SJYT01022377.1:172813-192564 GCA_006410635.1 Cephalophus harveyi
AGGCAGGTTAGATGGTCTGGTATTCCCATCTCTTTCAGAATTTTCCACAGTTTATTGTGATCCACACAGTCAAAGGCTTTGGCATAGTCAATAAAGCAGAAATAGATGTTTTTCTGGAACTCTCTTGCTTTTTCCATGATCCAGCAGATGTTGGCAATTTGATCTCTGGTTCCTCTGCCTTTTCTAAAACCAGCTTGAACATCAGGGAATTCACGATTCATGTATTGCTGGAGCCTGGCTTGGAGAATTTTGAACATTACTAGCATGTGAGATGAGTGCAATTGTGTGGTAGTTTGAGCATTCTTTGGCATTGCCTTTCTTTGGGATTGGAATGAAAACTGACCTTTTCCAGTCCTGTGGCCACTGCTGAGTTTTCCAAATTTGCTGGCAGATTGAGTGCAGCACTTTCACAGCATCATCTTTCAGGATTTGAAACAGCTCAACTGGAATTCCATCACCTCCACTAGCTTTGTTCGTAGTGATGCTCCAAGTTAGACCAAATAAAAACAGCACTTAATGAAAAGTGTCCAAAATTATTCAACAAAAATGCATAATCTTCCATTAAGATAATGCAAAACCACATGTTTCTTTGATGACCAGGTAAAAACTTTTACAGCTTGGCTAGGAAGTTCTGATTCATCTGTTTTATTAACCAGACATTGGACCTTCAAATTTCCACTTATTTAGTCTTTACAAAATTCTCTTAATGGAAAAAATTCCAATTCCCTGGAAGACTGTAAAAGGTACCTGGAACAGTTCTTTGCTCAAAAAGATAAAAAGTTTGGGGAAGATGGAATTATAAAGTCACCTCAAAAATAGCAGAAGATGGTGGAACAAAGTGGTGAAGATGTTCAATAAATTTCTTGGTGAGAATGAAAAATGTGTCTTTTATTTCTACCTAAGACCTAAGGAACTTTTTGGCCAACCCAATAGTTACAGTTGAGAAAAAGAGGTAACAATGAATAGTCATTTCATTATAAAAAAAATTGAAAGGAAATTATAAATGCTTAGATATAATTGCTATAACAATAAGACCATGATAATAAATGTTGCCTTAAGAGGAGGTATTACAAATTACACTGTAAGAGGAGGGAGTGAATCAGCACCCTATTTCTTTATTTTTTGTTGTTGAGAAAGCAGGGAGACTGTTGACTTATTTTAAACGCTGTTGTTTTGTGACCTCAGGAGATCTGTCCAGGTTCCCTTCTTTCATTTTCATCATACACTTCCACTGTATTTCTAGCTTCTTTTCTTCAAACCTACCAGGATATTTGATCACTGTTTTGGACATTTTGTTTTCACTTTCTTCTTTATTCTTTAAATCACTAGGTCAATCTATGATTGGCAAGGTACGTACCATGTATAGGGGTTTAAAGCCCACATTTTGGAATAAGCCTACCCAGTTTTTCAAGCCTGAATCTATTTACTAATTAAGGGCCAAGTGAAATTTAGGGGATGACTTAACTTATCAGTATCTTCTGCTATCAAATGGCAGGATTTTAGAAGTCTCTTCTCATAGATTTGGTTTACAGGTTGGATATGTCAATATTTATGAATTAGAGCAATTTCTGACATAATAACTGCTTTGCAGCTAAGGATTAAAATACATTTATGCTCTGTTATTTTTATTTTGCATAGATATCCTGTGGTTTATTATCTTTTAATGCTTACAATATTTTGTAGTTCAGAGTGTTTCTTCTTTATATAAACATATTGATTATTCCTTCTTTCTAGATTTATAAATTGTTCCATACTCATAAAGATTTCATTAGACAAGGTGATACACAGTTTTATTTTAATATATTACACTTATCATATTTATGTATTCCATGCATAAATTATTTTAATAGCAGTTTTATTGAAATGTAATCTTCATATGATAAAACTAACCCCTTTAAAATTTGTAATTTAGTGGTTCTTGGTATATTCACAGAAGTTTTCAGTCATCATTGTGATTACAGTTTAGAATAGTATGACTCCATATATATTAGAAGCCATATCCCATCATTCCATCCCCTCAGCTCCTGATAACCACTAATCTCTACCGTATTGATTTGGCTATTGAATATTTCATACAAATAGACTCATACAATTTGATACTTTTTTTTTCCATTTAGTGTACTTTCAATATTCATTTATGTTGTAGTATATATCTGTATCTTTTCCTTTTAAGTAGAAAATTGTTCTACTGTATATAGATGTATGATTTTGTGTTTGTCCATTCAATAATTCATAGGTATTAGAGTTATTTTCACTTTTAAGTTACTTTGAACATTCATGTTCAGTTTATGTATAGTCATATGTTTTTGTTCTTTTAAGTATATGCCTAGAAGTGAATTTTTTATACATATAATTATTCTTTGTTTAACTTTTTAAGGAACTACCAAACTGTGATCCAAAGTATATGCACAATTCTCATCAGCAAAGTCTGAAGCTTCCTGTTTTTCTACACCTTTCCAATATTGTTACTATCCATCTTTTTAATTTTAGTCATTCTAACGAGTTTGAAGTTGTATCTCATCGAGATTTTATTTACATTTTCCTAGTGACTAATGATGCTAGATTTTTTAAATTATGTGCTTATTGCTCATATGTAAATCTTTCTTGAGACGTACTATTCAAATCCTTTATCCATTGTTTTGATTTGATTACATGTCTTTTTAATGTTCAGTTATATAGTTCTTTACATATTCTGGATACAAGATTCTTATGAAACAAACAATTCAAAAATATTTTCTCCTCTGAAGGGTATTTTTTAACTTTTTGAATAGTGTCCTTTGGGGAACAGAAGATTGTTTTTTTTTTTTAATTAATTTTGTTAAAGTTTAATGTATCTAATTTCTTTACTTTGCTTATGTGGTTACTGCAGTCTTTGCTCAGGTACCTAGTGGTGAGCTAATTACTGGATAGAGACTTAATTAAAAGCTTTAAATCAATATGTGTTCCAGACTTTGGCATGATGCTCTTTTTTTTTTTTTTTCTGATTGGAGGTAAATTGCTTTACTATGTTCTGTTGATTTCTGCCATACAGCAACATAAATAAGCCATAATTATGCATATATCAGCCCTCTCTTGAGCCTCCCTCCTCCCCCCATTCCATCACCCTGGATCATCACAGGGTATCAGGCTGGGTTCCCTGTATTATATAGCATTTCTCATTAGCTATCTATTTTATACTGTATATATGTCAATCCTGTTTACTCCATTCATCCAACTCTAACCCTCCGCACTGTGTCCACAGGCCCATTCTCTATATCTCCATTCCTTCCTCGCAAATAGGTTCATCAATACCATTTTTCTAGATTTAATATATTTACATTAATATATATATGTTTGTTTTTCTCTTTCTTACCTACTTCATTCTATATAACAATTCTAGGTTCATCTATCTCACTAAAGTTCAGTTCAGTTCAGTCGCTCAGTTGTGTCCGACTCTTTGCGACCCCATGAATCACAGCACACTAGGTCTCCCTGTCAATCAACTCCCGAAGTTCACTCAGACTTGCGTCCATCGAGTCAGTGATGCCATCCAGCCATCTCATCCTCTGTCGTCCCCTTCTCCTCCTGCCCCCAATCCCTCCCAGCATCAGAGTCTTTTCCAATGAGTCAACTCTTCGCATGAGGTGGCCAAAGTACTGGAGTTTCAGCTTTAGCATCATTCCTTCCAAAGAAATCCCAGGGTTGATCTCCTTCAGAATGGACTGGTTGGATCTCCTTGCAGTCCAAGGGACTCTCAAGAGTCTAAAACTGACTGAAATTCATTCTTTTTTATGGCTGAGTAGTATTTCATTGTATATATGTAACACATCTTCTTTATCCAGTCATCTGTCAACGGACATCTAGGTTTTCATGTCCTAGCTATTGTAAATATTGTTGCTATGAACACTGAAGTACATGTATCAGTTTCAATTATGGTTTTCTCAGGGTATATGCACAGTAGTAGAAACAGTATTTCATATGGTAGTTTTATTGCTAGTTTTTTAAGGAGTCTCCATACTGTTCTCCATAGTGACTGAATCAATTTACATTCCTACCAACAGTGCCAGAGGGTTCCCTTTTCTCCTCATTGTCTTCAGCATTTATTGTTTGTAGATTTTTTGATGATGGTCATTCACACTGGTGTGAGGTGATACCGCATTGGGTTTTGATTTGCATTACTCTAATAATTAGTGACGTTGAACATATTTCCTGTGTTTACTGGCCATCTAAATGTCTTCTTTGGAGAAGTGTCTGTTTAGGTCTTCTACCCACTTATTGAATGGGCTGTTTCTTTTTCTGATATTGAGCTATGGGATCTGCATATATACTCTGGAGATTAATTCTTTGTCAGTTGTGTGGTTCACAATTATTTTCTCCTGAATTCTGAGGGTTGTCTTTTCATCTTGTTTACTGTTTCCTTTGCCCGGTGGCTCAGACAGTAAAGCGTCTGCCTGCAATGCGGGAGACCCAGGTTCGATTCCTGGGTTGGGAAGAAACCCTGGAGAAGGAAATGGCAATCCACTCCAGCACTCTTGCCTGGAAAATCCCATGGATGGAGGAGCCTGATAGGCTACAGTCCATGGGGCCGCAAAGAGTCGGACATGACTGAGTGACTTCACTTTCACTTTGCTGTGCAAAAGCTTTTAAGTTTAATTAGGTCCTTTTTAAAAAAAATTTCCACTACTCTAGGAGGTGGTTCAAAGAGGATCTTGCTGTCATTATGTCAAAGAGTGCACTGTCTATGTTTTCCTCCAAGAGTTTTATAGTTTCTGGCTTTAACATTTAAGTCTTTATATCCATTTTGAGTTTATTTTGTTTATGGAATTGGCAATTGTTCTAGTTTCATTCTTTTACATTTAGCTGTCTAGTTTTCCCAGCACCACTTATTGAAGAGTCTGTCTTTTCTCTAAGGATAAGTTGTCCATAAGTGTGCAGGATTATCTCTGGGCTTTTTAATCTTATTCCATTAGTTGCTATTTCTGTCTTTGTGCCAGGACCATATTGTCTTGACAACTGTAGTTTTGTAGTATTGTCCGAGGTCAGGAAGGCTGATTCCTCCAGCTCCATTTTTCTTTGTCAGATTGCTTTGGCTATTCAGGGTCTTTTGTGTTTCCATACAAATTGTGAACTTGGTTGTTCTAGTTCTGTGAAAAATGCCAGTGGTAGTTTGATAGGGATTTCATTGAATCTGTAGATTGCTTTGAGTAATATATTCATTTCACAATATTGATTATTCCAATACAAAAAAATGGTATATCTCTCCATATGTTTGTGTCACCTTTGATTTGTTTCATCAGTGTCTTAAAGTGTTCTACAAACAAGTCTTTTGTCTCTCTAGGTAGGTTAATTCCTGTATATTATTCTTTTTGTTGCAATGGTTAATAGGATTGTTTCCTTAATTTCTCTTTCTGATTTTCATTGTAGTGTATAGGAGTTCAAGAGATATATGTATATTAATTTTATATCCTGAAACTTTACTATATTCATTGATTAGCTTTAATAATTTCCTAGTGGCATCTTTAAAGTTTTCTATATATAGTATCATGTCATCTGCAAACCTGGGAGAAGGGAAGGGCTACCAACTCCAGTATTCAGGCCTAGAGAATTTCTTGGGGTCTCAAAGAGTCGGTTATGACTAAATGACTTCCACTCATTGGCAAACTGAGAGTTTTACTTCTTCTTTTTCAATCTGGATTCCTTTTATCTATTTTTCTTCTCTGATTTCTGTGGTTAGGAAATCTAGAACAATGTTAAATAATAGTGTCAAAAGTAGCACCCTGGTCTTGTTCCTGTTCTTAGAGGAAATGCTTTCAGGTTTTCAACATTGAGGATAATGTTTGCTGTGGGTTTGTGGTATACAGCCTTTATTATGTAAAGGTATGTTGCTGGGAGAAATATCAATAACCTCAGATATGTAAAGAACCTCTTGATGTAAGTGAAAGAGGAGAGTGAAAAGTTGGCTTAAAACTCATTCAGAAAACTAAGATCATGGCATTTGGTCCCATCACTTCATGGCAAATAGATGGGGAAACAATGGAAACAGTGAGAGACTATTTTTTGGAGCTCCAAATTCACTGCAGATGGTGACTGTAGTCATGAAATTAAAAGATGCTTACTCCTTGGAAGAAAAGTTATGACCAACCTAGACAGCATATTAAAAAACAGAGACATTACTTTGCCACCAAAGGTCCATCTAGTCAAGCCTATGGTTTTTCCAGTAGTCATGTATGGATGAGAGTTGGAGTATAAAAAAAGCTGAACACCAAAGAATTGATGCTTTTGAACTGTGGTGTTGAAGACTCTTGAGAGTCCCTTGGACTGCAAGGAGATCCAACCAGTCCATCCTAAAAGAAATCAGTCTTGAATATTCATTGGAAGGACTGATGTTGAAGCTGAAACTCCAATACTTTGGCCACTTTATGCAAAAAGGTGACTCATTAGAAAAGATCCTGATGCTGGGAAAGATTGAAGGCAGAAGAAGAAGTGAACAGAGGATGAGACAATGGATGGCATCACCAACTCAAAGGACATGCATTTGAGTATGCTCTGGGAGTTGGTGATGGACAGGGAAGCCTGGTGTGCTGCAGTCTATGGAGTCACAAAGAATCAGACATGACTGATTGACTGAACTGAAATGACGTTACTTCTACACCTACTTTCTGGAGTTTTGGTGTTTTTTTGTTTGCTTTATTTTGTTTATCATAAATGTGTGTTGAATATTGTCAAAAAGCTGTCTCTGCATCTTTTGGGATAATCATACATTTTTATATTTCAATTTGTTAATATGGTGTTTCACATTGATTGGTTTGTATATATTGAGGAATCCTTGCATCCCTGGGTTAAAGCCTGCTTGATCATGTTGTATGATCCTTTTATTGTTATATTCTATTTGCTAGTATTTTTTTCAAGATTTTTGCATCTATATTCATCAGTGATATTGACCTGTAATATTCTTTTTTTGTAATATCTTTGACTGGTTTTGTTATCAGGGTGATAGTGGTTTTATAGAATGAGATTGGGAGTGTTCCTCCTTCTGCAATTTTTTGGAAGAGTTTGAAGATAAGTTTTAGTTCTTTGCTAAATATTTGATAGAATTAATCTGTGAAGACATCTGGCCCTTGGCTTTTGTTTATCAGAAGTTTTTGGATTATAGTTTCTGTTTCCATTCTTGTGATTAGTCTGTTCATATTTTCTATTTCTTTCCATTTTAGTTTTGAAAAGTTATGCTTTTTAAGAATTTGTCCCTTTCTTCCAGATTGTCCATTTTATTGGCACATAGTTGGTCATAGCAGTCTCATGATTCTTTGATTTTGCATTTTCTGTTATAACTTCTTTTTCATTTTCAATTTTACTGATTTGAGTCTTCTCCCTTTTGTTATTGATGAGTCTAGCTAATGGTTGGTCAATTTGTTTATCTTCTTAAAGAACCAGCTTTTAGATTTATTGATCTTTGCTACTTTCCTTCATTTCATTTCCATTTATTTCTGCTCTGACCTTTATATTTTCTTTTCTTCTACTAATTTTTTTTCCTTTGTTGTTGTTGCTGTTGTTTTTCTTCTTATTCTTTTTCTAGTTGGTTTTTGTGTAAGATTAGGTTGTTTATTTGTTTTCTCTTGTTTCTTGAAATAGGCTTGTATTGCTATAAACTCCCTCTTAACACTATTTTTAGTGCATCCCATAGGTTTTGAGTTGTGTTTTCATTGTCCTTTATTTCTAGGTATTTTTGGATTTCTTTGATTTCTTCAGTGACCTGTTGGTTATTCAGAAATGTATTCTTTAGCATCCATGTGTTTGTATTTTCTACATTTTTTTTTTTTCCTGTGGGTGATATTTAATCTTATAGTGTTGTGGTCAGAAAAGTTACTTGAAATGATTTCAATTTTTTAAAACTAGCCAAGGCATGATTCTACTCTTTTGGATAAAATATCCTATAGATATCAATTATGTCCAACTGATATAATGTGTCATTTATTCTTGTGTTTCCTTATTAATTGTCTGTTTCAATGATCTACCTGTTTGTATGAGTGGAGTGATAAAGTCCCCGCTATTATTGTTCTACTGTTAGTTCCCCCTTTAATAGTTGTTAGCATTTGCCTTATGTATTGCATTGCTCCTATGTTGGGTGTGTATATATTTGTAATTTTTATATCTTCTTGGGTTAATCCCTCGATCATATGTAGTGTCCAGTGCTCTGTTTTGCATTATGCAATGAATACTTCTGCAAGTGTTACAAATCTGTCTAAGCCTTTGTTCTGCTTGCGTAGGGCCTCAAACTCAGATAGAGATGAGAAATTATGTATTCTCTCTTACTCTTAAAATGTAAAGAAAGTCTACATTTTCTAGTTGTACACATAGTCTTGCACATTTCTGTGGGTTTCTAGATTCCTGGAATATGTGATCTTTTCAAACCCCTTTGTGGACACCTTCCGGTTTTCATTTTTAAGAGTTTTGATGTTCTTGTTATCTCCATTGCATATCTTTGCCATAGGAAGCTGTAATGTTATACAAATGCTGATATTTCTCTTCAAAAACTAGCCTTAGGGGCAGGACTATTTACAGACTCAGCTCCAAGTCTTGCTCACAGAGAAGGTCATTAAAGTGGAAATATACAGGGAGCTGCTACATAGGTTAGATTGTGATTATTTCTGAGGATGGGATCTTGGAGAAGTTTTAAATAGGTTCTTCCCCACTCTGAGGCCTGAGGTCTGATGATTTTCACTGCTAGTCAAATCACAAAGTTGGTGGTCCAAGGCTTTTATGTAGCTGTGAAGAGAGGGAAACTATCAGCCTCGTTGTTCTTTCTGAGAGGCAGCAATTTTTTCCAGTAAATGCTCTGTGGGCTGGTGCAAGCCTTTGTCTATTTCCAAAGTTCTGAAAATTTTTATTGAGATAATTTTTGCCAGTATATTCATTGTCTTTATGAAAGCAAAGCTTTTTTGTCTTTACTGTTTCAGAGGTGTTTCTTGAATTTGATTTTGACAGGAAATGCAAGATTATTTGTTCTTTTTTAATGGTTATGCATGTCTCCTCATAAATTTGAAAGGCCACAGTCATTTCTGTCTAATGTACTGATTGTTCCCAGGAGGCCTGAAAAAATCATGATCTATTCACATGGCTATAAATTCCATCTCTGAGACCACACTGCTTTAATATTTTTTCCTGGGTAAATATATAATTAAAGGGTATAAAAATTGCAAATGTGAAGAATGTAGTTAACAGCTGTTTGTGTTAGTTATAAATAAGAAAAAAAACATTGTAGGCCTTTATAATTAAAATGTAAGCTGAATTAGAATAAATATGTAAAAATTCAGTTATTTTATATAAGCTCATATATTTCAAACAAATACTAAGAAGTTATACTTTTTTAATAAAACTTAATTTGAGATAAGTAATTATAGCCCATAAAGTCTTTCAAGTTTGTTGAACTAACTAACCATTAACAGTGGTAATTTCCATAATTTAAATATATTAATTTACTTTTTCTTGAGTACACATTTTTAAAATGTGAACTGATAAAATACATTTTAAGGACAAATGGCTAATTCTATTTAATTTTGCCTTTTTTCTATAGGACTTTGGAGATGATGGGTCCTTGTATATAACCAAAGTCACCACAACTCACATGGGGAATTACACCTGCTATGCAGAGGGCTATGAAAACATCTATCAGACTCACATCTTCCAAGTGAATGGTAAGAAATGTGGGGTTGTTAATTGTTTTTTCTTCAGTAGATATTCAAAGACCATCCCAAATGACTAAGAAAGGCCAGTACTTTGGCCACCTGATGGGAAGAACTGACTCATTGGAAAAGACCCTGATGCTGGGAAAGATTGAAGGCAGGAGGAGAAGGGGATAACAGAGGATGAGATGGCTGGATGGCATCACTGACTCAATGGACATGAGTTTGAGTAAACTCCGGGAGTTGGTGATGGACAGGGAGGCCTGGCATGCTGCAGTCCACAGGGTCGCAAAGAGTCGGACATGACTGAGTGATTGAACTGAACTGAACTGGAGTTTTATAATTTCAATAATCAATTTAATTGCTATGAGCATTGGCCAAGTAGGCTGATAACAAATTTATAATCAGTGCTTTATTTTATTTATGACTTAATTCAAATTTTTCTTAGTTGAATTGATGATATAAAATTGCATATATGATTCATTAATACACACTAGTTAATTCTCATACAGATATATACATTAATTTACTCTATAGTTTACAAAAAAGAGGCAGAAATTTACTAGGCTTTCTGTAGGAACAGCAAGGTGTCTGGTGTGATTGGCAAGAATTAAGAGGAGATTGGCAGGAATGACACTGGAGAGACAGCCTCCAGGCAGATCACATGAATCCCTGTACATAATTAAGAAATTGGATTCCTATTCTTATTACAGCCAGAATATCATTATATTATAATATATTATTATATTGAACATTCGTTATTTGAAATGGCATGTTCTAATTTGTTTTAAAATGATTGGAAGCACTCAGATCTGTTTTTTTTTTTTTTTTTTAATTTAGTAGTCTAGAGGAGAGATAAACATGGCTTGAGTGTTAATGATGAAGAGGTAAAAAGTGGCCAGATTGGGGATATATTTTGAAAGTAGATTTGAAGAATGGCTTGTGAATATGAGAAGAGAGCTTTGAAAAGAATGAACCCAGGGAATTTGAAGGCAGCACTTAGATCTATGGTCATAATGTCAACTGCAATGGGGAAGAAGCATATTTGGAGACTGAGTAAGATTAATGTTTTGTTTGTTTGTTTGTTTGTTTATTTGTTTCAACAAGTTAACTTCTATACAATTATCCAGATGGAAGTCAAGTATGCAGTTTAGTATGTAAGTCGGAAGATCAGAATGACTGCGCAAAGTTGAATATGTTGAAAATATCAGTGTGCATAGACTGGATTTAAAGTCTTAAACTGGAGCTTGATGAAGTCATTTTAAGATAAGTATAGTTGGATTCGAAGTCAGAGAACTAAGCCTTGGAGCTGAGGTTAACAATTGGAGAAATGAAGACTTTGAGCACCGTATGTAGGAAAAATATGTCCTATAAATCAAGAAAATATTGGAAAAAAAAGTTTGAAAAGGTTAGGGAGCTTATGGTTTTGTTACCACATTCTTATAGATCTCACTCTTGCTGCCTTGGTTGGGGAGGATTCGTTTTCTGGTCTGCTAAAGCAGAAAATAATGAAACCAAACCTGAGATTGACAATACAAAGGCTTGATTCAGTGGCCAAAGAATGGAAAAGTGGGAACTAAGTTCACAGATCAACTTCCTGCCTGCCTAATGAAAGGAATTTAATTTTAAAGAGTAAAGACAGAGGAAGGAGGGCTGAGGTGAATGATGAGAAAACATTTGCATTAGTCTATCAGGGAAGGAAGAGTAGGGTGCCACCCCCTTTTATACTTTTTTGACCCTTAATGTTGTGTCATGGCCACTGATAGATGTGTCATTTAATATGCTAATAAAATAAAATCAGTGTATAATAAGACTCAGGGTCTGTGGGAGGTTGTGTTTGTTGCTATTTTGGTCCAAGCTTTTTCCATTTGTTTTTTGTTTATTTGTAACATCCTTTCTTATCTCTGGACCCTTTAACTTAAAGATTTATGTTAAATAAATCTTTCTAAAGCTAGAGGTTGGTGGATTTTCGTCAAAGACTTGGAATGACTCTGGCAATAGTTTAACTACTGTTGGCACTCCACAGAAGCAGATTTAGACCTTGGTTCCTGGTGCAAACCCAGTTGTCAACTAGACATGGGTTAAGGCATACAAATGGACTTTCAAGGAAACCAGTAAAGAAAGCAGACAGGATATGAAGGAAGTGAAGCATGCTTGTTCCCAGTGGACTCAAATGTTTAAAGTAGGACATTCAGAGATAGCAACTCTCCTGGAGGACACACAGTCTTGGGAAGATAGGACAAGTGTGTATGTGGGATGTTTGCTATGTGGGTGCTGCATCCATGATGAAGTGGTTGTTGTAGCAAGCTTGGCCATTCTCTCCCTCTTTGTTGTAATTTTTACTGGCTAGTAGATGAATTATCAAGACTGATGCATTGTGCTTTTTTGATTTGAGCATATATATATATTTGAGCATATATATATATATTTGAGCATATATATATATATATATATATATATATATGTTTCTCCCTAATATATTTATATATATATATATAAATATATTAGGGAGAAACATTCTCCAATTTTGTTCTTGGCTAACCATTCATTTCCTGGTGGCTCAGTGGTAAAGAATACATCTGCCAATATAGGAGACATGGTTCCATCCCTGGGCTGGGAAGATCCCCTGGAGGAGGAAATGGCAAACCAGGCCAGTATTCTTGCCTGGAAAATCCCATGGAGAAAGGAGCCTGGCAGGATACAGTCCATGGGGTTGCCAAAGAGTCGGACAAATCTTAGCAACTAAACAACGATAACACTAAATAATTGCTTTTATTTAGAGCATCCTCACTTTCAGCTCATGTTTGTCCAGTCTAAGTAGCAGCTGTGTAAGAACTCTTGCTAGTTTGTTGAGCAGTGCATGGTACATGTTCTAAGTGCATCAGGATAACAGGAAAAAGTATCAAAAGTATAGAACTGGAGTTTCACCAGCACCCTCTAGAAGTTTGATTTAAAATCCTCATTTTGATAAGCTTCTCAAGTGATGTAAAGCATGAGAACTATTCTGAATGGCTGCTCTTTCAAGTGTCTGCTTCCCATTCACATCTGATGTAAGTTTCTTACATAACTCACTCATTTGCCATGCTCCAGCTGGGAAGCCCAGGAAGAAGGTTTTGAGCCAAACGGCAGGCATTTGTGACATAAAACGTGCTCTGAGAGGTTCTGGGGAAATGAAGTGTTCTGATTTCATCCCTCCTGTGGATGAATTATTTACTCTGATCTCAGATTTTTTTCTGAAGATGGACTACAAGAATAAAGGAATAATGAGGTCTCAGAAAACCCTGTGAATTTTCTGCCATTATCAGGCTTAGCATTACAAATTCAATATTAGCAGTGATTACCTTGATTGAGCACTAAGGTTTTCCTTTTTCTGGGAACAAAGATTCCTAAACTTGGGATTAAAACTAGTCTTTTCTTATTTTCTCCTACTACATTTAATCTGCTTTGAAATTCTTGGTATAATGTTTTCATGAAAGGATGGGGTTTGCAAAGAGAAGCAATGATATTATGTAGATTGAAAGGGAACAGAGAGAGAACTGTGCCTTGATTGGAGAGTGATGTAGGATTAGGAGAAAGAATTTTATAAAAAATTGCAGATGTGATTATCTTTTATATTGATGTGAATAATCCAATAAAAATTAAAATTAGTTCATATCAGAGAAAAAGAGAAAAATTGTAGTAGTCAAATCTTTTAAAAGTTGATATAATCTAGTACACAAATGGAAGAGTTGTTCTTTGAAAGATTGGCAGTTAATGTCTTTAAACCAGGAGGAAGACACTGGGGAAGATGCTCAGGGAGGGAGCATGAGAAAATCTTTGCATTGCTTGGATTATTTCATGACATGAGGAATACCAACTATTGAGGATGCAGAGTTGAGAGCTTTAGTGCTTTGAGGAGAAGAGAGGTATGTAGAAAGGACAATGAAAATAGCAGTATGTAGTTGGAATGTTGTTCAGACCTTTGGATGTCCTTGAGATGATAAATACCGATATGTTTTTCTTCTGCTGTGGTTGGTTGTGCATTTGCAATCATAGAGAGAGAAGATTTGGATTTAACCAGTATTTTATTTTGTCAGGTGAGTAGGTGGGAAAGAGACAGGTTCTAGAAATTTAAGCAAGTTGTTAAAGAATGATTATAGTGATGGACCACAGAATAAATGATAAGGTAAGTAAATGATAGGTAAGACAATAGGTGAGAACATGAGAAGTGAGAAACAAATTGAAAAATCAACTGGGATATCCACCTTGGTCAAATACTACTAGTACAGGGTACGAGAGAGAAAGAAATGTAAAACTTTCACTCAAAACGTCTTTTTAAGGTATCTGGCATTTCTATTAAAAATACACTTCTTTAGGTCAAGCATATATAAAGGAGTATATGAACCATTAAAATGTGATAGATGTTTAGAAACCCAGATGCTTAGATCTAACTTTTCAGTTCTGGCCTTAGCTGAGAGGGGGAAAAATGTTCAGCAAACTCAACCACAACTGACTAAGAAAAAGAAAACCCGCTTGTTCTACTGCATTTTTTGTCAACTGGGGAAGCCAATAAGTATATTTCAAGGATCATTTTTTCATATTTAAACTTATTTGAATAAGTAAAAATGCTAGGTAGAAAATGTCTTATGCATGTATTGGTAATAGATTATCTTCAGCAGCTGTAACAAACACGCCAAATAACAGGGCTTGAGGGAGATACCAATGTGGTTTTCTTATGCATAAAAGAAGTCCAGATGAGGTGGTTCAGGAGGGCAATTCCACAACGCCATCACCATGCTATGCTTCCCCTACCTGTCCTTAGCATGTTGCTTCTTTTCTCAAAGTTTCCAAGTGGAGGTGAAAATTCTACTCATCAATTTCACATTTCAAGAAGGAAAAAGGAAGCAAGAGGAAGGAAAATAGTGCCTGACATCAAGAGCCCACTTTTAAAGGAGCTTTAAAGAGAGTGCCAGTAATAACTGCATTGGCTCTCTAAATATAGAGATTGCAAAAGATGTTTCTTTGACATTGGGGTTTTGTCATTCACAACATTGAAGTGTTCAATTATTTAAAAGGAAGGAAGGAAGGAAGGTGAGAATAAACACTGAGTAATTACCTAGTCCTGTTTATCACAAAGTATGCTGGTGTGTCAACATATTATGGAGAAAAATAATAGAATAATAACTTTATACCAAAATATTTAGAAATGATAAGACTAGTTAAAAATAACAGCCTGCAAGTGATTTGCTAAAATGTGATTTGTCTCTTTTCTTGATGTTTCCCTTTGTTTTATTTTAAATTTATATTTGGCATAATAACTTTAAAGGTATGATTTGTGTATAAGTAAATATACTGAAATTGAGATCACTCAGAACAGTTATAAGCCGATAACAAAGGAACGGTTGAGAAGGAACTATGACACCGAAAAATACAATGAACATGCAAGGAAATGCAAATTAGACAAATAGCACTTTTATGGACCCAATAAATCTCTGAAACTAGTTTAATTCATTTTGCATTCTCCATCCAGCTTTTAGAAAAGGTTAAAAAGAACTTTAGAAAATCAGGTTTTCATAGGAAATTTAACATATCTTAACAGTTTGTCAATTAGTAATAAAAATAAAATATATTATTGATTACCATAAAAAACTGCAAATACCGCAAGTCATTGGAATTTGTTAAAGAGTGTTTTTGAAGTGCAAAGTCTATTTAAATATCCCAGGGTGCAGGCTAAATAAAAGTCTATCAATAGCCCTTTTTCTTTTCAAACAATGCAAAATTAGATTATTGAAATATGAGAGTGCTTCTGTGTCCTTGCCAGAAGAAACATTATGTATAAATCAAAGGAGCTTGACTCTTACCAGTGGAATTCATTTCATGCTTTTCTTTTTCTTTTTGCACAAAGTGAATCGCCTTTAGATCTTCAGCTTAAGATACAGAATCTATGAAATTTTAAATGTCATTTGGTGTTTACACTACCCTCTGGGCAGAAAGCTTGTCCATATTCAAAATAGACCCATACGCACGCAGTTCTTTCTTTCTTGTTTATTGTTGAAGACCTCACACATAATATGAAGTGGATATTTTCCTACTCATGTCAAAAACTTCTGCAAAAAACTGCTGGCTTTATAGAATGTTTATGTAGAACACCCCTATTTTTCTCCTTCAGAGTTTGGAAACAACATTTGGAGTTAGTTATATAGATATCAAAGCATCACCTTCATTACTGGCAAAGCTTTGTAGATAAAGCAGCTTAAATATTGAGCAACAGTGGTCTGCTTTTACTTGTATCATGAGATTGAATTTTCTCACCCAGTCTCAGGGAGGCTTCCCAGCTAAGTTTTTAGCAAGGACAAAGTAAAGATGAGAATAAAACCTTTCTGTGAGTAGTAAGGTCCAGAAAGCAAGGAGCAAAAGGCCAAGTTCTTCTTCTCTCTTCCTCCCACTGTGAGTTATCAGAGGATGATGAGAGAGAGGTTTTGAGAGTTACACTGGCTCAGTTATTCTCTATCGATGGTTCCTGAGCTAGCAGCACAAACAACTTATTTTATTTTTAATATTAAATTTTTTTTTTACTTAAATGTAGTTAATTTACATTTTTGTGTTAGTTTCAGGTGTATAGCAGAGTGATTTAGTTATACATAATACATGTGAAAATGAAACTGAAAGTCACCCAGCCATGTCCGACTCTTTGCGACCCCATGGACTATATAGTCCATGGAATTCTCCCACTTCAGAATACTGAAGTGGGTAGCCTTTCCCTTATCCAGTGGATCTTCCCAACCCAAGGATCAAACCCAGACCTCCCACATTACAGGCAGATTCTTAAAAGAATATATATATTCTTTAAAAAAAATTTTCCCACTACAGGTTATTTCCAGATATTAAATATAGTTCCACATGCTATACAATAAGACATTGATATTTATCTATTTTATACAGAGTAGTGTGCATCTGTTAGGATTTCCTGGTGGTTCAGATGGTAAAGAATCTGCCTGCAATGCAGGAGACCATGGTTCCATCCCTGGGTTGGGAAGATCCCCTGGAAAAGGGAATGACTAGCCACTCCAGTATTCTTGCCAGGAGAATTCCAAAGACAGAGGAGCCTGGAGGGTTACAGTCCATGGAGTTGCCGAGTCAGACATGACTGAGCAACCAACATTTAACACTAGTGTGCATCTGTTAATCTTAAACTACTAATTTATCTCTCTCCCCCCTTTCCTCTTTGATACCCATATGTTTGTTTTTGATGTCTGTGAGTCTATTTTTATTTTGTAAATAAGTTTATTAATATAATTTTTAAAAATGCACATTCTCGGGGTGCACTCATACTACTGAATGCCCTGGTCATGGGGTAAGAGGACCTGTGTCAAACAAACCCTCCTGATGCCAGTTGGAGAACTACTGCTACAACAATTTGATTCCCCAGAGACATGTGATGCAGGGGTGTGTATCCTTCTTCAGAGTTTCCAGCTTTGTTCTCCTAATTTTGACTTGAAAATAAATATATAGGGAGTGCCTGTTTCTTCAAGGGCTGAGATCAGACATACATCAAGTCAGTCTTCCCCTTAATTTTGATGATTGGCTCCAAACCTCACTCCCCCTTCTCAAGTGTCTCTTTAGTTAGGTCTTCACTTGACACAAGAAGCTTTATTAACTGCACTCAGTGAATCCCAGGTGTACCAGGCATTGAATGTCCCCAGGTACAGTCCTTAACCAATGGGGAACAAGAGTTGATAAGCAGGAAGCCCAGCTTCCAGTTCCTTAGTGGTTCCTGATTTCTCAATTCCCAAGGCGCTGGAATTGAGCCTTTTTTAGTGCTGATTTTCTTTCCTCTACCTTATTTTTCCTAATCTTTAACTTGTGCTTTCTGGGGTCATTTCCCAGATCAACTATCTGAACTAAGTTCTATTCTCGGAGTGGTTCTTGGGGACGCTCATACCTAAGGAAGTCTTTCAGTATTCTAGCCTGGAGAATTCCATTGACAGAGGAACCTGGCAGGCTACAGTCTATGGGGTTGCAAAGAGTCAGACACAACTGAGCAACTATCACTTACTCACTAGCCTAATACCATTGCTGCCTTTTTGTAGCATCCCTGAAAACTACTGGTGGGTACTATATGTTTTCTTCCAGAAGGCTTTGAAATACGGTAGGACTGTACATTAGGCTTCCCCAGGTAGCTCAGTAGTAAAGAATTTGCCTGCCATGTGGGAGATATAGGAGAGCTGAGTTAGATCTCTGGGTCAGGGAGACCCCCTGGAGGAGGGCATGGCAACCTACTCCAATATTCTTGTCTAAAAACCCCATGGACAGAGGAGCCTGGTGGGCTACAGTCCAGGGTCACAAAGAGTCAGACATAATTGAAGTAGCTGATCATGGCAGGACAGTACATTAAGCCATTAATTCCAAAGCCCATTTCCCATGCTACATTATGTCTAGTTATACTGTTCAATAGGGCTCTTCAGAGCTTCTGCAATTAGATTAAATCATGATATCAAGATACTCCAATTATGCAATAGTGAGAGCATAGAGATGTTCAAATTTTAATATATAATCTAATTATTAAATTCCCAGAGAGAAGTAATACTTCAAAGATTAAAGTTTCAAAGAAATTAGTCCAAAGTAATTAATATCCAAAATTAAATTCTTATACCCTTGTGACATAAAGTCTAAAGAAAGTCTGAAAGCTTTAAGAACACGTAATATCTGAAGAATCAGGTCCCTCCCTAATTTCTCATTTTGTTTCCTTTAAGTGAAAGTTTTTGAAGTTTATAGTTTTGGGAGAATGTCAGCATCTCTACCCTGGGATAATTCTCACTGAATTTAACTGTTCTGTCATGCTGCTAAGTCGCTTCAGTAGTGTCTGACTCTGTGCGACCCCATAGACAGCAGCCCACCAAGCTCCCCCATCCCTGAGGTTCTCCAGGCAAGAACACTGGAGTGGGTTGCCATTTCCTTCTCCAATGCATGAAAGTGAAATGTGAAAGTGAAATCGCTTAGTTGTGTCTGACTCTTTGCGACCCCATGGACTGCAGCCTACCAGGCTCTTCTGTCCATGGGATTTTCCAGGCAAGAGTTCTGGAGTGGGGTGCTATTGCCTTCTCCGTGCTATCTGTTTTCAAATGGTTGCATCAGCTCTTTTTTTCATTATTTTCTTATATTCTGCCTTCTGTTGGAGTACATATCTTTTAGGTGAAGTCGCTCAGTCGTGTCCGACTCTTTGCGACCCCGTGGACTGTAGGCTTCTCTGTCCGTGGGATTCTCCAGGCAAGAATACTGGAGTGGATTGCCATTTCCTTCTCCAGGGGATCTTCCCGACCCAGGGATCGAACCCGGGTCTCCCGCATTGGAGGCAGACGCTTTAACCTCTGAGCCACCAGGGAATTTTGTTTTTTATCTCAAAATTATTTATTAACTTGTTCTGGATTTTCCTGATGGCTCAGTGGTAAAGAATCTGCCTGTAATGCAAGAGCTGCAGGAGTTGAGGGTTTGATCCTTCAGTTGGGAAAATCTCCTAGAGAAGGAAATGGCATCTCAGTTCAGTATTCTTGCCTAGGAAATCATGTAGACAGAGGAGGCTGGTGAGCTACAGTCCATGGGATTGCAGAATCAGACATGATTAGTAACTAAATAACAACCACCAAAAACTTCTCAACTGTACTTCTTTTTTGATTTTTAAGGTATAACTGAAACTGTTCTCAACATACAGCTTTAATGTATTACTATGTATCTTCACATATTTTACCACTTTACATAAAATATAAGAACTTTAACACAGTAGACATTGATCTCTCTCCTTTCCATTCATTGTGGTAAAATTGTCAAACATTTTACTTCTACATATGTAATAAAGCTCACAATACATTGTATTATTTTTGCTCTAAATAGTCAAATGTCCTTCAAAAATTAAAAGAAAAAGAAAACAGACTTTTACATTTATCCTTCCTAATCCCATCATTATTTCAATTAAATCTAAATTTCTGAACTTTCCTTTGGCCTACTAAACATTATTTAGCAATGTGAAATTCAAATCTGTTCCTGATACTTTTTCTCCACCATTTTGTTTAAAGACATTTTCATTTTTTCTTCATTAAAGAATGATTTCTACTGGAT
>SJYT01022377.1:204003-224855 GCA_006410635.1 Cephalophus harveyi
ACAACATTGTAAATCAATTGTACTCTAATGAAAATAATTTAATAAAATGAAATAAAGCTGTAAGTATCACTTTTGAAAGTGAATACTTTAAAATAATGACAATTATTTCGAGGAAATATTTTTTTATTACAAAGATTTCAAAAGAAAGAACATATTTAGTCAACTGATGTATTTTAGCAAATGTTAGTGTCACCAAAATACAGTAAATAGTAGTGCCATCTATTGATTAAACTGAAAACTACAGTCTCTTCTTAAAGAAAATGAAGATTTTTACATTAATAGGAATATATCTCCAAAAGTATATGTGCTTGTGATAAGTTGCTCAGTAGTGTCTGACTCTTTGCAATCCTATGGACTGTAACCCACGAGGCTCCTCTTTCTATGGGGATTCTCTGGGCAAGAATACTGGAGTGTGTTGCCATACCCTACTCCAGGGGTATTTTCCAACCCAGAAATTGAACCCAGGCCTCCCACATTCCAGGTGGATTCTTTACCTGCTGAGCCACCAGGGAAGCCCAATTATATGTTATCAATAATAAATATTATTATTTTAAATTACTATTGTGTCACACAAAATACTGGAAATGCATTAATATGTATATGTGTGGTTGTATGTTCATGTATGTATATATGTGTGTGTATAGTAGAGCAGAAGGTAAGGCACCTGCAATTCAAGAGACCTGGGTTCAATCCCTGGGTTGGGAAGATCTCCTGGAGAGGGGAAAGACTACCCACACCAGTATTCTGGCCTAGAGAATTCCATAGACTGTATAGTCCATGGGGTCACAAAGAGTCAGACATGACTGAGTCGCTAATACACACATGTATATAAGATTAATAATGTGATACTTCTGATAATAAATATTGGTTATGGGTTTAGTGTAATTGGGTCGACTTTTATCCATCTAATCACTGAAAAAAATAATTCAATATTAACTATTTTCTGCTAAAAAATTTAAAGCAAGAAATATGGTGAAAGAGGAATCATAGTTTTAATGTATTCACTTAATATGCACAAAAATATTTTTGACATGTAAAAATTTGCATGCATACTTATTAGGATCCACTATGACACAGGAGAACCAGGTTCAATTCCTGGGTTGGGAAGATCCCCTAGATAAGGATATGGCAATCCACTCCAGTATTCTTGCCTGGAGAATTCCATGGACAGAGGAGCCTAGTGGGCTCCAGTCCATAGAGTCACAAAAAGTCAGATAGGACTGAAGCAACTGAGCATGCATACATGTGACCATTTCAATATTTCTTTTTCATTATGATTTTGATTTTATTATATACAAAAATAGACTACTATTTGCTGCTGCTGCTAAGTCACTTCAGTAGTGTCCAACTCTGTGTGACCCCATAGACAGCAGCCTACCAGGCTCCCCTGTCCCTGGGATTCTCCAGGCAAGAACACTGGAGTGGGTTGCCATTTCCTTCTCCAATGCATGAAAGTGAAAAGTGAAACTGAAGTTGCTCAGTTGTGTCCAATCCTCAGCGATCCCATGGACTGCAGCCTTCCAGGTTCCTCCATCCATGGGATTTTCCAGGCAAGAGCACTGGAGTGGGGTGCCATTGCCTTCTCCAGTCTACTATTTAGAAATCTTAAATTAGATTGGCTCTTCTCACTACAGTACATCTGACTAAGATTATGCATGTGCTCTCTGGCTAAATTATCAGGATAAAATCAAATAGATTAGGAGAGTTAGGTTAAAATGTATATCTACTAATTAAAGGATGGGATTACAGAGAACAAAAGAGCAAAAAGCAGTGGGGGTATCCATTAAACCCTAAATTCTGCAGATAACATGTTGCAGATACCAGAACATTCACTGCAGCAGAGGAAGCAATGTGAATGACAAGAACAGAAAAAATAAAATGAACACAGCCTGAATAGGGAGGAGCCAACTGAAGGCTGAGATGACATCAGCCTCCGCACCCTCCCAGCATGTTATTATGGGGACTCTTATAAAGCTGATATCAAGCTCTCATTCATTCATTGTCTCACACACATGTAATTTATCTACATTATATCTGCAGGTTGAGATCTACTATATACTGTGCTGGATGCTGAGGACCCAGTAGTGAACAAATAGTAGTTTCTAGAGTTTGCTGCCATTCCTGAGGCTAGTCCAACCTCCCATATGTTGACTACGAGATGCCCTTCCCTCAAAACACATTACTGGCATTGATTGGATATTGTCATAAATAAAGAAAAATATATATTGGGTATGAAGCTACAATAATCAAGATAATGTGATACAGGCATAGTATAGATATAAAGATAAAAGGAAACTGAAAGAATTTGGAAAGAGACAAATGGATATAAAATGTAAAAATGCAAGGAAAATGCACAAATGTGAACATGAAGAGGAACTTGGTACCAACATCAGTGCTCACTGTTTCAACCTCGATGAGTTGAATGTCCCCAGATTCAGTTCATTTCAGTGCAGTCGCTCAGTTGTGTCCAACTCTTTGTGACCCCATTGATTGCAGAATGCCAGGCTACCCTGTCCATCACCAATGCACAGAGCATGCTCAAACTCATGTCCATCATGTCGATGATGCCATTCAGCCATTTCATCCTCTGTCATCGCCTACTCCTCCCACCTTCCATCTTTCCCAGCATCAGAGTCTTTTCCAATGAGTCAGCTCTTCACATCAGGTGGCCAAAGTATTGGAGCTTCAGCTTCAGCATCAGTCTTTTCAGTGAATATTCAGGGTTGATTTCCATTAGGATTGACTGATTTGATCTCCTTGAAGTCCAAGATACTCAAAAGTTGTCCCCAACACCACGGTTCAAAAGCATCATTTCTTTGGTGCTCAGCTTTCTTTATCCTCCAGCTCTCACATCCATACATGACCACTGGAAAATCATAGCTTTGACTAGATGGACCTTTGTTGGCAAAGTAATATCTCTGCTTTTTAATATGCTGTCTAGGTTGGTCATAGCTTTCCTTCCAAGGAGCAAGCATCTTTTAATTCCATGGCTGCAGTTACCATCTGCAGTGATTATGGAGTCTAGAAAAATAGTCTCTCACTGTTTCCATTGTTTCTCCATCTCTTTGCCATGAAGTGATGGGACCGGATGCCATAATCTTAGTTTTCTGTTGAGTTTTAAGCCAATTTTTTCACTCTCTTCTTTCACTTTCATCAAGAGGCTTTTTAGTTCTTCTTCACTTTCTGCCATAAGGGTGGTGTCATCTGCATATCTGAAGTTATTGATATTTCTCCAAGAAATCTTGATTTCAGCTTGTGCTTTGTCTAGCCTGACATTTCACATGATGTACTCTGCATATAAGTTAAATAAGCAGGGTGACAATATACATACAGCCTTGACATACACCTCTCCTAATTTGGAACCAGTCCTTTGTTCCATGTCCAGTTATAACTGGTGCTTCTTGACCTTCATACAGATTTCTCAGGAGGCAGGTAAGGTGGTCTGGTATTCCCGTGTCTTTAAGAATTTTCCACAGTTTGTTATAATCCACACAGTCAAAGGCTTTAGTGTCCTGAGATTGTATGTAATCAAATGTACAACATGTCCAGGAACCACCAAACCTGAGGGGTATATATATATATATATGGATGTGTAAGGACTGTAGCATTAGTGGTGTTCTTTTACCTTTCTTTAAAATCATTTATTTGATGACAAGATTGGCTTTTTAAAAACTCTTATAGTAGTACATGCTGAAAGTACCTGATAAAGTTAAGATACTGTTCTTAAAAATTCTGAATTTGTTATCATAGGAATCCAGCTATACTTTATAATGCTTATTTTTAAATGATAGCTAACATAAAAAGGTCATTCTTTTGACAGTTGAGTGGTTTTTTTAACATTAAAACAAGACAAGGCTATAATTTATCATTGCTCTCCCCTGCTATTTAAAATGTTTTGGAAGATTCAAAGGGTGGATGAAATACCAGATAGGCATAAAATTGGTTTATGTGTAAAATCATTTAAAGTAGGAACATATATATGTGCATAAATGTGAAATATCAAATAAAACATTAAACATATAATGAAAATATATATCATGATTGAAGCATGACATATAAGTATATGATGAAGAAAGAATATCAAGTTCAGGAGAATATATTGCTTTATTCTTGGGTAGTGTGTAAAAAATAAGACCACTGAAAGAAAATTGTTTCTTTTCAAATGAGTCAGCTCTTCACATCAGGTGGCCAAAGTATTGGACTTTCAGCTTCAGCATCAGTCCTTCCAATGACTATTCAGGAGTGATTTCCTTTAGGATGGACTGGTTGGATCTCCTTGCTGTCCAAGCGACTCTCAAAAGTCTTCAACACCACAGTTCAAAAGCATCAATTTTTTGGCACTCAGCTTTCTTTATAGTCCAACTCTCATATCCATACATAACTACTGCAGAAACCATAGCCTTGACTAGACGGACCTTTGTTGGCAAAGTAATGTCTCTGCTTTTTAATATGCTGTCTAGGTTGGCCATAATTTTTCTTCCAATGAGTAAGAGTCCTTTAATTTCATGAGTGCAGTCACCATCTGCAGTGATTTTGGAGCCCCCCAAAATAAAGTCTGACATTGTTTTCACTGTTTCCCCATCTACTTGCCATGAAGTGATGGGACTGGGTGCCATGACCTTAGTTTTCTGAATGTTGAGCTTTAAGCCAACATTTTTACTCCCCTGCTTCACTTTTATCAACAAGCTCTTTAGTTCCTCTTCGCTTTTTGCCATGAGGGTGGTATCATCTGCATATCTGAGGTTACTGATATTTCTCCTGGCAATCTTGATTCCAACTTGTGCTTCATCCAGCCCAGCATTTCTCATGATGTACTCTGCATATAAGTTCATATAGGGAACTCCAGTTTCATATAAAAAACAAATACATTTTATATATTATGCAAATATTTATATACATAAATTAGTTTATAATAAAATCCCTGAGCAAAGTTATTTAACATTTTCAAATTTATCACTTCTATTGAAAAGGTTTTCATCAACTCTTGCACTAACAATGTTATCATGAATCCATTTCTCCATCTTCAAAGGCATTTTATATTTTAAAGTAACATCACACACAATTTGGTTATAATGTTCAGTTTTGAATTGAAGAAATAGGCACCAAAAGAGCTGGACTACCCCTCAAGATCACAAAGCTAGCTAGTTACAGGTTGTGATATAAAATCTGCCTCTTAAGTCATCCTGTTTGGTGCAAGATGTTTTATTTTTTATAGTTTTACCATATTCTTCAAATTTTTAAATTTCTTACACAAATGATGGAAGAATATAAGGCTAGCTGGAATAACAGCTATAAGAAAAGTTATGAACAAAACCTTCCAAAATCATTTATATATATATTTGCCATGCATTTTAATTATATTGAATAACATGCATTTTCCTTATCTTTTTAAGCTCTAATGCAATTTTTTCTTTTTTTGCTTCCCTGCCATACACACACACACACACAAAGTGCTTTTTTTGCCAGGAATGCATGAATTTAATGGTTCTGTGAATAATGGGATATAAATGTGATTGGAGAAATGCTTAGAAGAGGTAACCTGGTCTGCTTAGAATTTTTTATTTTTTTAGAGAACCTTTGAAAGAAAATCTTCCAGTATATTGTATTATGTAGAAATTTGTTTTTCATCTTGAACATTAAGCAAGTTGGCAAAATGTGTGTCTTGCTTTCATTTCCCTTTCTCTAGTTTTGACAGATATAGATCAAATATAGTTTTCACTCCTATTGAAACAATACATGGATTTAGGCTACTTTTAAATTAGATCTCCAAGCAGTACAATCAATTTGTGTCAGTATTGACTCGTGAAATTATAGTCTTCCCAGGCAGTGCTTGTGGTAAAGACTCCAGTTGCCAATGCAGGAGACATAAGAGACATGGATTGGATCTCTGAGTTAGGAAGATCTCCTGAAGGAAGTGGAAATGGCACCCTAGAATCCCATGGACAGAGTGACCTGGTGGGCTACAGTCCATGGAGTTGTAAAGAATCAGACACCACTGAACATCTGAGCCACAGTGAAATTATAGGTCTCTGCCATTTCTCCTAAAAACCCTCAGTGATTCTATTTATAAGAGATTAAAAAAAAAAAAATTCTGGAAAGGAAAGTTGTGGTTTAAGGCACAACATTTTCCTGCTGACCTGAGTTTAGCAAGGGGTTGGGAACTCACCATACGCTGTTCCCTTTAATCCATTTAATCCTAGAAAGGATTTCAAATTTTATAAATGGGGAAGGTGAGACTTAGAGAAATTGAATATATTGCTCCTTGGAACACAGAGTAAGTGCTAGAAACACATTCAAATTTTAGGTTGGATAGGTTATAATAATATATTCATTGTACAGTCAAGTATTTAATTTGAGATCTCTTGACAAACTTTAAATTGCATATGTATTATATAAAAGTAAATAACATTTAAGAAAGAAAAAAACAGCATCTATCATGTGTCACCATTAAATTCATTCTTTCATTAATTCCTATTTTATTTTTTCATAGATTTAGAAAAATATCATCTTACACATTATCTTGAATACTTTAGTTTTCTTTTGTGCCTCAGAGAGCATTTCTGAAAATGGTCGCTTTTCAGACTTTGAAATTGGGGATTAAAAAGGCCACTACTAATTTTAAAGATTGATAGATTAGATCTGAGCTAATTAAGATAGGACAAACTGCTGTTCCTTTCAAAATGACTTAAATAGTGGTGATTTATTACAATACTATGGGAAAATGGGAAGATCTAACAATTTTTAAAAAAATCAGAAAAACTTATGACCACAAGTGTGTTAATGTTAATTTATATTTTGCCTCCAACGTTTGTTGCATACTCTACACTTTTATGAAGGCTGTAGTAATGTGATCAGAGAGTTTTGTAATATTGACAAGAGGCAGTGTGAAAGTCATGAATATAAAAAGATTGCTTTGGGACAAAGTTAAAGAGAAATTGATGGCTTTAATAATGTCAGAGACAAAAGGCATTGGACAAGCTCAGTAACATTTAAAATATTTATTAAACCTGGTCTGTAATTTTTCATAGGAAAGTTGCTTTAATGACAAAGGAAGTCATAATACAAACAGAACAATCCAGATGCCACTGTGAGTCTGTACTGCTTCAGAGACATTTATATTCTTACCCTTAAGCTTTCTTACAAGCCTTTCTAGCAGTGCAGCTGTATGAATAATTTGTGGAAGACCAGTGATAGAATCCTTCCAAAGAATAGAGGATAATGGCATCAAGAAAAGGAAAAAAGATATCCAACGATTAATTGTTTACATCCCTGTGACCTGACAATTCACCTTAAATTCGCTTTTGTTTTCAGTTAGAATGCAGTCAGGGTATTGGGTCAGTGATTGCTGTCCCCTTAACTATAAAATCTGACTTCCAAAATACCTAGGATGTGCCATAATTTTTGGCAATAGTGCAGCAGCTGCTAAAGGAAGATCACAGAATGAAAAGTTAAGGATGACAGAAAGGTAGAGCTCAGTGTTACCAAGGTATGTAAATTTTCCATTAGGTTATTTCTAGTATTAGATTAAGGCTTCCATGGTGGCTCAGTGGTAAAGAATCCATCTGCCAATGCAAAAGATGTGTGTTTGATCCCTGGGTGGGGAAGAATCCCTGGAGCAGGAAATGGCAATCCACCCCAGTATTCTTGCCTGGAGAACTCCATGGACAGAGGAGCCTGGCAGGCCTCAAGTCCATGGTGTTGGCATAAATTTGGCATGACTAAGCGACTGAGCACACATTCACTATTAGGTTAGAAAGATTGTTAAATTAAAATGATTCTATAAGATATTTCCCAATGTTGAGTAAAATACTGATTTATTCTCATCCAATAAAGTTACTATGGTTTTTGAGAAATATATCCATAGGCCTTTAGTACCCAGTTTTAAGCCTGTTATTATCATTAAATACTTCATGGTTTTGAACATTTATCTGTTTATAACTGATTCTAGAAGTTTCCAGAAATGTAACTATACTAATCATGCTTTATTATCTTTAACTCAATGTTTTTTACTTTTAATACTTTCTAGTATCAGAGACCCATTTCCATTTCTAATTTCTATAATTAGCTAAATATAGCCTTATCTATGTATTCTTAGAGTTACTAGTCCTCCATATATATAAAGCATCCGATTTTTTTTTTACCATTTATGCCCTAATAATTGTTAGATAAATATTAGTTTAGTTTAGTCACAGTTCATCAGTTCAGTTCAGTCGCTCAGTTGTGTCCGACTCTTTGAGACCCCATGAACTGCCGCACGCCAGGCCTCCTTGTCCGTCACCAACTCCTGGAGTTCACTCAGACTCACATCCATCCAGCCATCTCATCCTCTGTCATCCCCTTCTCCTCCTGCCCCCAATCCTTCCCAGCATCAAAGTCTTTTCCAATGAGTCAACTCTTTGCATGAGGTGGCCAAACTACTGGAGTTTCAGCTTCAGCATCATTCCCTCCAAAGAAATCCCAGGGCTTATCTCCTTCAGAATGGACTGGTCAGATCTCCTTACAGTCCAAGGGACTCTCAAGAGTCTTCTCCAACACCACAGTTCAAAAGCATCAATTCTTCGGTGCTCAGCTTTCTTCACAGTCCAACTCTCACATCCATATAGGACCACTGGAAAAACCATAGCCTTAACTAGACAGACCTTTGTTGGCAAAGTAATGCCTCTGCTTTTGAATATGCTATCTAGATTGGTCATAACTTTTCTTCCAAGGAGTAAGCGTTTTTTAATTTCATGGCTGCGATCACCATCTGCAAGGTGATACTATTTATTTTAACTGGATGATGAAAGAAATAGTTCACTTTCCTTGAGAGGTTACATCTATTTGAAGTGAGTTAGTAATACCTGTCTGAAAATACTATACATGAACTGATGATTTACTTGACTTTGGCATTTAAAAATACAATTTTTTAGGGATCTCAAATATACCTTATATATGACTATATGATGTCTAATTTAGAATTTCTATTTAGATTCCCAGTACTCACATTCCAGTAGATACTTCTCTGGGGCCACTTATTTTGTGATCACTACCAGATAAGACAATTTGGCCAATTATTTCCCATAGTCCCTTAGGCTAATTTCCAAATGTGGTCTCAGTAGTCACTCAATATGTTTATATGTAAAACTGAACATGTGAAAATGACACCTAGAACTACATGCTGCACTAAGAAGTTGTTAATAAATATTTCTCAATTATAATCTTAAGACAATAAAATCAGATTTTATACTTAAAATTTTTTCATAAACAAAATTCAAATATTTAGGTCTTCTTATATACCTTCCATTTTAAATGACAGAAGCTTAGCTATATTTATAGAATAAAGCTGAATAATATATAAACTTAACCATTTAATGTGTTTTATGTATATACATATATTAATAAATATTGATGTTTTATATTAATATTATTTGATAATAATATATTGATATTATTTGATGATACAAATATTGATATTATTTGATAGTACTAAAGTCAACTATTTAAAATGCTGAGATATTTTTGTGAGACATCCAATATTGTTAGGATATTTTCAGTGAATAGACAACTTTAAAATTACCCTTTGTTTAAATTATGAGGAAGTTGATTTAAGGCCAATGTAAGAACCTCTTGGTCCCCTAGGTTTCTTTTTACATGCATTGCCCAAAGAAAGGAAAAACAAGTTCATAGAGTACACTTCCTGTCTAAAAATGACTGTAACAAATGGCTTGAAATGTTCTCTGGAGGATTGTTGACTTTTTAATTCAGGCTGAAATCAATCCTCATTTATATTTCATAATGTGTATCCTGAGAAAAATAACCTACTATTACTGTGTAGCTTGTCACTGAGGTTAAATAGTTGTTATGCCAATCACTAATCCTTCAAGTTTATGTGAGACATTTTCCAGACCATCACTTGATCAGTTCAGTTCAGTTCATTTCAGTCGCTTGTTGTGTCTCACTCTGTGACCCCATGGACTGCAGCACGCCAGGCCTCCCTGTCCATCACCAACTCCCGGAGCTTGCTCAAACTCATGTCCATGAGGTCAGTGATGCCATCCAATCATCTCATTCTCTGTCGTCCCCTTCTCTTCCCACCTTCAATCTTTTCCAGCATCAGGGTCTTTTCCAATGAGTCAGTTCTTTGCATCAGGTGGCCAAGTATTGGAGTTTCAGCTTCAGCATCAAGCCATCCAAAGAGTATTCAGGACTGATCTCCTTTAGGATTGGCTGGTTGGATCTCCTTGCTGTCAAAGGGACTCTCAGGAGTCTTCCCCAACATCACAGTTCAAAAGCATCAATTCTTCAGTGCTCAGCTTTCTTTATAGTCCAACTCTCACATCCATCCATGACTAATGGAAAAACCATAGCTTTGACTAGATGGACCTTTGTTGGCAAAATAATATCTCTGCTTGTTAACATGCTGTCTAGATTGGTCATAGTTTTTCTTCCAAGGAGCAAGCATCTTTGAATTTCATGGCTGCAGTCACCATTTGCAGTGATTTTGGAGACCCCCAAAATAAAATCTCTCAGTGTTTCCATTGTTTCCCCATCTATTTGCCATGAAGTGATGGGACTGGATGCCATGATCTTAATTTTCTGAATGTTGAGTTTTAGGCAAACTCTTTCACTCTCCTCTTTCACTTTCATCAAGAAGCCCTTTAATTCTTCATTTTCTGCCAAAAGAGTGGTATCATCTGCATATCTGAGGTTATTGATATTTCTCCTGGCAATCTTGATTCCAGCTTGTGCTTCACCTAACCTGGCATTGTGTATGATGTACTCTGCATATAAGTTAAATAATCAGGGTGTCAAATACAACCTTGATGTACTCCTTTCCCAGTTTGGAACCAGTCTGTTTTTCCATGTCTAGTTGTAACTGTGCTTCTTGACCTGCATACAGATTTCTCAGGAGGCAGGTCAGGTGGCCTGGTAGTCTCATCTCTCTAAGAATTTTCCACAGGAGAAGGAGGACTGGAGTGGCTGCTTTAGCCTGAGGAGCATCATTAGTAATGGTGACAGGACCAGCTTCCAAGGATTAATGGAGGAAAGGGAGGTGAAGAAATGAAGATTCAGAGAAGTAAAGGACCTGTGTCAAAGTCACAGTGCTAATTCTGCATGTAGGGAATATCATATATCTCCTTCTCTGTCTGACTTATTTCACTCAGTATGAAAACATCAGTATTTACATTTTGACAGTATAGCACAATAGATAAAGCTGAAGTCTATAATCACACTGTCTGAGTGCTTTTGCTGATTCCACCAATTACTATTTAAGTAAACTTAGGCAAATGAGCCATTTTGATCAATACAAGATGGCGGAGTAGAAGATAGGAGTACTCATCTTCTCCTGCAAAAACTCCAAAATTATAATGCACTGCTGAACAATCATTGACAGGAGAATTTTGGATCCCACCAGAAAAAGATACCCCATGTCCAGGGGCAAAGGAGAAGCCCAAGCAAGATGATAGGAGGGGCAAAATCATGTTTAGAATCAAACTCCATATCTGCCAGAGATACTTGGAGGGCTCAAACAAACCTTGTGCACACCAGGAGACCCCACAGAGTCTGATCCAGAACTGCCTTTGAGTGTTTGAGTGTCTCCTGTGGAGGTCCGGGTCACCAGCGGCCTGCCACAGTGGCAGGGGTTCTGGGTACACCAGATCTGGATATGGCATAAACCCTCTTGGAGGAGGTCGCCATTAAGCCCACCAGAGAACCTCCAGAATGTACACAGGACTGGGGACACAGACTCTTGGAGGGCACAAATAAAACCTTGTGTGAACCAGGACCCAGGAGAAAGGAGAAGTGACCCCACAAGAGACTGACCCAGACTTGCCTGTGAGTGTCCAGGAGTCTCCAGTGGAGGCGTGGGTCTGTGGGGGCCTGCTGCAGTGTTGGGGGCACTGGATGAGGCAGTGAATGCATAGGACCTTTTGAAGGATGTACGTTCATAACTTCCACCATAGTTTGGCCTCAGGTCAAACAACAGGGAGGAACCACAGCCTGCCCCACAAACAGAAAATTGGATTAAAGATTTACTGAGCATGGCCCCGCCCATCAGAACAAGACCCAGTTTCCCCCTCAATCTCATCAGGATGCTTCCATAAGCCTCTTATCCTCATCCATCAGAGGGCAGACAGAATGAAAACCACTTGGATACCAGTACACTAAATGAGAAACATGTTATATGAGTACTACTATTATTTTCCAAAATATAATATCTGTTTGAATGCAAATCATCAATATGACAAATAATTATTTTTGACTGATTTTCTTTCAGCTCACATACTGAACATGTGTATCAATCATGGAGAAATAGCTAGGAATGCAAGGGAAACCTAAACATATTATTTGAAAAATTCTCCTTTGGGAAGTATCAGAGGCATATAGGTGACACATGTATATTCTAACACGAATGATGTTGTATTTGTTGTTATCATTGAGTTGTTTGGTTGCTCCCTTTCAAACTAATTTTCAAGTATGTTTAGATTGTTTCAAGTTTTTACTATTCCAAAGAATGTTGCAAAAAATATTAAGCCTTGACTTGACTATATTGTGACAGATATACTTTCTTTTATTAAATATTAATTGAAAGTAGTTATCCATTTGACTTTCTATATACATCTTTTTTTTTAATAGTTCATCTCTTAACTCCCCTGTTAAGTGATTAGAGATTAGGTCTGAGTTTTGAAATTGTCTTTTTACTCCACATCTTATGGTACTATAGGTTTGCTGGCAGCATATTAAAATATCTCATTAAAAATTATTTGTTTTAAGCTCCAGTAAAATAAAATGCTACAAAAAGCTACTCAGTGCTACATATTTCAAGAGCCTAAACATATTTTATATATCACCAGCAAAGCAAGTATAGAAGTATTATGAGAATTATTTTTGAAATTGCATTTGATATTTAATTCTTAACTTATTTTTATTTTATTAAAGTATAGTTTATTTAGAGTGTTTCAGGTGTACAGTAAAATGATTAAAGTATATATATATATAAAAGGAAAATATATATGAATGTATATGCTGCTGCTGCTGCTAAGTCACTTCAGTCGTGTCCGACTCTGTGCGACCCCATAGACGGCAGCCCCCAGGCTCCCCCGTCCCCGGGATTCTCCAGGCATATATATATTATATGGGTGTGTGTGGGTATACATATTCTTTTTCAGATTCCTTTCCATTATAGGTTATTGTAAGATATTGAATATAAATCACTGTGCTATACAGACTGTCCTTGCTTGTTATATATTATATATATATTAATGTATATATACTAATCCCAAATTCACAATTTATCCCTTTTCTCCCTTTCCTGTTGTTGGTTACCAATGTATTTGCTATTTTAAAATAAGCTATTTAAGTTATCATCAAGGGAAAAAAAAATCAGAATTGTTTTACTTCCTATCATTGTTTTCCATGCCTTTTTGTGTGTGTTGTGAAATGTGTAGCAGAAATCTGGTGCTCACAGCTTTGTTCTTGTTCAGTCACTAAGTTGTGTCTGACTCTTTGTGAACCCATGGATTGCAGCATGCCAGGCTTCCCTGTCTTTCACTATCTCCTGAGTTTGCTCAAACTCATGTCTATTAAGTCAATGATGCCATCCAACCATCTCATCCTCTGTCATCAACTTCTCCTTCTGCCATCAATCTTTCCCAGCATCAGGGTCTTTTCCAGCGAGTCAGCTCTTCACATCAGGTGGCCAAAAGTACTGAAGCTTTAGCTTCAGCATCAGTCCTTCTAGTGAATATTCAGGATTGAGTTCCTTTAGGGTTGACTGGTTTGATCTCCTTGCAGTCCAAGGAACTCTCAAGAGTCTGCTCCAGCACCACAGTTCTAAGGCATCCATTCTTCAGCACTCAGCCTTTTTTATGGTTTTATGGTCCAACTATCAAATTCATACATGACTACTGGAAAAACCATAGCTTTGAATTGGTGGACCTTTGTTCACAAAGTGATGTCTCTACTTTGTAATACATTGTCGAGGTTTGTCATAGCTTTTTCTTCCAAGGAGCAAGTGTCTTTTAATTTCATGGCTGCAGTCACTGTCCACAGTGATTTTGGAGCCCAGAAAAATGAAATCTGTTACTTTCTTCACTTTTTCCCCATCTATTTGCCATGAAGTGATGGGACCAGAGGCCATGATCTTAGTTTTCTGAATGTTGAGTTTTAAGCCAGCTTTTTCACTCTCCTCTTTCACCTTCATCAAGAGGTTATTTTTCCACTATTATTCCATTATTATTTTTCCACATCTGAGACTATGAAAGACAATACACAAAGTCAAATCCTAGATGATTATTGAGTCTTTGAGGAGCATTCTTTAGCCCCCTTTTTTTTGTCTCTGCATTACAGTTGACATGAGTATGGTTTATGATGTCTAGAGTATGTATAACCAAGAATGGGAACTAAGGGATGATAGGGAGATAGGCATGTCTATAGTTCTGTATATATAACAGAGAAGGCAATGGCACCCTACTCCAGTACTCTTGCCTGGAAAATTCCATGGATGGAGGAGCCTGGTAGGCTGCAGTCCATGGGGTCGCTAAGAGTCGGAGATGACTAAGCGACTTCAATTTCACTTTTCACTTTAATGCATTGGAGAAGGAAATGGCAACCCACTCCAGTGTGCTTGCCTGGAGAATCTCAGGCATGGGGGAGCCTCGTGGGAAGCCATCTATGGGATCGCTCAGAGTCGGACATGACTGAAGTGACTTAGCAGAAGCAGTTCAGTTTAGTTCATTTCAGTCGCTCAGTCATGTCCAACTCTTTGCGACCCCATGAATCGCAGCATGCCAGGCCTCCCTGTCCATCACCAACCCCCAGAGTTCACTCAGACTCACGTCCATCGAGTCAGTGATGCCATGCAGCCATCTCATCCTCTGCCATCCCCTTCTCCTCCTGCCCCCAATCCCTCCCAGCATCAGTCTTTCCCAATGAGTCAACTCTTTGCATGAGGTGGCCAAAGTACTGGAGTTTCAGCTTTAGCATCATTTCTTCCAAAGAAATCCCAGGGCTGATCTCCTTCAGAATGGACTGGTTGGATCTCCTTGCAGTCCAAGGGACTCTCAAGAGTCTTCTCCAACACCACAGTTCAAAAGCATCAATTCTTCGGTGCTCAGCTTTCTTCACAGTCCAACTCTCACATCCATACATGACCACAGGAAAAACCATAGCCTGGACTAGACGGACCTTTGTTGGCAAAGTAATGTCTCTGCTTTTGCATATGCTGTCTAAGCTGGTCATAACTTTTCTTCCAAGGAGTAAGTGTCTTTTAATTTCATGGCTGTGGTCACCACCTGCAGTGATTTTGGAGCCCAGAAAAACAAAGTCTGACACTTTCCACTGTTTCCCCATCTTTTCCCATGAAGTGATGGGACCAGATGCCATGATGTTTGTTTTCTGAATGTTGAGGTTTAAGCCAACTTTTTCGCTCTCCTCTTTCACTTTCATCAAGAGGCTTTTTAGGTCCTCTTCACTTTCTGCCATAAGGGTGGTGTCATCTGCATATCTGAGGTTACTGATATTTCTTCCGGCAATCTTGATTCCAGCTTGTGTTTCTTCCAGTCCAGCGTTTCTCATTATGTACTCTGCATATAAGTTAAATAAGAAGGGTGATAATATACAGCCTTGATGTACTCCTTTTCCTATTTGGAACCAGTCTGTTGTTCCATGTCCAGTTCTAACTGTTGCTTCCTGACCTGCATACAAATTTCTTAAGAGGCAGGTCAGGTGATCCAGTAATTCCCATCTCTTTCAGAATCACTAGTGTATATCTATATATATACATTCATATAGATGTAGTATAAATAGCATTGTATATTATATATAGCATAAACAATGTAATATATATCATCTGTAATATATAAAACTTAATTTTTATTATTTCATTTGGTTTTCAAAACCTATATAGTATGATACAATATCTGTTTTCAATATAGGAAAACAAAGGCTTAAGAAGGTTTAAAAATGTGCTCAAGATCACAGAACTATTGAATAACAGAGTAAGGGTTCACACTCATTTGTCACAGTCTAAATGTCACTGAATGTCACCAAATAAAGCAGTGCTTTCATTATCATAGAAGTTTCTAAATATGAAATCTGTATTTCACTTAAGACTGTCATAAAAAATAAATGTTCATCTTAAATATTAAGTATTATAAAAGATTTTGCCTCCAACACTTAGAAAATCCACCTATCTAGAACAGCTTGTTTTCAGTATGAATACATTTAATATTTATATTAGAGATAATATATTTGTTTTTCTTGAAAAGAACAAATGCTTTTGGATATTGGAATTAAAGTGTCTAAATCACTTGCCCTAATGTACTCACATTCTCATCCAACTCTCAAAATATGTTACATGATCATTTGACAATTGTGTAATTAATAATTAATTATTGCATAATTCCTGAACCCTTCCACAAAGTGTAATCAATATACATATGTTTATTGAATGAATGCAGAATTTCTCTCACAGAATCGTTTATGGCAAATTTAGTAACTGACTCTCAGAACAAATGTGTATAACATACATCTAACTACCCATAATATAACTCAAGTTGAAGAAGCACTCATTGAAACAATACATGATATTCCAGTCTTACGTTTCTGCTATAAATACCTCCCTCACAAATACATTCACTTGTCCTCTTGTTATAGTCCTAAAAAGCACTTCAATATCCAATTCAAACACTCTCTTAACGTTTGCTGTGTCGATTACTCCTTTCATTATGTACCCATCACATCCTCATCAGCTCAGCTGCAGGACAAAAGCATTGTGTTAATGTTATTTGCTGCTTGGCTGGGAGGGATTGGGGGCAGGAGGAGAAGTGGACGACCGAGGATGAGATGGCTGGATGGCATCACGGACTCGATGGACGTGAGTCTGAGTGAACTCCGGGAGATGGTGATGAACATGGAGGCCTGGCATGCTGCGATTCATGGGGTCGCAAAGAGTCGGACACGACTGAGCGACTGAACTGAACTGAACTGAACTGGCTTCCATTATTGAATGGTGTACATATGAGAGTAAGGAGACTTGTTTTCCCATATCAATATATTAGTTTACAGTTTGTCACAGATATTGGGTAACATATCTATGACCAGTTAATAGAATTAATAAAAGAATTCAGGTAAGAGGCACAATATTTAAAGATTTCTATACAAATGTGTTTACCTTACTGAGGCATGGGGAGGCAAAGGAGCAAAGAACTTCTGATGACTGAAATTGACGTAATGAAAACTAGAGGACAGCAAATAGGTTTTATTTCTCCATTAATTAGTTCTTATCTAATTTTTCTTAACATTTTTCCAAATAACATTTTAGAATTTTCTTGCAAGAGGCATGGACATTCATTAGATATGTTTATATATATATATATATATATATATATATGTATGTATACATGTTTGTTGGTTTATGAATGTAAAAGTCACTCAGTTATGTCCAACTCTTTGCAACCACATGGACTATAGCCTGCCAGGTTCCTCTGTCCATGGAATTCTCCAGGCCAGAATTCTGGAGTGGATAGCTGTTTCCTTCTCCGGGGGAATTCCCAACCCAGGGATCGAACCCAGGTCTTCCGCATTGTAGGTGGTTTCTTTACCATCTAAGCCACCAGGGAAGCCAAAGAATACTGGAGTGGGCAGCTTATCCCTTCTCCAGAGGATCTTCCCAACCCAGGAATCAAACTGGGGTCTCCTGCCTTGCAGGAGGATTCTTTACCAGCTGAGCTTCCAGGGAATATCAAGTATTATAAAAGAAGGGAAGCCCTGTTGCTTTATGACACTGCATTATTCAAGGTACTTTGAATGTTTGTTGCTCACATTTACAAATATAAATAACTTGTGTCATGTAAACTTACTGCTGCTGCTGCTGCTAAGTCACTTCAGTCGTGTCTGACTCTGTGTGACCCGACAGACGGTAACCCACCAGGCTCCCTCCACCCTGGGATTCTCCAGGCAAGAACACTGGAGTGGGTTGCCATTTCCTTCTCCAATGCATGAAAGTGAAAAGTGAAAGTGAGAGTGTACTTATTCTGACAATTCATCCATGGGTTATTTTGTATTTTACTTTACCTAATCATATCATCTATCATGGTTAGCTGTATATTTTAAGACACCCTTTATTTTAAAAAGTAAAATACTTGCTCATTTCTGTGTGCTAAAAGTAAATGACTTTTCTGTAGTTATTGAGATATATGGTTTTTCTCCTTTAAACTACATATGTTGTAAACTATATTGAATGATTTTTGAATATCTATAGCAAAAGAAATATTTTATGGTCTAATATCATTTTGGCAACCCACTCCAGTATTGCTTGGGAAATCCTATGGACAGGGGAGCCTGGTGGGCTACCTTCCATGGGTTACAAAGAGTTGGACATGACTGAACAGCTAACACTTTCATTATCATTTTATATTCTGTTAGATTTTGTTTATTAATATGTTTGAATACTTTTAAAGTCTATTTTTGTGAATGAAATTGACCAGTAGTTGTTCTTTTTTTTAGTAATGTCCTTGCTTAATTTTGGTATTAATTTTATATTGCTCTTAACTTTGGGGGATTTTATCTATTTATCTATGAGCACATACTAAATTACCTAATGCTTAGTGGCTTTAAACAGCAAACCTGTATCATCTTCTCAACATAATGAGAATTCTAAACTATAATAAAGAGATAAAAGATAATAAATAGAGAAATGAAGTTGGAAAATATTGAGAAAAGCTTAGCTAGTTGCCCCTGGTATGAAATATTTTTGAGGTGCAGTCAACATTTTGGCCAGGGCTGCAGTGATCTAAAAGCTTGCTAGAGAATTTATTTCAGGATGGCTCTCTCATGTGAATATTGTTTCCTAACTGCTATTGACAGGGGAACTTTCACTGTCACTTGACCTATAAGCACTTCTATAAGGCTTTCCTTTCTTATCAAAGTAAATTTCACATAACATTGAATCATTTTAAAGTGAACAGTTCTGTGGTTTACAGTAAATTTAAAATGTTGTGCAACCATCTCACTGTCTACTCCTCAGACATTTTCATCATCCCTCAGATAATCCTGATATCCACCAAGCAGTTGCTTTACATTTCTCCCTCCCCTCAGCCCCTATAAACCACTAATCTGCTTTTTATCCTGATGGATTCACCCATTCTGGATGTTTCATAGAAATGGGCTCATACAATATGTGGACTTATGAGTTACACTTCTTTCACTTAGTGTAATATCTTAGCATGTTAAAATAGTGGCATATATCAGTATTTCTTTTTTTTACCATCAAATAGCATTTTATTGTATGGATAAACCAAATTTTATTTTCTATTTATCAGTTGATATTTGTTGTATCATTTCCACCTTTTGGTTGTCATTTACATTATGATATTATATATGTATGTATATATATATATTTTTTTCTTTACCATTATCTGTTGAAGAACACTTAGATTCTTTCCATATTTAAGCTATGTGAATAATGTTGCTATGAACATGGGAAAGATGTTCATACATATAGCTATCTCTTTGAGATAATAAACTTTCCTTTTCCTTTGATTATATATCCTGAAGTGGGACTGCCAGATCATTATAGATATATGTATATCCCTCTCAGGAAGTGCTAGTGGTAAAGAACCCACTGGCCAATGAAGGAGACTTAAGAGATATGGGTTTGATCTCTGGGTTGGGAATGGGAAGATCCCCTGAAGTGGGGCATGGTGACCCCCTCCAATAGTCTTGCCTGGAAAATCCCATGGACAGAGGAGGAAGGTGGGTTACAATCCATAGGGTTGCAAAGAGTCGAACACAACTGAAGAAAATTAGCACAGTATATATTTATATATATACACATACAAATATGTCAAAGGTTTTGGCATAGGAAATTCTGACCACTCAAAATTTGGAACATACTTGTTTTTAATACCCATTATATTGTCTTTCTTTCTTTCTAGCTTATTGGCTAAATTCAGTGGCTATTACAGACCATGTTCAACCAGGTTGGTTAAGGGCAACATGAAATATGGAGAGGGTTGGTCCAGGAATTAGAGCTCCATGACTTTTATCTCACATTCTGGGCTACAATAAGCTGTGTAACCTGGAGATGTCATTAACCTCACTGTGAATCATCTTCCCAGCTACATGACTATGAAGTTTACAGCATTATTTATAGAGTTGATGAATATGTTATAATTTTATTTTAACTCTTAAGGTACTGCTGTGAATGCTGCACCAGAGGAATTAATACATATAACAGGGGAGACATTATTAAATCTAATTTTTCCTGATAAGAATATCAAAGTTAAAGTTCAGAAGGAATCTTTATCAATTAAGGCTTATTTAACCAGAAAGGGGGGCTCTATTGACTTCATTACAGATATATTTATAAATTCTTGAGAAATTTTCTTACTAGTTTCCCAGTGGAATCACCAGTTTGTTTTCCCACCAACAACGTACGTGAGATCCCTTTTCTCCACGTCCTCAGTTCAGTTCAGTCGCTCAGGCGTGTCCGACTCTTTGCGACCCCATGAATCGCAGCATGCCAGGCCTCCCTGTTCATTACCATCTCCCGGAGTTCACTCAGACTCACGTCCATCGAGTCAGTGATGCCATCCAGCCATCTCATCCTCGGTCTTCCCCTTCTCCTCCTGCCCCCAATCCCTCCCAGCATCAGAGTCTTTTCCAATGAGTCAACTCTTCGCTTGAGGTGGCCAAAGTACTGGAGTTTCAGCTTTCGCATCATTCCTTCCACAGAAATCCCAGGGTTGATCTCCTTCCGAATGGACTGGTTGGATCTCCTTGCAGTCCAAGGGACTCTCAAGAGTCTTCTCCAACACCACACTTCAAAAGCATCAATTCTTCGGCACTCAGCCTTCTTCACAGTCCAA
>SJYT01022377.1:233630-247354 GCA_006410635.1 Cephalophus harveyi
TGTTTAAATCATACATTAAAATATGTATTACAGAATATGTCAATAATATAGAAATTCTTTATGAAATATTTTATAGCACACTTTGCAAATGAACAAAGAAAAAAAAAATCAAAATGTTGCTAAATATGTTTCACATTTGTGTTGTTTTAAAGTGATGAAGTTCTTGCACTCTAATATAGAAAATATTCTACATGTTCTAATAATCTAATGTGCAGTTGTGATTAGTCATTTTATAGTTTACAATAATCACACATGTGTGGTATGTAAAAAACAGATAATCTTTATCATATCAAATAATCAAAATAATGCAAAATTAATTGCATATAGTTTGATTATCTTAGTAAGTAATAAAATTTATAGATCTTATTTCCATGGTCAAGAGTAGCCCAGGGACAGTCATTTTACTGGAGTATCTGTTACGTGGCATTACATTCTGTATTCCATGCCTTTAAATTCCTTCTATTCATACTGTTAGAAATGAATATATTTTCCTTATTTCTATATAAATATACTGCTGTTGCCGCTGCTGCTAAGTTGCTTCAGTCATGTCCGACTCCATGTGACCCCATAGACAGCAGCCCGCTAGGCTCCCCCATCCCTGGGATTCTCCAGGCAAGAACACTGGAGTGGGACTACCATTCAATTTAGAGAGTGAATGCAATTTATTAGCATACATTTTTAAATAAACCTTTTAAAAACATTTACTTATCTATTTTTGAAAATCAAGAATGACATATAAGAGTATTTTTGATCTTTCAAAGCTGAATCCTAACAATGTTATGTTAATATAAATAGGCAAAATAAATTTACATGTTTACTTCTCTGATTGTGTCTTGATGTCTGAGAAGAAGATTGATCTGATTAACAGAAATCAAATTGAGTATCTAATTAGCTTCTGAATTTACAATCTCTTGTCCACTTGATAGCAGCAAACCATATTCTATAAACATAATATAGCCTTGTTTTAGAAATGTATGTGTGCTGTGTGTGTTGAGTCACTTCAGTTGTCTCTGACTCTCTATGACCCTTTGGAATATAGTCTGCCAGGCACCTCTGTCCATGGGATTCTCCAGGCAAGAATACTGGAGTGGGCTGCCATTTTCTCCTCCAGGGGATTTTCCCAACCCAGGGATCCAACCCATGTCTCTAATGTCTTCTGCATTGGCAAGCAGGTTCTTTAACACTAGGACCACCTGGGATGTCCTTTATATGAGAAGGGAAATTTGGGAAGTTAGTTACAATCATCACTCAACTTCGAAAGAATGAGGACATTTGTAAAACAGCTATTATCATTTTTAAAAAATAAAAGAAATTAGGTTAAGTTTTAAGAGGCTAGGACAAGTAATAAAAGTTGATTTGGGAGCACAACCTAAGAGAAGAATCTGGCGCACAGGAGTGTGAATTTCCATGTGGCTTTGTGTATGTTAACACATTAACAAATTCTATGGTTATTTAATTATCTGTTTATTCATAAGATGCTTATTTGTCACTTCTATGTGAAGTCCAAGTCTAGGCACTAACTGAATAACTATGTAAATGGATGGGATGTTATGAGAAGTAAAATTCTAGAAAAGAAGAAATATTTTATTGGCAGCCAAATCAAGAGAATATCAGAAGGAGACTAATAATTAGCAAGGAGATGAGAACAAATGATATTACAGAAAGAAAAAAAGAAAGCCAAAACTGGGAAAGAGTTCATCAATGCTATATGCACAGTCAAGAAAGATCATTAAAATATATTCATTGGTTAGTGATTAGTTTGTCCCTGTGACAGTTAAAAAATCAGTTTGCTGTGTCCTTAGAAATGAAAGATGGGAATAAAAATATCTTTCAAAATTTTAAAAGGTGGAAAAAGAAAAGGCAGTAGCTTCTGGTGAAAAGGTTTAGGACTGGTGAAGTTATTTCTTACTTCTTGGACAGTTTATTTTGGTTTGAAAAGATATAGGTGAAGAGAAAGATATGTGGACAATGGAGCAGGTGAAAGATGGACAAATTTTTGTGGAAATCAACAAGAAAGAAGGAGAGGATGATCTTGGAATAAAGCATAGAAACTTTCCTTTGAGAAGTAAATAAAAATGAAGATGTTGATGAAAACAGGAAGTTTGGATTAATTTCTTTATTTTTTAGGTTTTATTGAAATAAAGTTGACCTAAAAATTTGTGTAAATTTAAGGTGTACAGTGTGATGAACTTTTTAAACTTATGTACTGTAAAATTATTTAAGTTAACTTTCTAATCATGTGTATGTATTTAATGATTTAAAGAGGAAAACCACCTGCTTAAATTAAGAAGTTATTATTTGCTGGAAAACATTAAACAAAGAAAAAAACATTTGAAATAAAAGTGAAGTAGGGTATGAAATGCATCTAACTGTAAAGATCAAGTAACATTCTGTAAACTGAATATTGTGAATTCGAAGTTTTGTAAATTTCCTTATGTAATAGTCTGGTAATATATTTAAAAAGTAGGTGCAGGGGACGTCATCTTGTTCTAGTTCTGAAACCAGATGTGTCAGGATGATAAATGAACCAGGAAATTGGTAGCTCTGGCTATGGAATAGAAAATATCTAGAAATGCTGGCTAATATAGGAAAAGAGTGAAAGACAAGTGCGTAAGTTAGAAAATCATATAAGAATTTTGGGAAGAGAAAATTTGAAGAATAAATTAAAGTAAGGGTTTCAAAAGTTCAAGAGAATTCACATTGTTAAGTAAGTGTGTGGTCTTTGGAGAGGGTCATGTTTCACACAAAAAAAGAAGCTGATCTGGGCTAAAATATTGATACTTTGTTTCCTCCCCATCTTTTAGAGCATGGGTTTACAAATGAAGGACCCCAGACCAAATCTGGAAAGCTGCCTATTTTTGTAAATAAAGCGATATTTTTGCTTGTTTTCTGTTTTTGTTTTTAGTTCAGAGCCACACACATTTTTAAAAATATTGTCTTTGGCTGTTGTCATGCTGCTATGGCAGAGGTGAGTAGCTGGCACAGAGACTGTGTAGTCCACAAAGTTTAATATATTTACCATCTGGCCTTTTTGAGAAAAGCAAAAACAAACACAAAAACCTGCCAACTGCTTTGGAGAAGTGATTCTCAACAAATGATGGAATGGAGGTGTGCAGCGATATTTGTAAGAGAAAGAGGTTTGAGTGATTTCAGTGATTAGCCTTTCCCAAACACTCATTGCCTCTCCATATCCCCATAGGTATGACATTTAAACTCTTTTCCCATTTGTTTTCTACCTTCTTTCCCCAAATAGCCACTCTGGTTATTTGATTCCCATCTTTATCAGAAAGAGTCATGCTCCTTTTTACTGCAGACAGAATATGGTGTCCCCGTGATTGGATAACATGGAATATATACATAAACCTGCACGTGCGTGCACACACACCCACACACACATAGAAAAAAAGAAAGTAAAAGAAAAGATGCAAACCTAAACAAATGAGCACTAAAAACATTGAAACTTAGGCCATGATAGAACAGAAATCCAGCACTTATTTTGAGGGGAGTAAATTGCATAAGATCATTCTAGGAGCTTAAGATTCTTCATCTGATAATTAGTTATTATCCAGGAATATTAAGGGATAATTATGCAAAGGCTTCCCAGATGGCTCAGTGGTAAAGAATCCACCTGCCAACACAGGAAATGAGGGTCCAATCCCTGGGTAGATGCCATAGAGGAGGAACCCACTCCAGTATTCTTGCCTGGAAAATCCCATGGACAGAAGAGTCTGCAGGCTGCAGTCCATGGGGTTGCAAAGACTTGGACAAGATTGAGCAACTGAGCATGCATGCATATGTAAAAGTACTTCAAGTTCTGCCAATGTATAGTAAATGTGTAATTATACCCTTGTTTACACTTTGAGGAGTGCAACTCATTATTCGGAGATTAGCTTCAAATATTCTTTTACCAAGATTTAAAAGTTGGGTTAATCAATCCCTTAACCCTTTGGTTGACAATGATGATATCAATTCCATATGATAATATTCTTTAGATTAGGTATATTTCTTGAAAACAACTGAAAATCTTGCAAAAAAATTATGTATATTTTCTTTCTGTCCCCCATACTTAATAATTCCTAATGTATAATGCAGACACAATTCTATGCTTGCTCAATGGAATGGCATTATACTTATATAATATAGCTCACTTAATTCCTTTATGACATGTATTTTAACATGAACCATAAGTATTAATTAAAACTGTTGTAAAAGCTGAGGACAAAGTGGATCCTGAATATTAAAAATGAATACAGAAATGAAATTATAGCTATCAACATGTAACACTTCTTATGCAAGGTAGGGAGTATGAAATGAATATAAAATATACTGTGTGTGCTTTTGATAAGTAATATTGGGATCTCTGTAACAGAATGACAGCACAATTTATGAAACACTTGAATGCATTAGAAATAACTTAGCATGTCTCCAAAGCATGGAAGTAGGAAGAAAAACAGTTTAATTAGGACAAGCTAAGTGAACTATTTGACTGTGTAATCAGAAATGACTTTACCAAAGCTGAAATTGTAGCTTACAAGTTGCATTTGCCTTCTGTTTTCAGCAAATGGCAGTGAGGTTCATATTAGCAATGTGCGCTATGAAGATACGGGAGCATACACTTGTATCGCAAAAAATGAAGCAGGAGTGGATGAAGACATCTCTTCTCTTTTTGTGGAAGATTCTGCTAGAAAGACCTGTATGTATTGAATACACACATACACACACACACACACACACACACACACGGTAAAAAAATCTGCTTGCAATGCGGGAGACCCAGGTTCAATCCCTGGGCTGGGAAGATCTCCTGGGTAAGGGAATGGCAAGCCATTTCAGTATTCCTGCCTGGAGAATCCCATGGGCAGAGGAGCCTGGTGAGTTACAATCCAGGGAGTCACAAAGAATCAGACACGACTGAGTGATCAACACATACACATACACACACATCATACTCAACTTTAAAACTAAGTGTTTTTCAGAAACAGCAACATCAGAAAATGCTAAGAAATGATCAGTTAATTAAAAAATAAACAAACAAAAGCAGTTTTCATATATAGGAAGGATAGAATTCTTGAAATATTAAAAGTAGGTTGAAAGATTAAGTACCAGATTGGGAAATATTCAATATGACACGAAAATGATTTTGTTTTTTTTGGCAGATATATATAAGCTATTTTGAGTCCTGCCTTCCCATTTGCTTATACAGGAAATTAAATCCTTTGCAAATTCCCTCTCCTCAATGATTTGGGATTCTTGGTCCCACAATACAGCCAAGGGGTATCCTATAAGCTTAATACCATACTATCATTCTTTTTCTCTCTTCTGCACTGTAGTCAGTGGTCCAATAGCTGTACATCAACCTTTTTCTGCTGCAGGTAGAGAAGTAAGCCAGCTGAACCATCCACTGCCCTGGCACCAACACATCATGGGCTATTCTCTACTTACTGCTTGAAATCCTTTGTCATCACTGTGCATGTCTCCTAATTTTCTCATGAAGTTTTAAGAAAAATGTAGTGTCTTACTTAAACATTTTTACCTAGTGAAAGGAATATGATGGGAAGGAGATACTAAAGATGAATTTTTGGTTACAGCTGAACAGTAATATTTAGAACACAAAGTACTCCTGTAGCATTGATCAAGTGAGCTACCTATCGGGAAAGACTCAGACATTTTCTTCCTCTGGTACACATGGCTATTTTCAGATTCTTTCTCAATTTGCTTGGACTGACTATTCATTCTCCTTGCTCCAAAGCTAATCTGTAATGTCTATTTACATCTCATATTAGTCTAAGCTTTTCAGGGACTCTGATATTTTGAGAATCCTTTATATGCTAATCTCTCTGAGCCCCAATTTTAGACAAGGTTCAAGCATTGTCCCTTAGATGTGGGGTATAATTCTGGGGGGAATCCAACATTCTCCTGTCAATGATTGGTCAGCAGCTTGTTGAAATTTTGGGGTTCTCACCATAAAAGATGAGCTGTCATCCTTCTACTCTGCCATCTTAATAATACAGTACTTGGGTGCAGTTTCAAAAATGACAGAATGATCTCTGTTCATTTCCAAGGCAAACCATTCTGTTTCACAGTAATCCAAGTCTATGCCCTGACCAAAAATGCCAAAGAAGCTGAAGCTGAATGGTTCTATGAAGATATAAAAGACCTTCTAGAACTAACACACACAAAAAAGAGAGATGTCCTTTTCATCATAGGGGACTGGAATGCAAAAGTAGTAAGTCAACAGATACCTGGAAAACAGGCAAGTTTTGCCTTGGGGTGCAAAATGAAGCAGGGCTAAAAAAGTTTTGCCAAGATAATGCACTTGTCATAGCAAACACCATCTTCCAAAAACACAGGAGACAACTCTACACATGGACATCACCAGATGGTCAATACCAAAATCAGATTGATAATATTCTTTGCAGCTGAAGATGGAGAAACTCTATTCAATCAGCAAAAGCAAGACCAAGATGATTGTGGCTCAGATCATGAGCTCCTTATTGCCAAGTTCAGATTTAAATTGAAGAAAGCAGGGAAAACCATTAGGCCATTCAGGTATGACCTAAATCAAATCCCTTACGATTATACAGTGGAAGAGACCAATAGATTCAAGGGACTAGATCTGATAGAAAGAGTGCCTGAAGAACTGTTGATGGAGGTTCATAACGTACAGGAGGCAGTGATCAAAACCATCCCCAAGAAAAATAAATGCAAAAAGGCAAAATGATTGTTTGAGGAGGTCTTACAAATAGCTGAGAAAGGAATAGAAGCAAAAAGCAAATGAGAAAAGGAAAGATATATCCATCTGAATGCAGAGTTACAAAGAAGAGCAAGGAGAGATAACAGAGCCTCCCTCAGGGATCAATGCAAAGAAATAGAGGAAAACAATAGAATGGGAAAGACTAGAGATCTCTTCAAGAAAATTAGAGATACCAAGGGAACATTTCATTTAAAGGTGGGCACAATAAAGGTCAGAAACTGTTTGGGCCTAACAGAAGCAGAAAGTATTAAGAAGAGATGGCAGGAATACACAGAAGGACTATCCAAGAAAATATTTAATGACTCAGATAACCATGATGGTGTGATCACTAGCCCAGAACCAGACATTCTAGAGTGCAAAGTCAAGTGGGTCTTATGCAGCATCACTATGAACAAAGCTACTATAGGTGATGGAATCTCAGCTGAGTTATTTCAAATACTGAAATATGAGGCCACTAAAGTGCTGCACTCAATATGGCAACACATATGGAAAACTCAACAGTGGCCACAGACCTGGAAAAGGTCAGTTTTCATTCCAATCCCAAAGAAAGGTAATGCCAAAGAATGTTCAGACTACCACACAATTGCACTTATTTTGCACACTAGCACAATGATGCTCAAAATTCTCCAAGCTCAGCTTCAACAGTACATGAACTGAGAACTTCCAGATATTCAAGTCATATTTAGAAAGGCAGAGGAACCAGAGATCAAATTGCCAACGTCTGTTGGATCATAAAAAATGTAAGAAAATTCCAGAAAAACATCTATTTCTGCTTTACTGACTGTGCTAAAGCCTTTGACTGTGTGGATCACAACAAACTGTGGAAAATCCTTAAAGAGATGGGAATTCCAGACCACCTTACCTGCCTCCTGAAAAATCTGTATACAGGTCAAGAGGCAATAGTTAGAAACGAACATAGAAAAAATGGACTGGTTGGTGGCTCAGAGGTTAGAGCGTCTGCCTGCAATGCTGGAGACCTGGGTTCGATCCCTGGGTTGGGAAGATCCCCTGGAGAAGGAAATAGCAACCCACTCTAGTATTCTTGCCTGGAGAATCCCATGGGTGGAGGAGCCAGGTGGGCTACAGTCCATGGAGTCGCAAAGAGTCGGACACGACTGAGCGACTTCACCTTCACCTTCCAAATTGAGAAAGGAATACATCAAGGCTGTATATTGTCACCCCGCTTATTTTTTCTTCTATGCAGAGTACATCGTGTGAAATGCTGGCTGGGTGAAGCACAAGCTGGAAACAAGTTTGCTGGAAGTAATATCAATATCTTCATATATGCAGTTGACACCACATTTATGGCAGAAAGTGAAAGGAACTAAAGTGCCTCTTGCTGAAATTGAAAGAGGAGCATGAAAAAGCTGGCTTAAAACTCAACATTCATAAAACGAAGATCATGGCATCTGGTCCCATCACTTCATGGCTAATAGATGGGGAAACAGTGGGAACAGTGAGAGACTTTATTCTTTTGGACTCCAAAATCACTGCAGATATTGATTGCAACCATGAAATTAAAAGACACTTGCTCCTTGGAAGAAAAGCTATGACCAACCTAGACAGTATATTAAAAAGCAGAGATATTACTTTACCGACAAAGGTCCATCAAGTCAAGGCTATGGTTTTTCCAGTAATCGCATATAGATGTGATAGTTGGACCATAAAGGAGGCTGAGCACCAAACAATTGGTGCTTTTGAACTGTGGTGTTCGCAAAGACTTTAGAGTCCCTTGTACAACAAGGACATCAAACCAGTCAATCCTAAAGGAAATCAATCCTGAATATTCATTGGAAGGACCGATGCCAAAGCTGAAGCTCCAATCCTTGGGCCATCTTATGCAAAGAACTGGCTCATTGGAAAGGACTCGGATGCTGGGAAGGATTGCAGGCAGGATGAGATGGGGATGACAGGATGAGATGGTTGGATGGCTCTGCTGTCTCAATGAACATGAGTTTGAGCAAGCTCCGGGAGATGGAGATGGACAAGGAAGCCTGGTGTGCTTCAGCCATGGGTTGGCGAAGAGTCAGACATGACTGATGGACTGAACAGCAACAAAACATTGTCCCAGTAATCTTCTTATTCCTCTTCAATCAGTGTGTAAATGAGGATGTGAATGGATCCAATGAGGAAGGAGACTCTTATCCAGGTCATGGCTACCTGCGTTTTTGTACTATATTGTGTCTGGCTAGTACAACTACTTTTATAAGCAAATGTTTTAAAATAAGATTCAATTCTGAAGGAGATCAGCCCTGGGATTTCTTTGGAAGGAATGATGCTGAAGCTGAAACTCCAGTACTTTGGCCACCTCATGCAAAGAGTTGACTCATTGGAAAAGACTCTGATGCTGGGAGGGATTGGGGGCAGGAGGAGAAGGGGACGACCGAGGATGAGACGGCTGGATGGCATCACGGACTCATGGACGTGAGTCACCACGTGACTCATGGACGGCATCATGGACGTGAGTCTGAGTGACCTCCGGGAGATGGTGATGGACACGGAGGCCTGGCATGCTGCAATTCATGGGGTTGCAAAGAGTCGGACATGACTGAGCGACTGAACTGAACTAAAAGTAGAAAATGAAAAAAAGAAACAGTTTAATGACCTAGATAAAATCCATGAAAATTTGTTTACTCCTTTTATATATTTATGCTAAATGCCAATTTTCTATTAACATCCTGTTAGAGATTAATTTTAGGACAAGTAGTGGAAAACTTTACTTGTCCTTGTCCTTTATGATGCAGACTTTAATTTCAACTCTGTATTTTTATTTTCTTTCAATATTGATAATATATTTTTCTGCATATCTCTGTTACAAAATTGAAACAATGGTGATGGACAGGGAGGCCTGGCGTGCTGCGATTCATGGAGTTTCAAAGAGTCAGACATGACTGAGCAACTGAACTGAACTGAACTATAATAATTGCTTATACCCACATATACCTGATGCGAGTGTGCTGAAAAATTTTGGGTGACATAAAATATAATGTTATCTGGACTGTCTAAACACCAAGTGTTTACTTTGCCTAACTACACGTTGAATAGGGAATTGTTCTGTTTAATAAGCAAAATGCTTTCAGTATTTAAACATCATATCCATACGACCCGAAAGAGTAGGCTGATTAATAATTTCCACTGGGTTTTCGTGGAATGAGGTGAATCCGATGAATAACTTGGTCTTAGTGTACTTTGACATGCAAATGAACTCCTGGCGCTCACAATGATCGTGATGAAGAATGTCTGAACAGCCTCATGCACGTTGGAAGGCTGGAGAAGCCTGAAAGAGTCTTTGATGATTTACAGTAGAAAGCCTCTTGTTATTCTTTTAAATACCCCTTGAAGAAATGCCACATAGCAGAGGGCAGGTTTCATCTCAATTTGTATCCATGTCTTCTCTAAGCATCTAATCTCTGGCAGCATTTCACGAAAGTACAGGACGTTCGATCTGTGTGAAGACATGATTCAGAGAACGTCGGGGAAATTTATCTGTCCTCTGTTAAACTGCCTCTGGCATATTACTGTGTGAGCCCCAAAACATTAGTTAAGAGCTTTACAAGGGTTACATGCCAGGACTCCTCCAGTTTATACCAGTTTGGGTGCCATAGAGATAAGAAACACTGATGGGCATTTTTTGACTTTAGCTGTATCTAGTTTGACATGATTGCTGAAATGTATTTCAGCAATATGTAGTATATTTACTTGTGTGTTTTTTTTTTGTTGTTGTTGTTAGTTCATTGGGTTTTTTCTTAATCAGGCCAGTATGCATAGATGTAGGCTATTGTACCACAAATCATGTTGTATGCCAAAATGTTAACGCTGTTTTTTTTCTCCTCAAAGTCTCAAGTATTGGATTGTCCCAGCTTGCATGTCTGTTATTGTTGTTGAAGAAGAAGTTAGCAAAATGAGCTCGCATCAGTGTCTGCATGTTCAGGTGCTCAGTGGCACAAGAAGTTCCAGCTGGAGGTGCTGGGGATTGAACCCATGGCCTCGAGCATGCTAAGCACGTGCTCTACCACTGAGCTACAACCCCCGCTAATATGCCCACTTTGATGACATGTGACTTTATTCAAGATAACAGGTTGTGATCTGAATTAGAATGGAGATTTTTAACTTCTGTAGTATACACGATTCTGGTCAAATTAAGTCTGGAATGACCTGTCCTGATTAGTATTGTTCAGTCACTCAGTTGGGTCCCACTCTTTGCAACCCCATGGACTGCAGCATACCGGGCCTCCCTGTCCATCACTAACTCACGGAGTTTGTTCAAACTCATGTGCATTGAGTCGGTGATGCAGTCCAGCCATCTCATCCTCTGTCACTCGCTTCTCCCTCTGCCTTCACTCTTTCCCAGCATCAGGGTCTTCCCATCAGGTGGCCAAAGGATTGAAGCACCAGCATCAGTCCTTCCAGTGAATATTCAGGACTGATCTCCTTGAGGATGGACTGGTTGGATCTCCTTGCAGTCCAAGGGACTCTCAAGAGTCTTCTCGAACACCACAGTTCAAAAGCATCAATACTTCAGCGCTCAGCCTTCTTTGTGGTCCAACACTCACATCCATACATGACTGCTGGAAAAACTGTAGCTTTGACTAGATAGACCTTTGTTGGCAAAGTGATATCTCTGCTTTTTGATACGCAGACTAGGTTTGTCCTGTTTAATATAGGCCAAAGGATTGAAGCACCAGCATCAGTCCTTCCAGTGAATATTCAGGACTGATCTCCTTGAGGATGGACTGGTTGGATCTCCTTGCAGTCCAAGGGACTCTCAAGAGTCTTCTCGAACACCACAGTTCAAAAGCATCAATACTTCAGCGCTCAGCCTTCTTTGTGGTCCAACACTCACATCCAAACGTGACTGCTGGAAAAAGTGTAGCTTTGACTAGGTAGACCATGGTTGGCAAAGTGATATCTCTGCTTTTTGATACGCAGACTAGGTTTGTCCTGTTTAATATAGTGGGACACAAAACTTTTATTTTCCAGTGTATGGCATGTGTGCACGTGTGTGCACGTGTGTGTGTCTTGAGAATGGATGGGGAGACAGTGCTTTGCATGTCAGCATTTTATTTAGGATGTGAGCTTAAGAAATATCAGTGAGAGAAAAGGGAAGTAAGACAAGGAAAGAAGCTAAATAAAGGTGGTTTTTCCAGCCAGTTTCTGCTGTATGAAACTGGAGCTTAATTCCACTGAGGGCCTCTTGCAGGCAGCAGTGAGGACCCTGGGAGGCAGTTCAGTCGCTCAGTCATGTCTGACTCTTTGCGACCCCATAGACTGCAGCTTTCCAGGCCTCCCTGTCCATCACCAACTCCCAGAGCTTGCTCACACTCATGTCCATTGAGTCGGTGATGCCATCCAACCATCTCATCCTCTGTCATCCCCTTCTCCTCCTGCCCCCAATCCCTCCCAGCATCAGAGTCTTTTCCAATGAGTCAGCTCTTCCCATCAGGTGGCCAAAGTATTGGAGTTTCAGCTTCAGCATCAGTCCTTCCAATGAACACCCAGGACTTGTCTCCTTTAGGATGACTGGTTGGATCTCCTTGCAGTCCAAGGGACTCTCCAGAGTCTTGTCCAACACCACAGTTCAAAAGCATCAATTTTTCGGCGCTCAGCCTTCTTCACAGTCCAACTCTCAATCCATACATGACCACAGAAAAAACCATAGCCTTGACTAGATGGACCTTTGTTGGCAAAGTAATGTCTCTGCTTTGGAATATGCTCTCTAGGTTGGTCATAACTTTCCTTCCAAGGGGTAAGTATCTTTTAATTTCATGACTGCAGTCACCATCTGCAGTGATTTTGGAGCCCCAAAAAATAAAGTTAGCCACTGTTTCCACTGTTTCCCCATCTATCTGCCATGAAGTGATGGGACCAGATGCCATGATCTTACAGCCTTATTACATTTGTTTATGGAATTTTCAAAGCCATCTTATAAGAAACAGTACAAGAGAAAGATTTAGAGACTTTTGTTTTCTAAGTCTGGAAGTAAAACGTTTATAGATATTACTTATGTAATTAAATTATGTGAATTTTCAAAGAAAAAGCATGAAAACTAGATTTGATTTTTAATTAATTAGTGAATTTTAGTAAAATTTTTAACATAGAGTCTACCTTCTCAATGTATTTTAAGGGCACAATACCACATTGTTAAGTACAGGGTCTAAGTTGCACAGTAGAGCTCCAAAATGTATTCATGTTGCATAACTACAACTTTAAAATCATTGAGCAACTCTTGGTTTCTCCTTTCTCCTCTTCCTCTGCCAACCACCTTGTATATTCTGCTTTTATTATTTTTATGTTCATAGATATCTCATGTAAGTACAATTACACAGTAATTGTCCTTCTGTGACAGGCTTATTTTAATCAACATAATGTCTTTCAGGTCCATCCACATGGTTCCTTCTTTTTAAGAGTGAATAATATTATTATATGTATATACAGTATTTTCTCTATCCATTGATTTGTCAGTAGCTATTTGGGTTATTTCCATATCTTGCATGGTGTGAATAATGCTGTGTACAGCTATGTCTTTGATTCTGATTTCAGCTTTTTTTTCAATATACATCTACAATTGGGACTGCTGGATCATGTGATATTTTTATATCTAAACTCCATGATGTTTTCCATAGTGGCTAAATCATTTTACATACCTACAAATGAGTCTCAGTTCAGTCGCTCAGTCGTGTCCAACTCTTTGCGACCCCATGAATCGCAGCACACCAGGCCTCCCTGTTCATCACCATCTCCTGGAGTTCACTCAGACACACGTCCATTGAGTCCGTGATGCCATCCAGCCATCTCATCCTCGGTCGTCCCCTTCTCCTCCTGCCCCCAATCCCTCCAAGCATCAGAGTCTTTTCCAATGAGTCAACTCTTCGCATGAGGTGGCCAAAGTACTGGAGTTTCAGCTTTAGCATCATTCCTTCCAAAGAAATCCCAGGGCTGATCTCCTTCAGAATGGACTGGTTGAATCTCC
>SJYT01022377.1:252513-278425 GCA_006410635.1 Cephalophus harveyi
GACTGAGCGACTGAACTGAACTGGAGCATTCTTTGGCATTGCCTTTCTTTGGAATTGGAATGAAAACTGACCTTTTCCAGTCCTGTGGCCACTGCTGAGCTTTCCAAATTTGCTGGCAGATTGAATGCAGCACTTTCACAGCATCATCTTTCAGGATTTGAAACAGTTCAGCTGGAATTCCATCACCTCCACTAGCTTTGTTCGTAGTGATGCTTTCTAAGGCTTTCCAATTTCTCCACATCCTTTCCAATACTTTTATCTTTTGCTATTTTGATAGACAGGTATGAAAATAATATCTCATTTTGGTTTTGATTTGCCTCCTTGGTGATTAGTGGTGTAGAACACTTTTTTATATGGTCTATTGACCATTTGTATGCCTTTGGAGAAATGTCTATTTATGTCCTTTGCTTATTTTTAAGATGGTCTGTTATTTTTTACGATTGAGTTATTGGAGTCCCTTTTTCTGAAAATTAAATGCTTACCAGATATAAAGCTTGAATATATTTTCTCCCATTTGATAGGTAGTTTTTTCACTCTGTTGATTTTTTATTTTGCTGTGCAGGAGCTTTTAAATTTGACATATTCTAACTTGGCTATTTTTGCTTTTGTTGCATGTGCTTTTGAGAAAGTTATAGGCCAATATAGTAATGAATATAGTTACAAAATTCTTCTAAAGATATCAGTGAACTGAATCCAGTGACACATGAAAAAGAACAAACACCATTGTCAAATGGGATTTGTCCCTGGGATGCAAGGATGGTTTAACATAAGGAGATTTTTAATGTGATTTGCACATTAACAAACTGTACTATAAAAATCATTTGATCATCCAATAGATGCAAACACAACATTTATGATAAAAGTTCTTTTTACAACACTCTTTTACAATAAAAATGCTCAGCAAGCTAGATTGGAAAGAATTTACCTCAATATAGTTAAGCCCATAAATTATTAAGCTCACCACTAACACTGTACTCAATGGTAAAAAACTAAAAATCGAAACAAAAAATATTTCCCCTCTAAGATCAGGAACAAAACAAGAGTACCCACTTTCATGCTTCTATTCAGCAAAATATTAGAATTCCTAGCCTTAGCAATTAGGCAAGGAAAATAAATAAAGGTCATTCAAATCCAAGGAAGGAGAAAAACTGTTTCAGTTTGCAGATTATATGACCTTAAATAGGTAGAACCCCAAAGACTCCAGATCCACACACACACAAAAACTTGTTAGAATTAATAAACATATTCAGTTAAATTACAGGATACAAAGTCAACATACAAAAGCAGTTGTCTTTCTATATGTTAACAGGGTATATTTGTGAGGCAATAAAAAAAAAAATTCCATTTTCAAATGCATCAAAAAGAATAAAATACCTAGGAAAAATTTGACCAAGGAGGTGAAAGCCCATACATTGAAAACTATAAGAAACTGATTATATAAATTGAAAAAAACTCAAATAAATGGAGAGATATCATGATACTCTGTGCTCATACATTAGAAGAATGAATATTTCTGAAACATCCATCCTAACCAAAGGAATCTCTGATCCAATGCTATTTCCATCAAAATCTCAGCAGCATTTTACAGAAATATATTTTAAAAATCCTAAAATTCATATGGAACAGCAAAAAAATCTAGGATAACTGAAACAAACTTGAAAGAAAGAAAAATTTGAGAGTTAATTCAAAATACATTGCAAAGCTATTGTAATTAAAACAGCTTGTTATTGATAGAGACATGTAGACAAATGGAACAGAAAATAGAGCCTAGAAATAAATCACATGTATGCAGCCAACTGACTTTGACAAGGGCTTCAGAATACTCATTGGCTAAAGGGTAGTCTTTTCAAAAATTGGTGCTGGGAAACAGTATCCACATGTAGAATAATGAAACTGGACCCCAATCTACACCGTATACAAAAATTGGCTCAAAATAGTTAAAGCCTTAGGTATAAGACCTGAAAATGTAAACCTCTTCTAAGAAGACATAAGGGAGAAGCTTCCTGACATTGGTTTTGTTAATAAAACCAATGGATTTTAGCTGTAACACAGATACCCAGAACATCACTAATCCATGTCTATATTCTACTATTTTGTAAGCATGCACAGTTTCTTTGTAATAACAAATTTATCTCTCATTTAAATAGAGACTTTTAATTTTTGTTATATTTGTTTTCCATAAATGTGCTGCACCATTATCATAGATACAGTTGTTAATGTGAAAGTAGCAATTTTTAGAAAGTATGCACATAATTAAAACCAGGATAGAGTTAAATAAGTAAGCTTATGGAGTATAATATTATCAACAATAAAAGAGAATAAACTGAAAGTGTGAGACTTTGTAGTACAAGGCAGTTTTCCTTGGGATGTTTCCTAGTACTCAATAAACTGTCAGAATTCTGTATAACACCACCAAAATAAGGGGGAGGACACATCAGGGAAAACTACACCCTTTTGTAAATCTCTAACTTAAGATTTGCTCTGGGTTCTCTTCTAGTAGTTCCATGTACAAAAGCTAATAATATTAATTACCCAAGTCACATTTGTATGTTGACAGATAAATATTCTCAAAAATCCAGAGGAAACATTCACAGACCAATCAATGATGACTTCACTCTTTTTATTTGCACATATTAGAAATTATTGACATATCGACCTTCAGTGAAAATAATTTTGGAGGTCTTTTTTCCTTTGAGCAATGATGAGATACAAAGTACAGTTGACCTTTGAAGAATGCAGGAGCCCCAATTGCATTTGCAGTTGAAAATCTGAGTGTAAACTTATAGTTAGTCTTTGGTATCTGCAGTTCCACATCCATGGATTCAACCAACCACAGAATGTATAATATTGTAGTAGATAGTTACTGGAAAAAACAAAACAAAACAAAAAACCTGTATAAGTGGACCCACACAATTCAAACACATGTTGTTTACGTATCAACTGTGTATCTAAAAAAAAGATTTCTCTAATTGAATAGCATGGATTTTGCAGTAAGACATGAATTAGAATTATTTTTCTACCATATAATAATCCTATGACTTGGAGCTACGACTTAGCCTCTCTGAACTTTAATATTCTTATCTGTAATAAGACATAGATACTAATTCACTAAGAGAATTCTGTGCAGATATAGAAAAGCACACACTGTAATGCTGGACATTTTGCCAACTCCTACCAACTTTCTGAAAATAATTACTTACTTCTTGATAGAAACATTGATTAAAATCATTTTAGTAAGACTGGAAAATCTAGTAATTGTTTAGAAATCAGAGAGTTACCAAAATAAATGAAATATGTGCGTAGATTTATGGATAGGGGTAGATGTAGAGATAGATGTAGATAGAGATATGAGTGTATATTAACACCTATAGTATTACATATCCAAATATAAAATATTATTATTGTCATCATACTGGAAATTGACCCTGCTGAGAAGAGTATATTTTTTCCTTTAATGTAGATATTAAGATATTTTGAGTAAAAATAAATATTTTTCCAGGGTCCAGTTTTGCTAGATTTAAAGCAAAAGCTTTACTTTATTTCCCCTTTACATTGGTCAATTTTCATTTCTATTATGCTAAAACAATATGTGGTAAGATGCTTTTCTTCTGTTTTCCCTTTGAAAGAGGCAGAGAAGAGGTATTGAATCTCATGTAGACAGTAGTAAAAAGCAGAGAAAGATTTACAAGTTTGGGGCTAAATGACACAACGCAGACTTTAACCATGTGTTCAGAATAATCATCTAGTTATTTTCTGTATAACTGAATTCTCATAGTAGTATCAATCTCATTTTTTTTTTCTTATATTTCCCAGCAATATGATGCTGTTGAGAGACAGATTCATGCAAAACATCACAGTCCGTGGGGTGGATATTTGTTGTGTCTGGATCTTTGAACTGGAAAACCTCGAGTTATAGGTCCCAACATGCTGACAAAACTCACTGGAAGTTTTGTCATGTGACAAAACTTGAACTACAAGAAAATGCTGTAAGATAATATAATCTCCAGTTACGTTAGGGTTAGTTGCTTGATGACTAAGATATAATGGAATGGTATACAGGGAGGATTTAAATGCAGAGAACTCTAGAAATGGGCCCTAGACAGTTGTGTAGTGCTTTTAACAGGGAGGAGAAGATGATTTGAAATATGTGAGGAGGTTTAGGTAGAGGTAGAAAGTTATTTATTTGGAAACATCTTGCACAGAGCACAAGCACTTAAAGCACTTACATTCCCTCTGGACGGCAATCCCCAGAGCATAACAATTCATCTTCAGAAATATGGTAAATGAAAAGCAATACCAATGTAGGCTACTCTGGAAAGCTTTCAAGCCTCTACATGTGTTAAATACTAGGTGCTGATTATATGACATCTTTCTGGGATTTTAGTAAAGGATATGATTAATCTAACTTCTCACAAATATTGGAAAATAATATCTAAATATGTTACACTAGTATATACACATATGTACATATATACATATGTATATATACATATATACACACACATGTTTTTTCTTTTCTGATTGTCACAAGCAATATTGCATTGGAAATATTCACTTATTACTACATTATTTACATTAGAATTAACTTCAATAGAGAATGAAAAAATTACATAAATATATAATGTTCATATGTTAATTATTATAATATGTGATAACTATTATTCACAATACACAGATTTAAAAATATGGTGAGACGTAGCCATTTGTACCTAAATATTCCAAAAGCTATATGAATGTTTAAGAAGTACTTACCTAGTTTAGAAGTAGAGGAAAGGGTCTTAAAATAGGTTAAATATGATATTTTTACATTTAAAGGCAGTTTAAGTATGGTGTCACAAACTTTGGAAATAGAGCATATTCTGGTAACATGAACAAGTTGATTAACATTTCTAGTCTTCATGTACTTTCTATTTTTAAAGAATACAGAAAATACTTCTAAAGAGCAGTTGTATAGATTTAATGAGATCATTTATGCATGGATTTATCAATGTCTACAGAGGCTAGGATAATATAAATGAAGAATAGTATAGTCTATCTGGTATGAAGTAAAACTTACAGTGTTAGTCATTCAGTTGTGTCTGACTCTTTGCAACCCCATGAACTGTAGCCTGCCAGGTTCCTCTTTGTCCATGGAATTCTCCAGGTGAGCATACTGGAGTGGGTTGCCATTATAGATGGACCCAAATGAACCAGTTATCAATTAATAATCATTTTTATATTCAACCAACATGAGTTAGGTGGAATAATTAGGAATCTGGAAAATCTGTAGTTAGAGATATGGTGTGGACATCATAGCCAGGGTGATATTTTAATCCTGATAGTTATGAGCTAAGTGCTGGAGTAAAAAAGAATCAAATAAAAACACATATTTGAGAAAAATTAAATAAATCAATAAATGATATTATTGTTAACTTTATTTAGCATTCACTGAAAGTTATGACCAACCTAGATGGTATATTCAAAAGCAGAGACATTACTTTGCTGACTAAAATCCGTCTAGTAAAGGCTATGATTTTTCCTGTGGTCATGTATGGACGTGAGAGTTGGACTGTGAAGAAGGCTGAGTGCCAAACAATTGATGCTTTTGGACTGTGGTGTTGGAGAAGACTCTTGAGAGTCCCTTGGACTGCAAGGAGATCCAACCAGATGAGAAAAATTAAATAAATCAATAAATGATATTATTGTTAACTTTATTTAGCATTCACTGAAAGTTATGACCAACCTAGATGGTATATTCAAAAGCAGAGACATTACTTTGCTGACTAAAATCCGTCTAGTAAAGGCTATGATTTTTCCTGTGGTCATGTATGGACGTGAGAGTTGGACTGTGAAGAAGGCTGAGTGCCAAACAATTGATGCTTTTGGACTGTGGTGTTGGAGAAGACTCTTGAGAGTCCCTTGGACTGCAAGGAGATCCAACCAGTCCATTCTGAAGGAGATCAGCCCTGGGATTTCTTTGGAAGGAATGATGCTGAAGCTGAAACTCCTGTACTTTGGCCACCTCATGCGAAGAGTTGACTCACTGGAAAAGACTCTGATGTTGGGAGGGATCGGGGGCAGGAGGAGAAGGGGACGACCGAGGATGAGATGGCTGGATGGGCATCACTGACTTGATGGATGTGAGCCTGAGTGAATTCCGGGAGTTGGTGATGGACAGGGAGGCCTGGCGTGCTGTGATTCATGGGGTCACAAAGACTGAGAGACTGAACTGAACTGAACTGAATACTACTCAATAAAAGTACTATACTCAAAACATTTTAAAGTAGAGTGAACAATTCATATTTATTTAGAAAAACACAAAACTCTTAAATACTTCTCACAGACCTTTACATATGAGTAAACTTTTTATGAAACAAAACACACTAAAGATAATCAGACTCATGTCGAGGTTAACCATGCATGATAAGCATTTATTATTTTTATTATTTTTCATTATTTATCTTAAAGTCTAATATTTATGCTCTCAATTTGGTCAATGACATTGTCACATTCTGTGAATTAATATGTTTCATAAATTGTGTCATCTGTTGACCCAAAACATGCTGAAATGATCTGCCTCATGATTTCCATATCTGAATCCTATTTTTTTCAAAATAGCACCCTCTTCAATGTCATTAAATAGACCCTGTTTCTAACTCATTGCCATTTTTTGCACAATGATAGCGGCTTGTCATCTAACAAGAGGCTATGTGATCTGAATGTCATCAAACTGACAGGTTTACAACAATCATCAGTAATCAGGCATCATTTGCCTAGAAAACGAAGTACTACTCCAAGTTTTTTTTTGTTGTTTTTTTCTATTGCCTCCATTTTGTCTGCAGGGCATTATATACCTTCAATGGAATATTCCTATCTCATCTCGTATTACACAATGACAATTTGCCTAATTTATTTTATGATAAAATTAGGCAAGTAATGATGACATTTTATTTATATTTCCTCAGGCATACACACTAAATAAACTTATATACAGTGATAGTACTGAGTATAAAATATCTGTGAAACATTTATAAAATCTGTGTACTTATATTTTGTTATTGATGTTCAGGAAAAAATTTCAGGACTCACTTTAATTCCAGAGGCATTATACTTGGTGAATCTTTTGCAGAATAGCTGATACAGATGGTCTCCAATTTTCATAAATTCAATTTAGGCCACTTTGCTTTTATGAAAAACTTACGTGTATCAGCATTCCCTAAGCAAAAGAAACCCTAAAAGGATTTTCATTTTATGAAACATGGTAAAAAGTTAAAATCATGTTCAGTCTGTTATGCTGCAGCCTTTAAAGAGTCTTAGGAAAGTGTGTCCCTTAGCAAAGTGTGTCCTAAGGTAATTCTTCACTTTATGACATTTTGGCTTGTGAAAGATTTCTCAGGAACGCTCTACTTTTGGATAGAGTGGAAACCTGTTTTTGGAAACCTGTACTTAGGTTCAAAAAGAGGTTAGAATTATCACTTCATGATTCTCTTAGAGTTCTCAGATATAAGAACTCTGGCAGAAAATGGTATTGATGTTTAAAGAGTTAATTAAAAAAAAAAAAAAAAAAAAACATGCCCTTCAAATTCCCAGCTTCCCAGGTGAGGGGCTGAAGGTGTCTTCTTAATGTTTTATGAAATCTAAATTTTTATCAGCTGTGTACAAAGAGCCCAGATTATACATCTGTGTGCTCTTTAACCTCTGTTTGCCTAAATATCTGGATTCTTATAAGAATTGACTGTTACATGAATATGCCAGAAAGAGTAATGAGTCAGATAGTTTGATTATTGTTCATCCTCCTCAGTTGCTTTACTTTCCAAGTTTGTGTATATTTCCATATTATTATTATTATTATTTTAAATATGAAATTTCTTAAAATTCGGTTTTCTAACTCATGCAGTAGCATCATGTGGCAATTTAAACATCTTTCACCTAAATTGATCTACACTCCAATGCATATATTTACTCTAGACTCTGCATAATTAATAAAACTTTTAGAAATATTCCAACAATTTTGGCAATATTTTAATAAAACAAATTATTAGTGAATAAAATATTTCTGTTTTTATCTGAAATATATCCTTATAGAAAATCAAAATGTATTTCGAGGTAATATTTGGATTCAGAAGAATGAGGTTATGCCATACATTAAGTAAAAATGTGTGTTATTTTCTAATATTATTATTATGATACTTAAGTAAAGACTATATAGATACATATATGTATATATTACATCCAAATTTGTGCTAATTATGGTTGTGCTGTGCTTAGCTGCTCAGTCATGTTCAACTCTGTGTGACTCCATGAACTGTCACCCGCCAGGCTCCTCTTTTCTTGAAGATTCTCCAGGCAAGAATTCTGGAGTGGGTCGCTGTGCCCTTCTCCAGGGGATCTTCCCAACCCAGGGATTGAACCCAGGTCTCCCACATTGCTGGCCCAGAGAAGCTGCTAATTATGGTCATGCTAATATTAATATCATAATATAATTTTAGGGAAATGGTTCAAAGACAGAAAAAATATCACAAAAACAGTAAGATTAGATTAAACTTAAGAAGTTCTAATCATAAGAATTTGCCCTCAAGATACTGGCAACTTAAAAAACTAATAAGAACTTAGAATCATAGATTGATTGATTGATGCAATGATAGATAGGTAGGGAGATAGGCAGATAAATTTAGGGGAAACAATTGATGTAAAACTAGGCAGTACTTTTAAAAAGACTTTTCAGACAGAAGGCATGATGAAATACCAATATATATTAAGAAAATATGTGAATCCTCATTACTTTTCAAGGAAACCACATTTTATAATCTCAGAGAAACTCCATTTACATCCACTAGAATACCAAAAATTAAAAAGCTGCATGACACCAAGACTTGATGAGATTTGGAAAATTAGGACTCATTATTCATCAGTTTTAGCCCCCTGTGGAAAGCACTTTGACATTATCTTTTAGAGTTGATTTTGCATATGCCTTGGAAAGCAGCAATCACACATATTAGAGAAACATTGAATGGCCATATATTCAGAAGTTTTTTAGAAAGAACCTGCCATGTACTTAATATTTTGAAACAATAAAGTTTCATTGTATGTGCCTTTTAATTACTTCCGTATTTCCATGGTAGCTGAATTAATTTAATTTAAGTACTTTTTACAATAGCTGCAATTTTATTTACATAATTTTAATGTGTTTGAAGCTGTTACTTCCCCAAGTACAGGAATACCATTTCAGCATTACTCCAAATTTATTTGTTGTCTAATGTCTGTTCGAAAAGGGATATTTACAAAGTTTATAAAGTTAACAGGTTTCATTGTAAGGCAAACAAAAAATGTACAGAGAACAATAGATTTGCTGGTTTGTGTTTTCACCTAAGAAATATTCACTGTGAAAAGAACACACACAAACAAATATGCTGCTAGAATACAGCTAACACTGAATAAGATAGCTCTGAACTTTCTGAAAGGCTACAGTTTGGTGGAGTTAGAAGTAAAGGACAGCTATAATAGATGGTAGAATAACATAATTGCTGCAAAAAACACACAAGCCAAATGCGATAGGATTGCAGCCCCAGAAATATCAAATTCCAATGAGTTGCATTGCATAATCTTTATTGAGGTGATGACATTTGAGTTACTCTTTGGTGTGTAGTGGTAATTGTCCAGCTGGAAACTGAAAAGTGTGTCAACTCAGGGAAGAGTCATGAAGAACATGGTGGGTTTTATTAACTTTGTGTAATATACTCATAAAAAGATTTGTTGAGAATTTGCAGTACATGGTGAGAATGAATTATTAGGTAGAACCAGATTAAGGGAGCGACTGAACTGAACTGACTGAGATTAAGGGAGGCATTGAAATTTAAGAATAGAAAAAGTCAAATTAGGGTTTATTTACATGCTATATTTCAGCAAAGGAAAAATTTGGGCTTCCCAGGTGGTGCTAGTGGTAAAGAGCCTGCTCGCCAACTCAGGGGACTTTAGAGACGCAGGTTCGATCCTGGGGTCAGGAAGATCCCCTGGAAGAGGGCATGGCCACCCACTCCAATATTCTTGCCAGGATCCCATGGAGAGAGGAGCCTCGTGTGCTATGGTCCAAAGGGTTGAAAAGAGTCAGACACAAGTGAAGCAACTTAGCACAGCACAGCACAGTCATTATTTAGCAATTACCTTAGAGAAATAACCCCCATTTTTTTTTTTCTTTTTTTGGCTAGATTTCACTATTAATATGTAGTAAACGTGTGAGTAATTTTTTTCTTATCTGGGTAGGATTAACTGCATTCAAATTGACAACATAGTTGATAAAACCAATAGTCTTCTGTGTTGATCATTTAATCTCAATATGGAATACGTATTGTGAAAATTTGTTTCAGTGTGCTACTGGAACATAGCTAACATGACCATTCAGTATAAGAATGAATCATCTTCCTTTTCTTATCTTTCGATAAGTATTTGGTATAATGGCATTTCTCAAAAGATTAGTGTTACTTGATTTATCAGTCTATTTGAACCTCTAAGAAGAAAACATTCAGGAAATATTATTTTTGTAATAAATAATCATATTAAAATAGTTGAGAACTAAATTATGCCTATTAATTTGTAACCAAAAAATTAGAGCAAAACTGGCAATGAAAATACTCTATTATAATAATAGTTAAAAGATAATCTACTGCCAGCTTTATGCTTTGTGGCCCTTAAGCAACTTTTACTTCATACCAATTGGTGCAGTGTTGGCCAGTACACAATTCTCAGATTAGTCTCAGAGACTAATCTGAGTTTATTGTGTTTGATACTTAAATAAGTGGGTACTCTGCTCATCAATTTATTTTTAGAATATATTATTTCACTCCAGACTATTTGGTTAGTCTCATATTTTTAGCACATGCTTACTTTATTTTGCTTTTTAAAAATAATTAGGGAAATTAACTCAATTAGAGATATTGGTATAAATGAAATTTTAATGAATCCAATATTCGAAGATACTTGGCACAGTGTTTAGCACATAACAAGGACTCAATAAATGTATTCTGGTTACTGATATTGTTATTATTCTGGGCCATTAATTTTTAGCTTTAAATTAAATATTTAAATTTAATGTTTCCTTAAATATATTGAAAAATGTCTAAAATTATGTAATGGTAAAAATGGGTAAAAGTGAAAAATCCTAGCAATAGGACTATTCAACAAAGAGTTACAGATTAAATATTTTATATTCTGTTTAACAGAAAACTATTTTGAGGTTCGGGTTTATTTAGGGATTGCTTATACTTTTATCAGCATGTATAACAAATGCCAATTTGTTTACTCTTGTATCTTATACAGTCTGTAGCTTCTGTGAAGCTTAATTCCCTTTTTGAATCTCACAGTCACAAGAAACATTTTATGCTTATGTTTGAAAAAATGCTCTTGGAACATAAGACTTCAGGGTTGTATTCAAATCGTATCATTTTCCTTTGCCATTTCATCTTGTAAAGAGTGGGAAAGACAAATTTCATAGTGAATGTTAGTTAAAAAATACATTCTCATATATGGGAGGGAAACCATTTTTATATCACATTCCCAAAGTCATGCCTAACAGCATCTTATTTTCAGGAGTGAGTGATAATTAGAGGTTATGTGAGTGGAGTCCTTGTCATATCAGAAGACTTCGGCTGAAAAAGCCTCACGTTTCAGTGCCAAGTTCACTCTTCACGTAGCATGGTTGGCTACACCGCTTGGCCTAGTTTGTTTCTCTTCCTGTCCCTTCCCTCTCAGCATCTTAGATCCCATTCTTCTCTTTTCTGTGCCAGTCACTGTAGCAGCTCGAGTATTGCTGCTGTCTGTTCTGCCCTTTTCTCAGTGCTGATAATGGAATGAAGAAAGGCAGCTAGCATTGTTCTCTCTTATCAATACAGGATCTGTATTAGTTGGGATGGGGACAGGAAAGGAGGGGAGAGGAAAGAGAAGAGAACAGAGATGTTTCTTTCTTGCATAATTTTCCATCATTTGTTTCTCCAGTGACAATTTGAGGTAGTGATTCAGCTGGCAGGAATAACAACGATGTTTCAAATGAAGAAGACAGTGTATTTAAAGTAATATGGGCAGTAACTTCAAATTTCTGATCTTGATGTGTAGTGGTGATTTCTTTACCTGGCTTTAGAAATTGATATCACTTCTTCAGGCTTTAATTTTCCCTTCTAACATGATGAAGAAGAATTTGGTTTCTCAATCTCATCTTCAGGCATTTACAACTAGTGAGGACAGTAACTCTATGGACAAAATGTTAGGCTCCTGAAAGGGTAGAGATTTAAATTCAGGTAGCATTATGACCAGGAGTCTTAATGAGACAAGGTTCTATCACTTCATGGCAAATAGATGGAGAAACAGTGGAAACAGTGGCAGACTTTATTTTTGGGGGCTCCAAAATAACTTCAGACGGTGACTGCAGCCATGAAATAAAAAGATACTTACTCCTTGGAAGATAAGTTATGATCAACCTAGATAGCATATTCAAAAGCAGAGACATTATTTTGCCAACAAAGATCCATCTAGTCAAAGTTATGGTTTTTCAAGTGGTCATGTATGAATGTGAGAGTTGGACTATAAAGAAAAGTGACCATTGAAGAATTGATGATTTTGAACTGTGTGTTGGAGAAGAGTCTTGAGAGTCCCTTGGACTGCAAGGAGATCTAACTAGTCCATCCTCAAGGAAATCAGTCCTGAATGTTCATTGGAAGGACTGAAACTCCAATACTTTGGCCACCTGATGCAAAGAACTGACTCATTTGAAAAGACCCTGATGCTGGGAAAGATTTAAGGCAGGAGGAGAAGGGGACGACAGAGGATGAGATGCTTAGATGGCACCACCGACTCAATGGACACGAGTCTGAGTAAACTCCGAGAATTGGTGATGGACAGGGAGGCCTGGCGTGCTGTGGTCCATGGGATTGCAAAGAGTTAGACACGACTGAGCGACTGAACTGTAAGAAGCATAGAATAAAAAGAAAGAAAGAAAGAAAATAGAAAAGCAAAACCTGTGGATAACTTGAGACAGTTTTCTGATTTCATTACATTGTCCTCTCTCTTTAAATATACTACTGAATTGTTTTAACTTTTAATTTAAATGTTTGTGTGTGGCTAAGTTGTGTCTGACTGTTTTGCTAAGTTGTGGGTAAGTTGTGTCTGACTGTTTTGCCAACCCCACAGACTGTGGCCCTCTAGATTTCTCTGTACATGGAATTCTCCAGGCAAGAATACTGGTGGGGGTTGCCACTTCCTATTCCAGGGGACCTTCCTGACTCAGGGATTGAACCCATGTCACTTGCATCTCCTGCATTGACAGGAAGATTTTTTTTTACCACCGGGGAAGCCCATATGTGTGTATAAATAAATATATATATATATATATATATATGCATGCAAAATTTTTAAGGTTGTTTTCATTTATACTTATTGCAAATACATGCAATATACAATATTACAAATATTGGTTATATTCCCTATGTTATACAATTATATTCTTGAACCTATCTTACATCCAGTGTTTTGTGTCTCCCACTCCCTAAACCCTAGATTGCCCCTCCCCTACACTGATAACCACTAGTTTGTTCTCTGTATCATGTAAATCTGCTTCTTTTTGGAAATATTCACTATTATTTTGTATTTTTCAGATTCCACATATAAGTGATATCACACAGTATTTTTTTTTTTCTGTTTGACTTATTTCACTTAGCATACTGTCCACTAAGTCCATTCATGTTGCTGCCGATGGCAAAATTTCACTCTTTAATGCCTGAATAACATTCCATTATATGTGTATATATACCATATCTTCTTTATCTGTTCTGCTTTTCCTGGGCATTTACATAGCTTCCATATCATGACAATTGTAAATAATGCTGTTATAAATAGTGGGGTGCATGTATCTTTTCAAATTAGAACTTTTGTTTTTTGGATATGTATCCTGGAGTGGAATTGCTACGTCATGTGGTAAGTTCCATTTTTAGTTTTGCAAGAAACCATCATACCCACCAACAGTTAATGAGAGTTCTCTTTTCTCTATATCCTCCCAACATTTGTTATTTGTGTTCTTTTGATGACAGCCTTTCTGAGCTATGAGGTGATATCTCATTATTTTGATTTGCATTTCCCTGATGATTACCAATATTGAGCATTTTTTCATATTTGCATTTCTTCTTTGGAAAAATATCTATTCAGTTTTTCTGCCCATTTTTTAAAATATGGTTTTTGTTTGTTTGGGTTTGATTTTGCTGATTTGTTTTCTGATATCGAGTTGTATGTTGGATATTAATCCCTTTTCAGTTATATCATTTGCAAATTAAACCACCCCAAGTTTCACTTTGTTCATTTAAATAATATTTTTAAAACAGGTAGATAAATTCTAATAACTAGGAAAACACAGACTAGTAAGTAAAAATGCTGTGAAAGATTGAGAACAAACACCTTGTGGTGTCATCTTAGGTAGGACCTGCCATTCTCTCCCCGCTAATATGAGCAAAACAAAGAAACTTGTGCTTTTTTTTTTTAATAAATATTACTTTTAGAATTATGTCAGAAAGAAGGAAAATTATTCTAGACCAGAAAAATGCTAGGAAAGATGTCAGGTTAACATTGAAATGGCCACAGCAAATAATCCTATTCAACAAATGACTCAATGAACAAGTCGGACATGCCATGTACAGTTAACTCATCTTGGGACCATCAGGATATTTTGTAATTTGATAACAAGTCTTCCATGATTAAGCTGAAATTCCTTTATAAAGTTCATTGTTAGTTTATAATCCTTCAATTAATATTTTTACATTGAATTTTTTACTGTGTAACACATATTTTGGTTCTCTATGATAAAATTGTATGAGAATTAAGATGTATTTAAAGTACTTCAGAAAGAAAATTTCAGGTCCAGGATTAGTCATCCTTCTAACCAAGTCCTTGTGGTTTTAGTGCTATCGGGTGGAGATTTAACAGATTGAGAATGTTAGGTTTTACATTGTTGTTTAAAAGCAAATAAAAAGCAATATGGAATTTGCTTTATTCAATGCAATGCAAACACTTGAACCAATTTAAAAAAAAGACAAATTGAATTTACCAAGAAACTTGCCATTGGCTTGCTAATAAGGCTTTTCATATTTGACAAAGACTGTCTGAAAAGACATGTAAATATCTCTTCCTTTACAGTGTGCATACTCAAATATTAAACTATTTCTCTTCATTAAAAAAGCAATATGATGAACCATATTACTGCTGCAAGGTGCTTCATTTTGAGTCATAACATAAGGTTATTCACCTTCTGGATCACATAGTGCATGGGCTTGCATAACACAATGAAGCTACAAGCCATGTTGTACAGGGCCACATAAAATGGTTGGGTCATAGTGAAGATTTTTGACAAAATGTGGTCCACTGGAAATGAAAATGGTAACTCACTACAGTATTCTTGCCTCAAGAACCCCATGGACAGTATGAAAAGACAACAAACATGACACCAGAAGATGAGTCCCCAGGTCAGAGGTGTCTGATATGCTGCCAAGGAAGAGCAGAGGGCAATTACTACTAGTTCCAGAAAAATGAACTGGCTGGGTTAAAGCAGGAAAGATGCTCAGCTATGGATGTGTCTGGTGGGGAAAGTAAAGTCTGATGCTCTAAAGAACAATATTATATAAGAACCTGGAATGTTAGGCCCATGAATCAAGGCAAATTAGATGTGGTCAAGCAGGAAATGGCAAGATTGAACATAGGACATCTTAGAAATCAATGAACTAAAAATGGACAGTTATGGAAGAATTTAATTCAGATGATCACTATATCTACTACTGTGGGCAAGAATCCCTTAGAAGAAAAGTAGCCCTCATTATCAACACAAGAGTCTGAAATGCAATACTTGGGTACAACCTCAAAATGACAGAAAGATCTCAGTTTGTTTCCATGGCAAATAATTCAACATCACAGTAATTCAAGTCCATGCCCCAACCACTGATTCCAAAGAAGCTGAAGTTGATTAGTTCTATGAAGAACTACAGCAGCTTCTAGAACTAGCAACAAACAAGATGCCCTTTTCATCAGAGGATTAGAAGGCAAAACTAGAGAGTCAAGGGATATTTGGACTAATAGAAAGTTTGGCCTTAGACTACAACATGAACCAAGACAAAGGCTAACAGTGCTTTGTAAAGAGAAGTCACTGGTCACAGCAAACACCCTTTTCCAACAACCCAAGAGACAACTCTACACATGGCCATCACCAAATGGTCAAGCGAAATCAGATTGATTATGTTCTTTGCAGCCAAAAATGAAGAAGCTCTATACGGTAGGCCAAAAAAAAAAATGAGACCTGGAAATGACTGTGGCTCATATCATGAGCTCCTTATTGCAAAATGTAAGCTTAAATTGAAGAAAGCAGGTAAAACCACTAGGTCATTGAAGTTACACCTAAATGAAATCCCTTATAATTATACCATGGAAGTGATGAAAAGATTCCAGGGATTAGATCTGGTAGGCAGAGTGCCTGAAGAACTATGGGTGGAGGTTTGTAACATTGTACAGGAGACAGTGGCCAAAACAATCCCAAAGAAAAAGAAATGCAAGAAGGTAAAGTGGTTGCCTGAGAAGGCTTTACAAATAGCTGAAGAAAGAAGAGAAGTGAAAGGCAAGGGAGAAAGGGAAAAACATACCCAACTGAATGCAGAGTTCCAGAGAATAGCAAGGAGAGATAAAAAGGCTTTATTAAATGAACAAAGCAAAGAAATAGAGGAAAACAATTGAATGGGAAAAGCTAGAGATGTCTTCAAAACAACTGAATAAGCAAGGGAACATTTAATGCAAGCATGGGCATGATAAAGACAGAAACGGTAAGGACCTAATGGAAGCAGAAAAGATTAAGAAGTGGTAGCAAGAAAACACAGAACTATACAAGAAATTTCTTAATGACCTGATAACCATGATGATATGGTAACTCCCCTAGAGTCAGATATCCTGGAGTGTGAAGTCAAGTGGGCCTTAGGAATCATTACCAAGAATAAAGCTAGAGGAGGTGATGGAATTCAAGTTGAGCTATTTAAAATCCTAAAAGATAATGCTATTCAAGTACTACACTCAATGTGGCAGTAAATTTGGAAAACTCATCAGTGGCCACAGGACTGGAAAAGGTCAGTTTTTATTCCAATCTGAAAGAAGGGCAATGATAAAAAATGTTCAAACTACTGTACATTTGCACTCATTCCACATGTTAGCAAAATTATGCTCAAAAATCATTCAAGCTGGACTTCAGCAGTACATAAACTGAGAACTTCCAGATGTATGAAGTGAAATGAAGTTGCTCAGCTGTGTCCGACTCTTTGTGACCCCATGGACTGTAGCCTACAAGGCTCCTCTGTCCATGGAATTTTCCAGGCAAGAGTACTGGAGTGGGTTGCCATTTCCTTCTCCAATGTATAAGCTGGGTTATTCTCCGGATGTATAAGTTGGGTTAAAAACAGAGGAACCAGAGATTAAACTGCCAACATTCATTGGGTCATGAAGAAAGCAAAGAGTCTTCAGTAAAACATCTGCTACTGCTTCATTGACTACACTAAAGCCTTTAATTGAGTGGATCTCAAGAAACTGTGGAAAATTCTTAAAGAGATGAAAGTATCAGGCCACCTTATCTGTAGCTTGAGAAACCTGTATACAGGTGAAGAAACGAGCTAGAATCATACATGGAACAACAAACTAGTTCAAAATTGGGAAAGTATGACAAGGCTGTATATTTTCATCTTTTTTATTTAACTTATATGCAGAGTACATTAAGCAAAATGCCAGGTTGGATGAATCATAAGCTGGATTCACGTTTGCCAGGTGAAATGTCAACAACTTCAGATATACAGATGATACCACTATAATCGCCAGGAACAGAAGAGGAACTTAAGAGCTTTTGATGAAGGTGAAAGAGGAGAATGAAAAAGCTGGCTTGAAACTCAATTCAAAAAATAAAACTAAGATTATGGCCTTTGGTCCCATCACTTCATAGAAAACAGAAGGAGAAAAAGTGGAAGGGGTGAAAGGTTTTATTTTCTTGGGTTCTGAAATCAGTGTGGACTGCAACTGAGCCATGAAATCAAAAGACACTTGTTCCTGAAGTGAAGTGAAGTGAAGTGAAGTCATTCAGTCAGCTCCAACTCTTTGCGACCCCATGGACTGTAGCCTACCAGGCTCCTCCGTCCATGTGATTTTTTTCAGGCAAGAGTACTGGAGTGGGTTGCCATTGCCTTCTCCAGGGGATCTTCCTGATCCAGGGATCAAACCCAGGTCTCCCTCATTATAGGCAGACACTTTTACCGTCTGAGCCACCAGGGAAGTCTGACAAACTAGAGAGCATATTAAAAAGCAGAGAAATCTCTTTGCCAACAAAGGTCCATATAGTTAAATATATGGTTTTTCCAGGTGTTCTGTACAAATGTGAGAACGGGTTCATAAAAAAAGACTGAGTGTCAAAGAATTGATGCTTTTGAACTGTGGTGCTGAAAAAGATCTTGAATGTCCCATGGATGCAAGGAGATCAAACAGTGAATACTAAAGGAAATAAACCCTGAATATTCATTGGAAGGACTGTTTCTGGAGCTGAAGTTCTAATACTTTGGCCACCAGATGTAAAGAGCAGACCCTGATGCCGGGAAAGACTGAAGGAAAAGGTGAATGGGGTGGCAGAGGATGAGATGCCTACATAGCATCAGCAACTTAATGGATGTGAATTTGAGCAAACTCTGTGAATTAGTGGAGGACGGGGAAGCAGGGAGTGCTACAGTCCATGAAGTCTCAAAGAGTTGGATATCACTTAGCAACTGACAACAACATAAAGTTCTTATCATTGAAGGTATATTTCTCTGTATGTTTAGCAAAAAATGTGTGTCAGTTCTGTTCAGTCTCTCAGTCATGTCCAACTCTTTGTGGCCCCATGAATCGCAGCATGCTAGGCCTCCCTGTCCATCACCATCTTCTGGAGTTCACTCAGACTTGCGTCCATCGAGTCAGTGATGCTATCCAGCCATCTCATCCTCGGTCGTCCCCTTCTTCTCCTGTCCCCAATCCATCCCAGCATCAAAGCCTTTTCCAATGAGTCAACTCTTCGCATGAGGTGGCCAAAGTACTGGAGTTTCAGCTTTAGCATCATTCCTTCCAAAGAAATCCCAGGGCTGATCTCCTTCAGAATGGACTGGTTGGATCTCCTTGCAGTTCAAGGGACTCCCAAGAGTCTTCTCCAACACCACAGTTCAAAAGCATCAATTCTTCAGCACTCAGCCTTCTTCACAGTCCAACTCTCACATCCATAAATGACCACTGGAAAAACCATAGCCTTGACTAGACGGACCTGTCGGCAAAGTAATGTCTCTTCTTTTGAATATGCTATCTAGGTTGGTCATAACTTTTCATTCTGTGATTATCCTCTTTAGGTTTCTGCTGCCTGTTAGTGCCCTGTCACTAATATATTTTATAATGTCTTTAAAGATAAACAAATGTAATTGAAGTATAAACTTGTATATTCAACCAGAATGTCTTAAATATCATGGTATTTAATGCATTTGTGGTATGTAGTTGTAATGTGTAACTTTTCACAAAATATTTATCTAAAAATCTTCACTTATCTGAATAAGTAACTTTTTAAAGTAGTAAATTTCCTTCAAAGAATATATATATTTTATTTATACCATATTTAAATATAATTAGGTCTACATTTTAGTATTTAAAATATATTGTGTGTGCTAAGTCACTTCAATCATGTTCAACTCTTTGCAACCCGTGGACTGTAGCCCACCAGGCTCCTTTGTCTATGGGATTATCCAGGCAAGAATACTGGTGTGGGTTGCCATTTCCTTTTCCAAAAATACATTATAAAATATAAAATATATTAAATATGCATATTTGAAGACACATTCCATAGTGTGGAGTTCAGAATATGAGAGGAGTAATAAAAATTGCTAGAAATGATACTCTTTTATAAAAACTGATATTCATTGCTAGATCTTTAAAGTCTACCATCTTTAACTTTTTCTTTGCATATATGTTGTTAATATCCAACTCTTCTTCTATTTTCCTAAAAAAAATCGTTCTCACTTATGATCATACAGAGAGTCCTCTGGTAGCCCTAATGATAGATTAGAATATGCTTTTATGCAATGTTTTGTTTTGGCAACATCTTCATTAATTTAATTTCTATAAGTGTCCTGATCTTGTGTTCTACTTAGGAGATAGATATATACATATATAACATCATGTGCCAGGTGCTACTTAAAATGTGCTATGATCATTTTATTTTTAAAATTATCTAGTTCATCCTGTTGTCTCTGCTCTAGGCGATGAAGTTAAAGCAAAAGCAAAAGTAACTTTGCTATTGGCTTCCCTGGTGGCTCAGTGGGTAAAGTGTCTGCCTTCAATTCGGGAGACCTGGGTTCGATCCCTGGGTCGGGAAGATCCCCTGGAGAAGGAAATGGCTACATATGTACATATTTATGGTTTTATAAATATGTAATATATGTGCAAAACCATATAGTTTTTGTATGTACATATTTATAGTTTTTACTGTCAGTAAACTTTATAAACAATTCAAACATCACAGAAATTTGCAAAGAAAATAGGCAAAAATCTCCTTAAATCCAGTCATTCACAGGAATTGCTTTATTTACTAAAAAATGAACACCAACATTTTAAATACCGTTTCATGCAACCTCTATGCATATCTAGCTATGTAATACTCATACAGTTGTATGAAAATTTATCCATCCTAAGAAGGCTGTGGTTAAGCTTTTCTACTCAGAAGGGCTATGGAGGTCTTTCATGGTCAATATATAGTGGAGTTTTTTGTTTGCATGTGTGACCCCAGAGATGGCAGCCCACCAGGCTCCCATCCCTGAGATTCTCCAGGCAAAAATCCTGGAGTGGGTTGCCATTTCCCTCTCCAGTGCATGAAAGTGAAAAATGAAAGTTAAGTCGCTCAGTCGTGTCCAACTCTTCACAACCCCATGCACGGTAGCCTACCAGGCTCCTCCATCCATGGAACTTCCCAGGCAAGAGTACTGGAGTGGGTTGCCATTGCCTTCTCCTATCTGTTGCTAATTACCCACTATTTTTAATGATGTCATTGTCATTGTTTGTTATGTAAAAGACACAGCCAGTCACATCTGTGAAGAATTCTCAAAAATCAAGTCACTTCCTGACATTAGTAGGCTTAGATATTCTATATTAAGAGAAGCTTAAGTATTGGCAGTCTGGACAAGAGGATGTTAGAAAGATTTTCTTGAAGTTTGCTTAGAAAGCAGTCTGTTACACTAACACTGTGTGGTGTACAACATAATCCTAATGATCCCCTTCTTCTGTTTCACTTACTCTTGTAGTTTCTTCTTTCATTCATCCATCATCTATGTAATCTCTTATACCTGCTAATCACAAATTCCTGATGCTTTCCTCCTGCATCCCCTCACCCCCTTGGCAAACACAAGTCTGCTTTATATATCTGTATGTCTTTTTTTTGTTTGAAAGATATGCTCATTTTTGTCATGTTTTCGATACTACATATAAGTCATAAAATATTTGCCTTTGAGTTTCTGACTTACTTCACTTATTATGGTAATCTTTAGGTTCATCCATGTTGCTACAGATAGCATTATTTCATTCTTTCCATGGCCTTTTTTTTCATTCTTGTTAATGGCTGAGTAATATTACAGTATGTGTGTATATATATATATATATATATATATATATATATATATAACATATTTTCTTTCTCCATTCATCTGTTGATGGAAATTCAGATTGCTTCCATGTCCATTATCCTGGCTATTGACCATAGGGCTGCTTCTATTAACATAGGGGTGCATGTATGTTTTTACATTATACTTTTGCCTGGGTGTATGCCCAGGAGTGGGATTGCTGAATCATATGGTGACTTAATTTTTAGTTTATGAGGAACCTTCATATGTTTTCCATACTGGTTGCACCAGTTTACAAAACCATCAACAGTGTGGGATTTTCCACAACCTCTGCAGCATTCATTATTTGTAGACTTTGTAATGATGACCATTCTGGCTCATGTAAGGTGATACCTTATTGTAGTTTTGATTTGCATTTCTCTAATAATTAGCTATATGAGCATCTTTTCATGTGCCTATTGGCCATGGGTATTTCCTCTCTGGAGAAATGTCATCTTAAGTCTTCTGCCAATTTTTTGATTGGGTTGTTTGCTTGTTGTTGTTGTTGTTGTTGTTATTGAATTGTGGGAGCTGTTTGTATATTTTGAAAATTAAGCCCTTGTTTGGTCACATCATTTGCAAATATTTTCTCTCAGCCTGGACGTTGTCTTTTTGTGTTTGTTTGTTTTCCACTGCTGTGCAAATGGTTTTAAGCTTAATTATGTCCCATTTGTTTATTTTTGCTTTTATTTCTATTGCCTTGGGTGGCTGACCTAAGGAAACATTGGTACAATTTATGTCAGAGAATGTTTTGCCTGTGTTCTTTTCTAGGAATTTTATGCTGTCTTGTCTTATATTTGTCTTAACGTCACTTTGAGTTCATTTTTGGTAGGTACGAGGGTGTGTTCTAACTTGATTGATTTACATGAAGCTATCAAACTTTCCCAAAATCACTTGCTGAAGAGACTGCTTTTCCTCCTATTTTGTCAAAGATTCGTTGTCCATAGGCATGTAGTTTGTTTCTGGGCTCTCTATTCTGTTCCATTGATACATATGTTTGTTTTTGTGCCAATACCATGCTGTTTTCATTATTATACCTCTGTAGTATTGTCTGAAGTCTCAGTTGCTTGTGTCTCCTGCTTTGTTTTATTCCTCAAGATCTCTTTGGCAATTCTGAGCCTTTAGTGGTTCTATATAAATTTTAAGATTATTTGTTCTAATACTGTGGAAAATGTCCTGAGTATTTTGATAGGTATTGCATTATCTGTAAATTTCTCTGAGTAGGTTGGCCATTTTAGCAATATTAAGTCTTTCAATCCAAGAGCATGGGATATCATTCCATTTCTTTGAGTCATCTTCAGTTAGCATTATTAATGTTTTGTAGTTCTTATCATTTAAGTCTTTTACCTCCTTGGCAAAGTTTATTCCTAAATATTTTATTTTTGATGCAATTTTGATAGGGGTTGTTTGTTAGCATTCTCTTTCTGATATTTCATTGTTGGTTTAAATAAATGCAACATATTTCTGTTAATCTTATATCCTACAATGTTGCTGAGTTCATTTATCAGTTCTAGTGGTTTTTATGTGGAGTCTTTAGGGTTTTCTGTATATAGTTTGACATCACCTTCATATAATGACAATTTTTCCTCAACATGGGAATAATTCTGACATTGTCTTGGTTTCAGTCCAACTCACTTGGTTGTCAAGAGTATACTCTCTCTATCTGTTTAAGTTCAATCATTTAAAATATATATATGAGCATTAAACTGGCAACATGAAGCAGTCAGAAATGTATCTCCTTTCAGAACCCAGAAACCAACCTTATGGAATCAGACAATGATTGACCCTTGCTTTCCCATGAGTTGCATAGGTCTTCCTCCTTTTCTTATTTTCTTGAATCCTGATCTGCATTATCAAAAATTGTCACAGCCCTAATTCTGTGTCATCGTATCTTTTGCTATGCATTCTTACAATTTTAGTTCTCTGTGCTCTTGATTTTCTAGTGTTTCTTGTGTTTTCAGTTTCTTGAATCAGAAACACAATTTCTGACTCAAATTACCCTCCCCTAAAATAATATTATTATCCTATCTCATCAGTTCATTGAGATTAAAACCACGGAGTTGTGGCTAGTTTCTGGATTATATGCCTTAATGTAATCTTGGCACTATTTCCTAATCAACTAATGCTAGACACTAGATTGGAAATCTGTAGTCCTTGGATTATTGTCTTCAATCAGTGCTAAAAGAGTGACAGTTTCACTTAAAATTGGCTTTGAAATTGGCATATGGAAGGCAGTGTACTTGGCATATCTTATATAGCTTTCCACCCCTAAAATAGTATATTTTAAATGTCTCATTTCCTTCACCATATGTACATTCCAAGACATTTTGACTAACCACACATTTTTTCAGATACATTAAATTTTTATCTATATTTTCTTTTGACTTTGCCCTTTTCATTTGCCTTCGGAAGTTAAGTCAATTTTTTAAGTCCAAATGGAGAAACAGTCAATAAGACAGCTAGCTAAAACGTTACCCTCACATAAATGTAGTTTATCAAAAAGTGTTTTGCACTAGTGCAAACCTTACACGTTCAAAAGAGAAGGCTAATAAAAAACTTACTTAGTTGAAAGGCCAAGCAATTTGCACATGAGTAGCCAAGGAAAATAGTTGTTCAGTACTATAGCATGCTGCTCCATACTTGATGACAATATTGCCATTGTTTGTGTAATATTCACCCTCCACATGCATTTTCTCATAGAAATGGCACATACAACATGACATCCATCATTTGAACATAACTGAAAGTCCCTAACTTACATAATAAGGCAATTTATCAAAAGGGCCTTAATAAAAGTTCCTTGTGGCTAGGCATCTGTTCCATTGAACCACATTTTCATTATAAGATATACATCATCTTCAAAAAGAATTTTACATTTCAGTTAAGTCATGAATAAGCATTGAATAATGGAGGTCTATAGCTTTGAAGTTTTCATTATCTAATTATAAAGAAAGGATTTAGAAAGAGATTATGTATGATAAATTACAGAATGCCACAGATGTTTCACAGGATTCCAAATGTAGAGAAAAAGTGTCATTTAACTCAACTTTTGGTTCCAGGCAGGCTACCTATAGATGAAAAGCTAAGTTGGTACTTAAAGGCCAACCAAGAGTAAATTAGGTGAAGAATTTTATTGAGGGTATTCCTGCGGGTATAACATGTATAACAATGAAGAAATTCAAAATGACTTGATGTTTATAATGTGACTTTGGCATGACATAGGCACATCGTGGAAGCCCATGTGTGCTATGCTAAGGATTTTGAGCTTACACAAACACACACACACACACATACAAGTACATTATGTTTCTAAGCAAATGAGTGGCATTGTCAAGCCTGTGTTTATTACAGATAGCTGTTTATATTGTATGAAGGATAAATTGATGTGACAAAAAATAAAGGCATTCCAATATATAAGTAGCTGTCAAAAGTGTAAAAATTATGAAATGACATTCCAATAGAAATAATGGATAAGGACATAAATAGATATATTTGCTAACATAGTCAATATAATTTATAAGCAAATCTAGTATATTTTGGAGATAATATTTATTCACATTTGGTAAGCTTGCATATATGTGTGTACACATACACACATATGCAGAAACAGTTCACCCTGAGTATGGTGGGATGAACTTTCATGGACAACTGGTAGTAATGACAGCAACCTTTCAGAAGTCAACTTTGGTAACACATGTCAATGTCTCTAAACATTCCCACTCTAACTTTGTACAATCAATAGAATATGTTCTAAACAGACAATAACAATAAATGACATTTTTAAATTAAGTAATTTCAGAATAAATTTTATTTTTCTATTATTTATCTTCTTGATCTAGGAATACTATAGGGTCTTATCTAGCATAATTTTAATGAATGTTATAGTTGATTTGGTATACATTTTTATTTTAGTAAATTATTGATATACTACACTTTAGGGCTATTATAAATAAAATATTTTATTGTATCTTCTAATTCTTACATAAGAAAGTGAAATTTGGAGTATTTATCTTGTGTCTTGTCACCTAACTGAACTCTCTTGTTATTTTTATGTGTAATCTTAATTTAATCCTGTCTCTTATACACATCTGTAAATTTCTCTGAGTAGGTTGGCCATTTTAGCAATATTAAGTCTTTCAATCCAAGAGCATGGGATATCATTCCATTTCTTTGAGTCATCTTCAGTTAGCATTATTAATGTTTTGTAGTTCTTATCATTTAAGTCTTTT
>SJYT01022377.1:279261-297730 GCA_006410635.1 Cephalophus harveyi
CATTTTTGTTGCTTAATATGAGTTATAATTATGTTTGATTTTTAAAATATTTAGTTCGTTAAATTATTTTGTATTAATAGTTTTAAATATTTGCAACACAGTTTTATATTTGCTTTATTGCTTTCTGAAGATGTCTAAGCAATTTATGGTTATTGGAATCTACCTCCAGAGTACAGCAAGTCTTTTAATTTTTGACTTACTTTGGGACTGCTCTTGAATATCTCAGGAAAACTTGAAAAGAAAACACTTCCTGTTTTTATCACAGAAGATTCATTATAAAAACACTAATTCATCAATAATAATCATGTCATTGTAACTTTGTGTTTTTCCTCTTCATTTATCGAATACTGAAGGTGACTGAGTCAAAGCAGAATATGAGTGTAGCTTTATGAATGCTGTATCTAATCCCAATAGTTTGTCTCATATTTTAATACTGTGCTCTAAATTTATATAATTTTAAACTCATTACATAGTGCTTTGAATTTTACTATATCTGGTGCTAATATTACAAATCATGTATTTTTTGTACTTTCTCACATGTTATTGCCTATCTTAAAAATGCCTGCCCTTAGGCCTTTAACATAGCAGTGTTTTACCATACCACCGGGGCGTATGCATGCTTTTCCTATGTCTGAAAGTCAGATTCCTCCAATCCTCCCCGTGTGCACTCTTTTTCATATTTTAAACTTCCCCTTCAGCATCATCATTAGGAAGAGATATCTTCTCCAGATTGACTGACCATGTATAATCCACTCATTAAAAGCATCAGGGTACTATGTTCCTTTCTTTCATAACACATTAAAATTTTAATTGGGAAGTTATATAATTTGAATCTTGTTTTTTCTTTTGCTTCACCCTCACCTTAGCGACTGAACAACTACCATATAAACACTATTAGCGCAGAAACTAGGTCAATCTTATCCTGTGTAATGTAGTACTGAATGCAGTGCCTGGCACATGATATGCACACTTCATACCCTTTGGATGAAGATATGAGGAAACAGAAGTCTACTTACCTTTGTTTACAAGAGAGAATCTCAAAAAAAAAAAAAATGCTTACTCTATGAAAACTAATTTTAAAAAATATAATAGGTGCTAAAACATGCATGACTTGGTCCTCCAGCCTCCAGGCAAGAAGCACTGGCATCCAGTTTTGGCTCTATGACACTGGTGGTCAAAGTTTAGTTTCTCCAAAAGTGATTATGTTTAATATCATTAAAATGTGCAGGGAGTAATCAGATGTGTATGAGCTTTGCCTTTAGTTTCATTTCCTTTTCACTAATATTGTTTTGCTTTGAAAGTGTGTGTGTATGCCCAAAACTTTTACAATTCTAAATCAAGTGTATTTCAAAAAATGAAATTATATACATTTGGATAAATATGAATTAGTAAGGGAGGCAGGCATTTTGCTGAGAATATATTTAGTTGTTATTTACTTTCATACCTGCCTTAATATTTTAACTTTCCATTTATTTCCATTTATTTAGTTAGCTCCTACACAGTAGTTAATAGACCTATTGTACAGGAATAATTTAATAAGAATTATTTATTATGCATTGAAATTAACAAGATATATTTAGGTTTATTGCATTTTCAGTTCAGTTCATCACTCAGTCCTTTCCGACTCTTTGCGACCCCATGGACTGAAGAACGACAAGTTTCCCTGTCCATGTCTAACTCTTGGAGCTTGCACAAACACATGTCCATAGAGTCAGGGATGCCATCCAACCATCTCACCCTCTGTCATCCCCTTCTCCTCCTGCCTTCAATCTTTCCCAGCATCAAGGTCTTTTCCAATGAGTCAGTTCTTCTCATCAGGTGATTAAAGTATTGGAGTTTCGGCATCAGTTCTTCCAATGAATATTCAGGACTGATTTCCTTTAGGACAGACTGGTTGGATCTTCTTGCTGTTCAAGGGACTCTCAAGAGTCTTCTCCAATACCACAGTTCAAAAGCATCGATTCTTCACTGCTCAGCTTTCTTTAAGGTCCAACACTCACATCTATACATGGCTACTGGAAAAATCATAGCTTTGACTAGACAGACTTTCATTGGCAAAGTAATGTCTCTGCTTTTTAATATGCTATCTATGTTGGTCATAGCTTTTCTTCTAAGGAGCAAGCATCTTTTAATTTCCTGGCTGCACTCACCATCTGCAGTGATTTTGGAGAAAAATAAAGGAACATTTATTGTGCCCCCCCAAAATAAAGTCTCTCACAATTTCTATCTATTGTTTCACTATCTAATTGCCACGACATGATGAGACCGGATGCCATGATTTAATTTTCTGAATGTTGAGTTTTAAGCCAACTTTTTCACTCTCCTCTTTCACTTTCATCAAGAGGCTCTTTAGTTCTTCTTCTCTTTCTGTCATAAAGGTGGTGTCTTCTGCATATCTGAAGTTATTGCTATTTCTCCCAGAAATCTTGATTCCAGCTTGTTCTTCATCCAGCCTGACATTTCACATGATGCATTCTGCATACAAGATAAATAACAGTGACAATATGCAGCCTTGACGTATGCCTTTCCCTATTTGGAACCAGTCTGCTGTTTCATGTCCAGTTCTAACTATTGCTTCTCGACCTGCTGACATATTTCTCAGGAGGCAGATCAGGTGGTCTGGTATTCCCATCTCTTGAAGAATTTTTCAGGTTTTTTATGATTCACAGAGTGAAAGTTTTTGGCATAGTCAATAAAGCAGAAATAGATATTTTTCTGCAACTCTCATGCTTTTTCAATGATTCAACAGATGTTGGCAATTTGATCTCTGGTTCCTCTGCCTTACCCAAATCTGACTTGTATATCTGGAAGTTCATGGTTCACGTACTGTTGAGGCCTGACTTGGAGAATTTTGAGCATTACTTTGTTAGCATGTAAGTGCAATTGTGTGGTATTTTGAACATTCTTTGGTGTTGCCTTTCTTTGGGATTGTAATGAAAACTGACCCTTTCCAGTCCTGTGGCCACTGCTGTATTTTGCAAATATGCGGGAATATTGAGTACAGCACTTTCACTGTACCATCTTTTTGGATTCAAAATAGCTCAACTGGAATTCCATCACCTCCACTAGCTTTGTTCATAGTGATGCTTCTTAAAAAACACTTGACTTTGCATTGCAGGATGTCTGGCTCTACATGAATGATCACAGCATTGTGATTATCTGGGTCATGAAGTTCTTTTTGTATAGTTCTGTGTATTCTTACCACCTCTTCTTAATATCTCCTGCTTCTTTTAGGCACATACTAATTCTATTCTTTATTGTGCCCATCTTTGCATAAGATGTTCCCTTGGTATCTCTAATTTTTCTGAAGGGATCTCTAGTCTTTCCACTCTTTTTTTTTTTTTTTTAATTCTATTTCTTTGCTTTGATCAGTTGGAAGGCTTTCTTATCTCTCCTTCCTATTCTTTGGAACTCTGCATTCAGATGCTTATATCTTTCCTTTTCTCCTTTGACTTTCACTTCTCTTCTTTCCGCAGCTGTTTGTAAGGCCTCCTCAGACAACCATTTAGCCTTTTTTTTGCATTTCGTTTTCTTGGAAATGGTCTTGATCACTGCCTCCTGTAAATTATCATGAACCTCCTTCCATAATTCTTCAGCCACGCTATCAGATATAATTCCTTGAATCTTTTTGTCACTTCCACTGTATAATCGTAGAGGATTTGATTTAGGTCATACCTGAATGGCCTAGTGGTTTTCCCTTCTTTCAATATAAGTCTGAATTTGGCAATAAGGAGTTCATGATCTGAGCCACAGTCAGTTCCTGGTCTTGTTTTTGCTGACTGTACAGCGCTTCTCCATCTTTGGCTACAAAGAGTATAGTCAATCTGATTTCAGTATTGACCCTCTGGTGATGTCCATGTGTAGAGCTGTCTCCTGTGTTGGATGAGTGTGTTTGCTATGACCAGTGCATTCTCTTGGCAAAATTGTTAGCCTTTGACCTGGTTTGTTTTGTACTTCAAGGCCGAATTTGCCATTTATTCCGGATATCTCTAGGCATCCTACTTTTGCATTCCAGTCTCCTATAATGAAAAGGACATCTTTTTGGGGTGTTAGTTCTTGAAGTTTGTAGTTCTTCAGAGAACCGTTTAACTTCAACCTCTTCAGCATTACTGGTTGGGGCATAGACTTGGATTTCTGTGATATTGAGTGGTTTGCCTTGGAAATGACAGAGATCATTCTGTCTTTTTTGAGATTGTATCCAAGTACTGCATTTTGGACTCTTTTGTTGACTATGATGGCTACACCTTTTCTTTTAAGGGATTCTTATCTACAGTAGTAGTTAAAATGGTCATCTGAGTTAGATCCACCCATTCCAGTCCTTTTTAGTTCACTGATTCCTAAAATGTTGATGTTCACTCTTGGCCATCTCCTGTTTGACCATTTCTAATTTGCTTGACTCATGGACTTAACATTGCATGTTCCTATGCAATACTGCTTTTTAGAGCATCAGATTTTACTTCCATCAACAGTCACATCCACAGCTGGGTACTGTTTTTACTTTGGATCCATTTCTTCATTCTTTTTGGAGTTATTTCTCCACTATTCTCCAGTAGCATATTGGGCACCTACAGACCTGGGGAGCTCATCTTTCAGTGTCTTATATTTTTGCCTTTTCATACTGTTCATGGGGTTCTCAAGGCAAGAATACTGAAGTGGTTTGCCATTCCCTTCTCCAGTGGACCACGTTTTGTCATAACTCTCCACCATGACCCGTCCATCTTAGGTGGCCCCACATGACATGGCTCATAGTTTCATTGCATTAGACAAAGTTGTGGTCCATGTAATCAGTTTGGTTAGTTTTCTGTGATTGAGTTTTTCATTTTGTCATTCATTGCATACCATGTTGAAGTATTGCTTATGATTATTAAGAATTTTAAAATTATAACTGCTTAATTATTAACTTTTAAGTATTGCCTCAAATAATAGTTTTAATACTATGCATATTTTAAAGATATATTTTAACAAAATTAGCTTAAATATCCCAATGTTTTCAGTGATGCATAATTTTTTGTTGTTTATTAACATAATCTCTGTTGTAAAGAAGAACTGGCTATCAAGACTTGAGCATAACATTATCATAGTCCCAGCATTTTAATGTTTTTGTTAGAGTAGATTGTTGAATTCACCTTCATTATTCTTAAATGCATGTTCTATCTTAGAGATTGTGACCTCTTTGATAGTTATTTTTATTACTATGTAATTGATTCTCACTTTACTCATTTTTCTTTTTCTCCTTTTTTTTCAAACATGCTGCAGTAGCTAACATATTGTGGAGAGAAGAAGGTACTAAATTTCATTTTTTTATATTATTGTGATTATTTTGCTTACTTGATATATTGTTGACTATCAGCTGTCTCTTATACACATCTAGATGTGTATAAGAGACAGAGCTTGGCTGCCATTAAAATTTTATTTGAGCATAAACCAGTATTATTCTGTAAATGGCTACCATTTAAAATATTTATAGATCCTCATCAGCTTGATTTATTATTGATATATAATCAGGAGGTTATGTTACAATATATGGAAATGGTTTTTAAGAGTATAGAATTAAAATTAGTCAAATAAATGAAAGCAAACTTAGTTAAACAGAATTTATATATTAACTGTGATTCCAATTAGAAAAGAAAAAATTGGAAAACTATTACCTTGTGAATGGAATATAATAAATAAAGCAAACAGGTTATTGCAACTTCCTTGATGGTCTAGTAGTTAAGAATTAACCTTCCAATGCAGGGGTTGTGGGTTCAATCTCTGGGTAGAGGCATGTGATCCCACAAACCCTGTGGCCAGAAACCAAGAAAAGACAAAAAGAAGCAATATTGTAAAAAAAAAAAAAAAAACAAAAAAAAAAAACTCAATAAAGATATGAAATAATCTACATCAAAAATAACCTATAAAAAAAGGAAAAAAATGGGTTATTAACTTGAAGTAACTGGATTCAAATCCAGTCTGTACCAGTATGTAAACTAGAGCTTCTTTATCTCACAAGTTTGTCATCTCAAAAGTAAGGATAGTTGTTAGTTCTCAGCAAGGTTGTTTTATCAACTTCTTAAATTATAGTCTGCACTCAATTGTGCTAGTCTTTCTTAATTAGTCACAAAAGCCAAGTGGCAGTGTTTGCCCAGAATTTAAATATCCCAAGTGCATAACTTAAATTCTTAGGAAAAAAGTGTGGATAAGTCATCATTACACTCTTGGAAGGCAATTATCAAAGTAATTGTCTACACAAACCATTGTAGAAAAACTTCTTTGTTTCCTGTTGTAGCCTCTTATATGAATTGGAGTCACAGCCACCTGGAGGACCATGCCTCAGAAGGGTTAATAAATTCTGAAATTTAGCCATCTCAATTTTATTCTCAAAGATGAGCATAACACGTTTTTTTTTTTTTCTCCCTTGGTATTTCTTTCTCTTCAAATCTTTTGTAAAGGCCCTAAACTCCAGTTTACTAAGAGCTATTGGAGTAATTTTACCTTCTCATTTTATTCCACTTGGATATTTCACATTTGAATGTATGAATTCAATCATTACTGAAACAGATATTATTATGACATGATTAGCATATATGTTAGATGTTTCTTTAGACTCTCTTATTTCTTGAGATCAAACAAATATTTCTCTGGGTATTATAAAAATGGATTTTATTTAATCATTATAAAGGGGAGGAATAAAACCTAAATATTCAGAGATCACGTACCACAGGTCTAGCTTGATCACTAATTGCTGGGAAAATTTGAATAAGTCATTTTACCTCTCTGAGTCAGAATTTTTTAAAACAATGCTTGAAATATAGTTTGGCACCCTCCTTGCAAATTTGTGATATGTAAATCTCTTTAAAATATCTAAAACAACTCTTTTTTATAACTTGATGTCATTAACATTAGTACTTTATAATAATCATTAATAAGTAATAGTAGTATAATATTATTCAGGTGACCTTTAAAAATATAGGAGACCTCCAGATTAATTAAAAGCATCCTGAGATTCATTATATGAAAACATTTAAGTTTTTCTTCTGTTAATCTTTGAAACTATATGCTTTCAATAAGTACTCTCCATCAGTCAGTGATGTGCTTCCTCTTTATGATGTTGTTTGACCCAGAATATGTGCTTGAGAAATCATAGCTATTTAATACATTTTGCAGGTAATTTTAAAGCATATATAAGAAATGTTTTAGGAAATTTTTTTAATCCCTTTCTCTATGTACTGTTATCATCAGAGTACTTTGCTGTTTTATGAAATAAAATTTAAAACAATATATTTGAGAAAATAATATATTTGACTCAGATTCCAGGAATCTGTAAATTATATTTATAATGCCACAGTTATCAGTAAGGCATTACAATTGAAAATGATTGCATGTAATAATAATAATGGTGGCCAGGCATAATAGACCAAGTTGTGGAATCATTAAACCACAAACCTGTTTACAACTATTTAATAAAAATAATTGAAATAACAAAAGAAGCATCCAAAGTAAATTTCTACCTGTAGTTTTTAAGGATAGAATAATAACTAACAAAACCTCCATATTTCTGAGATCCTTTTTTATTTTCACTCTAGCAGTGCCTTCTGTTCGTATGCTCACACTTTCACTATTACTATGAAAAAATGTTCTCAGAGACAACATTGAAGAATTCCAAGCATTTTAAGATAAATAATAAGTGAAAGAGATTTCAAAATGATAATTCCTCTATAATGTCATATGACTTAAAGGCAAACTTTTTTTGTGTGTGGGAGTGTAGAAAAACATTTTAGAAGGGAGAAAAATATATCACTCATTTATTTACAAATATTTTAAAGAGACAACTAAATGTAGAGCACTTTGAAAGCACTTGTAAAAATAAGATCTAGTATCTGCTCTAATGAAATTTTTAATCTTGTGAAATGGAAGATTAACTCATTGTCAACTAATTTTACTGCATTGATGATCTCAAAGTATACATTAAAAGATTAGGTATGACTAGGTCTCTTTTGCAATATTTTTTACAGTCTTATAATGTAATAAAGTATTTCCTAATATTTATTTAGTAGACAACAGTTTGGTATATGTTTTATGGTGTAATGATAATAAGGGTTTTTATAAGCACCGAATTAAAGCAATTTGAACCATTTTTTTCACTGCAGGATTAAGTTGAACTTTTAGATATACTAATTTCAAACTCGAAGGAATTCCCTAGGGAACTTGAAAAAGACAGGATAAACATGATTCTTCAGAAAGTACTTTTATATCTTAATCAACACCTAAATTAAGTGTGAAGGTAGCAGACATAATCTGTGTATCAAAGGGTTCATAATTTCTATTTATAATTAGTTTAAACCTGTCTCTTATACACATCTAGATGTGTATAAGAGACAGGTCAGATGGTGTGTTATATAATAGAGCATTTTCTAAATTTATTATGAATAAGATCATTTTGCTGAATATCTATAGGATCAATATGGAACTGAAATTACTTTGGAAAATACAGCTTGATGTGACATCTAGTGATCTGAAAGCAAATGTGTATATATATATATATATATATATATAATTTTTAAATTATCTTTATAAATATTTATGAATCTATTCATACATATATCTGTAATAGGAATTATTCAAATAAATTACTGTATTAGTTGGGCAATTAACACCAACGAGCACAAGGTACAAATTTGTCACATCTCGTCCAGACTATTCTATGCTGCAGGGGAGCATGGGAAATACAGAAGAGTTCACACGAACTTAATGAGCTACTGTATAATTATTTTTAGAGCAAAATATTGGTAAGGTTCTCAGGACCAAATTACTGTCTAACAACAATATTGGTGAAATATTTAAAATGAAAAAGGAGAGCTTTCAGAAGGTAAGGCTTTTAAATTCAGGAGACTTAGAGTATCATATCATTGGATGAGGGAGAGACCACATCTTCTACTGTCTGTTCATGATGCCAATGTCAGAGTGATCAAGCTGTTAATATTTTCATTTGCAAGTTCCATATCTTCTCTGTTAAAAACAAATGTCAATGTTTTAGCATTTTATTTCATAAAACTGTTTTCAGATCAAAAAAGGAATCTGACAAGATAACCATTTACAGATATATGTGCATATACACATCCACATATGTGTATACATATTTGTACACCCCCTTCATAGATCACAGCCTTGTCATGGAGAAGGAGCTTGTGTAACTCAAAGAAGCTATGAGCCATGCCATACAGGGCCAGCCCAAGATGGATGGGTCATAGTGAAAACTTCTGACAAAATGTGGTTCACTGGAGAAGGAATGGCAATCCACTCCAGGATTCTTGCCTGGAGAACCCTATGAACAGCACATAAAGGCAGAAAGATATGATGCCAGAGGATGAGCTCCCAGGTTGGAAGGTGTTCCACATGCTACTGGGGAAGAGCAGAGGGCAATTACTAATAGCTCCAGAAAGAATAAGCAGCTGGGCCAAAGCAGCAATGATTCTCAGCTGTGGACATGTCTGGTGGTGAAAGTCAGTGAAAGTCACTCTGTTGTGTCTGACTCCTTGTGACTCCATGAACCATACAGTCCATGGACTTCTCCAGACCAGAATACTGGAGTCAGTAGCCATTCCCTTCTCAAGGGGATCTTCCCAACCCAGGAATTGAACTGGGGTCTCCTGCATTGCAGGCGGATTCTTTACCTACTGAACTATTAGGAAAACCCAGTGAAAATAAAGTTCAATGCTATAAAGATAGTGGAGGACAGAAAAACCTGGTATACTACAGTCCATGGGTCTGAGAATCAGACACGACTTAGTGACTGAACACAAGCAACAAATATATATCTATACACAAACACATACACGTATACAAAAATATGTATGATTTCTCCTAATATTAACTACATAGCAAACAAATGCTCTATTATGATATAACCTTTGCTATGTTAATAATTGAATGTGAAGTCAATCCTTCAGATTCGCATTCAAAATTTTCAGCATGTCTTTGAAAGTTCAGGGAATTGAATTCTGACTTAAGACTAGCTTTGGATAATATCATTCTGACCAATAATATATAATGTTCAGATAGTGTCCACTTCCTGAATTAATAGTGCCTAATAAGTTTAACACAATCACTCTCCAAAAATCTAAAAGATTGAAAGAAGAAGTCACTCTTTTATTTCAATTGAACAAAACATTAAATATCTCACTGAGGTGTGATGGTTTGGTGTTACTATGTGTGTGAAAAGGATTTGAGCTCCAAAGACTGAGTACCAAAAATGGGAACATTCATAAACTGAAAATTCATCCCTGCTGGGTTATTCAAGGTGAGAAATATAATGCAGACCATCTATTTTTGCCTATTTTCTTCTTTATTAAAAATAACTTTAGAATTATATGAAAGGGAAGAGAATAATACAATATCAATCGATGAAGGGCCTACTTTAACACAAAATTTACTAAATGACCTTTGATTGGTTACCAACTCACTGCATTGTAGGATTATAATTTGCTATTGACCATAAATTAAACACTAAAGTAATAGCAATTTACACCAGAGGAAGGCAAACACCACAAAATAGTTTTATTATTGACTTAAATATTCATCCAATAATCACAAATAACCATTATTTTGATATAATTTATGGAATATAGTGTTATATGTAACACATAATGCAACTATATTATCATAATGCATTATTATTCTTGTGTGCTGCTGCTGCTGCTAAGTCGCTTCAGTCGTGTCCGACTCTGTGCGACCCCATAGACAGGAGCCCAACAGGCTCCCCTGTCCCTGGGATTCTCCAGGCAAGAACACTGGAGTGGGTTGCCATTTCCTTCTCCATTGTGTGAAAGCGAAAAGTGAAGTGAAGTCGCTCAGTCGCATCCGACTTCCAGCGACCCCATGGACTGCAGCCTACCAGGCTCCTCCATCCATGGGATTTTCTAGGCAAGAGTACTGGAGTGGCTTGCTATTGCCTTCTCCAATTCTTGTGTAGTGGTCCTCAAAGGATTGATACAAGGATGTAAATTACTTCCATTATTTTTCTCAGTCCATCTCATATATTTAAAAGTACAGTATTGATCAAAAAAATCCTCTGGGAAATACTTCTCTTCTTGTGTGTGTCCTTTCTGTATAGAAAGAAAAACAAAGCAGAGAAAAAGCTCACAAGGAAAAAACAAATTATAGATCACTTTTTTGAGCTACTATACCTTGTTAGATTAACTATCGACCTGAAAAAGACAAAGTACTTATGTCTGTCTTCGCCAAGTGATGAGAAAAGACAAAACAGCACATATTCCTAAACTTTACAATGACTACAGTTGTAAAGCTTTTACCTACATCAAGAACTTTTGTAGTAAACTGCAATACATCAATGAGGAAAGAATTGTAATTGAAACTAATGGTCAGACTTTTTGGGACTCAGAAATCTTTTACACTTTTCAAAATTATTGACAACCCAAAGAACTTTTGTGTATGTAGGTTATTTTTATCCACTTTAATTATCATATTAGAAATTAAAGCAAAATTCAAACATGTATTTAATAATTTATTAAAAATAATTTTAGTAAACCCATTACATGTAGCCATAAATAGCATATTATTTGTAAACTGATATTTAAAAATTGAAAAGGCTCACTATTGAACACTGCATTTTAAAAAATATCTGGCTGAATAAAAATGTAGAATTCCTATATCTGCTTCTGCATTGAACTGTTGTGATATCATCATAGCACCACATGTTATGTAAACTGTCAAGAGCTACACTCTACATTTGAATGAAAGAGAAAAATGCAAATGACTTCTTAGCATTATTATGAAAATAGCTTGAATTTGCAGACCCCCCTGAAAAGATCAACTGCTCTACTAGAAAATCAAGTTGTTCTTTCAGGAGGCTCATGTATTCATAGAATTCAACCTCATAAAAAACTAAAATGTGCTAGTAGTATATCTCACAGTGTAGATTTGAGGAAAACATGAGGACAGTAAATACATTTGGTTATATGCCATTTCACCATTTCCCTCCAATGATGTTTCAAAGAGATAATGTCAATCATAAAAATAGAGAAAATTCAACATTTTTTGAACTCATAGTAAGAGTTCAAGTCACTTGGCTACATGTTTTTCTTTTTCCATCTTATTTGCTTCTTACAATTACAATACAGAAGTTGCATAAATTTCCCCACGATATAACAGAATGTTTTATAGCTATGATTTACCTCTGAGCCATCTGAATCAAGAATGGGATTTATCTCTGTTAACAGTCTCTCATACCAAAAAAAAATTTTTAAACAGTTAGAACATGGAAATATGTTATAATGACATAGTTATACTGAACATACACAGGTATGTTGCAGGAAGGGGGACCCCTCCCAGGGCCCCAAACTGGACTCTTGTCTAACACTCAGAAATGAATTGTCCATGGAGACACATGTACTGACAAAGCAAGAGATTTTATTGGGAAAGGGCACCCGGGTGGAGAGCAGTAGGGTAAGGGAACCCAGAAGAACAGCTCTGCCACGTGGCTCGCAGTCTCCGGTTTTATGGTGATGGGATTAGTTTCTGGGTTGTCTTTGGCCAATCATTCTGACTCCGAGTCCTTCCTGGTGGTGCACACCTTGTTCAGCCAAGACAGATGCCAGAGAGAAGGATTCTGGGCGGTGGTCAGACATGTGGTGTCTCCTTTTGACCTTTCCCAAACTCTTCCAATTGGTGGTGGCTTATTAGTTCCATGTTCCTTAGCAGGACCTCCTGTTGTAAAACAACTCAGGCAAATGGTTACTATGGTGCCTGGCCAGGGTGGGTGGTTTCAGTAAGCTTCCCCTAACAGGTACATTATTGCTTCTTGTATAAATAAAGCTAATGAATACCCCTAATGTAAAATTCAGCATGTGTCTTCAATTACCAAGATCCCCAGCATCAGGTAATTTGTATTATTCTGTATGTAGCATATTCAGAGCAGGCAATGGCACCCCACTCCAGTACTCTTGCCTGGAAAATCCCATGGACAAAGGAGCCTGGTAGGCTGCAGTCCATGGGGTCGCTAAGAGTCGGACACCACTGAGCGACTTCACTTTCACTTTTCACTTTCATGCATTGGAGAAGGAAATGACAACCCACTCCAGTGTGCTTGCCTGGAGAATCCCTGGGATGGGGGAGCCTGGTGGGCTTCTGTCTATGGGGTCGCACAAAGTTGGACACGACTGAAGCGACTTAGCAGCAGCAGCAGCATATTCAAAATAAATTATAATATTATAGTAGTAAATTTAGAATGATACATCTTCATCGTATACTCAGATTATAAACTCTTCTGCTAAAATCTAAAAGATAATTGATGAATAAGATATGTCTAGCAAGAAAATAAATGGCAAAATAAATCTTGTTTAGGTGAAGAAGAGAGGAATTCATCGACAGCTCTGAGGATAAAGTTTTATTTCCTGGCAGAGTGACTGATACCTAGTTCATTTATATTATCATTGTAATATATTTGTACATGATATTTTGTTGGCACTACTATTTCATAAGCACTAAGGAGTTATATTCCCACCAAAAACAGTAAAATGCACCTTGCTTCAAGTTATCTGTATATCTCAATAACTTGTAACTTGGAAAGTAGCTTATATTCTGTAAAAATGCTGATGTGTAACTCATATTTTAAAAAGTAAGAAAATACACTTTCAGTGTCGAAAGTGATTTACATGGATTAAGCAGGTTTTCAGAGGAAAATAACTCCCAGAAATTTAATCTGTGCAAAAGTACAGTGAAATCTCACTGACTGCACTATGCACAGAATATAGTAAAAAAAAAAAATTATATATATATATATAAAATATTGAAAGCATTCATAGGAGAAAGGACAGAAGATGCTTCAGGAAACTTTGCAAACAGTGTGGACTTGGAGTAGTTGTAAAATTCAAACACATTCAGGAAACTTTGCAAACAGTGTGGACTTGGAGTAGTTGTAAAATTCAAACACATGACTGTGGAGCAGAATTGTGCAGCAGCTGAAGGAGGGTAGCATCAAGTTCATTAAAAAATGTTATGTGCTTTGTAATCATCATCAAACAAAGAAACTGACACAAGTGAAAATCAGACACCACATCACAGCTTGCTTGTGCTCCTAAGTTTCAACACCCAGTCATGTTAATTTGCAAGTCACTATTAGGTAGCACACATCAACCATCTATCCGTGTTTATACAAAAGCTTATTGATACAATTTTTTTTTTTGCATAAAAACTGAGTTTTGTATACCTTTGGTTATAGAATTGATGTTTTTGTATGTAGAGCTGTAATTATGAATAACAACTGACAAGTCTTAAATTTTATTTCATGAAAAACAACTTAAATTTAGTCCTTGCCACTTCTGCTACTATTCAGGAACATCTCATTGTAACGGTGTGAATTCTGGAATTAAAATGCACAACTAACTAATCAAGATAACATGTATTAAAATATAAGAATGGTAAAATATTTCTAAAACCGTAAGATTTGTCAAAATATTAAAATGGATATGCATTATTAGTTAGAAATAATTTCATTATATATAAATAACAACAAAGTTATAATTCTGATTGAATACATTTTCCTCTTAATCATAGGAATAGATCGACAAGATCAAATAGGCAGAACTGGTGACATTTTAAATTAGCTAGAAACATATTTAATAAAAAAAATACAGCTTAAGTTAAATAATTTTATTTTTTTGCAAATCAAATACTTGTGATCCTCAGTCTTTATTTCATAGACTTTGTAGTACTGTCAATTGAAATAAAAATTTAAAATGTTTTCAGATTTAAACATTCTAAGCAATTTGGATTTTCCAACTACCAAGTTTTCAATATAATTGCTTAACTATTAAAGGGCATATGCTCTCACTGGATTATGTGTGGTAGAATTAAACAATAAATGTGGTTTGCAAACTGGTATACATGGATGAAATAATCAGGAGAGGATCAGGAAAGGAAGGACTACATGCTCTTAGTCTGGACATGTTGGAACAAGGCAGAAGCAGAGGAAACCAAGAGAAGAGGTGTGCAATCAGACATGAAAAGTCCCCAGGTGTATGCCTCTGTTAATCCCCACGGGAATTTCAGGTGTCTGATCTGTAGCAACCTGCACCCATAAGGAGTGGGTTTATAATGTAAGTGAGATGGATTTCTAAGATGTCACAAACCCAAACCTGCAGTGTGAAAAAAGTTAGTAGTATGATTTAAATGAGATTTTTGTAAGACCTTCTATTAATTCAAGTTTTAAAGGGGAGAAATTACCCCCAAAATTTATCATTATGAAAACCGACATGTAAGACCTCTAGTGGGATTACATTTACAAATGTTATTTTTGGAAAATATTTAATACATATTCTCCAAAATCTAGAGAACTTGATCTTTCTGTTTCTAGAACAGAAATAATTTGTTTCTAAATTCCTGCAAAGGATGACAGTTTATTTTCCCTAGGGAACTTGAAAAAGACAGGATAAACATGATTCTTCAGAAAGTACTTTTATATCTTAATCAACACCTAAATTAAGTGTGAAGGTAGCAGACATAATCTGTGTATCAAAGGGTTCATAATTTCTATTTATAATTAGTTTAAACTATCTGAAACATTTGTTGACTTACAAAGAAAGCACTGATGTACAGATTAGGGTGAAGAAGTGGAATTTCTGCATAATATCACAGATTTACTCAGACGTTTGGTAAAGGTCTCACATGGTTTGGTTTATTAACATTACGTGACTTCACAAATTGATCTCCCACCAGCAATATGACAGGCACTGAGTTTTTGTCGTAAAGTTTTTTGATAATTTTATTTTGAACTTTTGAATGTGTTTTTATTCCTAAGGTCTGGGAATTGGGAACATGTTCTATGTTTTTTATGAAGATGGAATCAAAGTGATACAACCCATAGAATGTGAATTTCAGAGGCACATTAAGCCGAGTGAAAAGCTCCTTGGATTTCAGGCAAGTATATAAAAAATTTCTTTATAGTTTTAGGCAGCAATTTTAAAAGAATTGTATTTTGGAAATACAATGAAATCTATACATATATGAGATATTTGGGGAAGACCATATTAAAGCTATGATATTATCTGTTATTTTATTCAGGTTTTATATTTGAAGAGGAAAATAATATATTGTATATTCTTGTTTGTTTGTAATCAAAATAAAAGCACTAAAGTTGAATACCAAAAATGAACATGCTGGCTCTTTAATTTACAATGTCTTTCATTTTGGCAGGCAGTGGTTACACAGTAAAAGAAAATAAATTGTAAATAATCTGATGAAATTAGGGTTATATTAGCTGCTTTATAAATGTGAATTCCCTTTAGATTTTCATCTTTTTTTTTCCTGAGCTCACAATGGAATGAATGACTTAGATTTAGATGGAAAAACATCAATTCTTTATTGATATTTATCTGTACCTTACCTTTCACAGAAATAATTGTTTTGTGTAAAATTATGATACAGCATTCAGAAAATAAAAGAATATCTGAATAAATGGGTATTGATTTTACATATTAGGGAGTATACTTTTGTGCAAGGTATTAAGAAATTATGTTTATACTGCTATGGTTAAATATTCTGTTGTTATTTTTTAGTTGCTAAGTCAACTCCAGCTCTTTTGCTACTCCATGGACTGTAGCCCACCAGGCTCTTCTGTCCATGGAATTTCCCAGGCAAGAATACTGGAGTGGGTTGCCATTTCCTTCTCTAGGGGATCTTTTTGACCCAGGGATCAAACCTGCAAACCCTGCTTGGCAGGCAAATTCTTTACCACTGAAGTCCCATGGCTATATATATATATCCACATAAATATATGTTGGTATACCAAAATATGTAATACTGAAGGTACCAGCATTACCTATGTGTTTCCACACAAGTGCAGTCATCCAAAAATAAAATATTGGTGGACCTCATAATGCAACCCTCTCTTGATACTTATTTCAAGGTTGGCATGATCTCAAGATGTGAGCAAAATGTATATTAATGCCTTGGTTTAGATACTTTATTTTCAACTCCTGTTTCCAGTCTACTAGTAGCCAGTGTTGCCATATGTTAATTTATGGAAACAATGGTTTGCACCTTAAAGCCATATCCTAGGATAAAAAGGAAAAAATATTTGACAGTGAGATAAGTTGGGCCAGCACCTCTTCAGACACTATAGGACAAAATGACCTAATGTGCACTATTTTAAAGAAAGCAAATAATTTAACTCAATATGTGCATGAATATTTAAAACAAATAAAACTATTTTTAATTTAAAAATATTTCATTTATAGTCTAAATTAATAAATAGAATCATCACCATTTTTGTTAATCAATAGATTAACAAGTATGAAAACATTTGAAATTGTACATGCACTTTAGCTTTATAATCACATCAAATCAATACTGACTAAATGTATTTTGAATAAATTGTGTGTGTATGTAAATAAACATATAAAAATACTCAATATTTGTTCCTGAGAAAGCAATTCACTCAATTTTATAGCACATTTATAATTTTATAAAAACATTATGTAAGAAGAACCTACTGTATAGCACAGGGAACTCTATTCTCTGTAATGATCTATATGGAAAAAGAATCTAAAATAGAGTGTATGTATGTGTGTGTCGGTATATATATATACACATATATACACATATATACACACAGGTATATGTATGTATATATACAACTGTACAGCAGAAACAAACATAGCATTATAAATCAACTATACTCCAATAAAAGCTATTAAAAAAACAGTATGAATGATAAGTCTGGTCTAACAGACAGATATCAGAAACTTGGCATCCAAATGATAATTTAAATCCAAGCAAAATCATTTTACAAAGGAGTGTTTCTCTCAGATTCCTACAGAATTACTAGTTGTAGCTAACTATTTGGAATCTAAAACTGAAAAAAGCAAGGAAAAATTGTTTTTATAATTTTGTGACATATCTGGACAATAGGGATGTAAAGTTTATTTAACTGAATGTCTTTTTAAGCCTTTCTGGATACTTATACTTCCTTCTAAAACAGCTGAAGTAGAAAGCATATAGAATTTTATGTCTCTCTCTCTCTGTATGTATATAAGTGTGTGCATGAAATAGTGAAAGTGAAATGTTAGTTGCTCAGTCATCCCCTACTCTTTGGAACCCATGGACTGTAGCCCACCAGACTCCTCTGTCTGTGGAATTTGTCAGACAAGAATACTGCAGTGGGTTACCATTTCCTTCTCTAGGGTATCTCCCCAACCCAAGGATTGAACCCAGGTCTCCTGCATTGAGGTAGATTCTTTACCTTCTGTTCAGTTCAGTTCAGTCGCTCAGTCGTGTGTGACTCTTTGCGACCCCATGAATCGCAGCATGCCAGGCCTCCCTATTCATCACATCTCTCGGAGTTCACTCAGACTCATGTCCATCGAGTCCATGATGCCATCCAGCCATCTCATTCTCGGTCATCCCCTTCTCCTCTTGCCCCCAATCCCTCCCAGCATCAGAGTCTTTTCCAATGAGTCAATTCTTCGCATGA
>SJYT01022377.1:298050-437779 GCA_006410635.1 Cephalophus harveyi
ACACACACACACACACACACACACACAATGTATATTTTTCTATAAGAAAGATAAAAATTGAAGAGGTGATGGAAACCAGACATCAGTGATGACAGCCTTAGCTCACATCCTTCAGCCTGAGAATCCACATCCACTGTATACACCACCAATGACAAATCAGGGATAATTGATTATATGAATTAATTGATGGCTTCAGAATTTTCAAATCATAGCCCCTGGAAATCTTACAGTCATTGTACATATGGGATTAATGCTAAAAATGCCTATTGTGAAACAAAAAAAATGTAAGGACAGAAAGTTGGTGTTCCTATCTTATATAAAACAAACATTTACAAAATTTCTACATGCTAATGGAAAAACAAGCAAAATGAGTAGGAAAAGTTAGATTCGTATTTTTTAGGAGAAACTGTCAAATAGTGTGTGTCTAAATAGATGGCATTCCTGAAATATGAATATTGAAATTAAAATACAAATACATTTCTAACTGACCAATATATTTGGTAAAACACTAAGAATAATATGGAGAATGGACAATTGGCTTAAAATTACATACTGTTTATAATTTGCAAATGCAGAATATACAGATTTTTGCTTATACCAAAAAAATAGAAATTTCTTATGAAATTATTATAATCAGTATATATGAAATAAAGGCTAGAATAGATAAACTATTATTTCACATTGCTTTATTTTGTTATTCCTTAATGTGATAAGAGTTTAAATAATTGGAATGTGTATACAGAGACATTTTCATGATACACAAGCATACAGAAGTAGAAAAAAGAAAAATTGATGGTGTTATGCTCCGAGAATAAATGCTACATTAAATAATTGCTTCTTATGTGAATCTATATTGTTTTCTGCTTAAATAAAAAATGTTAATTTTAGAGGTAGAAAGCTATCTGGTTCCACTTTCTACTAGATTTACATGTCTAACTATAAACAAATTTCATGAGAAAATTTCTGGGTTTTATGCCAAAAGAGATGGGAATAACCAGACCACCTAACCTGCCTCTTGAGAAACCTGTATGCGAGTCAAGAAGCACCAGTTAGAACTAGACATGCAACAACAGACTGGTTCCAAATAGAAAAAGAAATACGTCAAGGCTGTATATTGTCACCCTGCTTATTTAACTTATATGCAAAGTACATCATGAGAAACACTGGGCTGAAAGAAGCACAAGCTGGAATCAAGATTGCCAGGAGAAGAAACATCAATAACCTCAGATATGCAGATGACACCACCCTTATGGCAGAAAGTGAAGAGGACCTAAAAAGCCTCTTGATGAAAGTGAAAGAGGAGAGCGAAAAAGTTGACTTAGAGCTCAACATTCAGAAAATGAAGATCATGGCATCTGGTCCCATCACTTCATGGGAAATAGATGGGGAAAAAGTGGAAACAGTGTCAGACTTTATTTTTGGGGGCTCCAAAATCACTGCAGATGGTGATTGCAGCCATGAAATTAAAAGATACTTACTCCTTGGAAGGAAATTTATGACCAACCTAGATAGTATATTGAAAAGCAGAGACATTACTTTGCCAACAAAGGTCCATCTAGTCAAGGCCATGGTTTTTCCAGTGGCTATGTATGGATGTGAGAGTTGGACTGTGAAGAAAGCTGAGCACTGAAGAATTGATGCTTTTGGACTGTGGTGTTGGAGAAGACTCTTGAGAGTCCCTTGGACTGCAAGGAGATCCAACCAGTCCATCCTAAAGGAGATCAGTCCTGGTTGTTCATTGAAAGGACTGATGCTGAAGCTGAAACTCCAATACTTTGGCCACCTCATGCGAAGAGTTGACTCATTGGAAAAGACCCTGATGCTGGGAGGGATTTGGGGCAGGACGAGAAGGGGATGACAGAGGATGAGATGGCTGGATGGCATCACTGACTCGATGGACATGAGTTTAAGTGAACTCCGGGAGTTGGTGATGGACAGGAAGGCCTGGCTGCTGTGATTCATGGGGTCACAAGGAGTCGGACATGACTGAGCAACTGAACTGAACTGAACTGATGCCAAAATAATATTTTTTCTCCAGAAAAAAACAGAACCAGTAGAATTAATATTAGATCTGGATTTGTATCTCTCCATCACTAACTTTGGCTCCATATTCTAATTTTAAGGAACTGGCTCTGGTAATGGTTGGTGGAGTGGAATGTGTGTCAAATTTGTAGGGCTGACCAGGCCACAGGAAATTCAAATATGAGTTGATATTCATCATGGAATCCAAAAACCATAGACTGAGTCAGCAGACTGTTGATACAAGTCAGTATTGGAGTCTTGAGTCTGACATCTGTAGCCAGACTAGAAACTCAAGCATATTTCTATGTGGAAGCTGTAAGGCAGGATTTCTTCTTCTGTGGGAAACCTCAATCTTAAATCTGAAAGCCTTCAACTGATTGGATGAGGTCCACCCACATCATAGGGGGAATGATCTATCTTAGGTGTATATTAGAACCAACTAATTTTAAGTGTTAATCACATCCGTAACACTTTCACAGAGACACCAGCCTAGTTCTTTTTATTATTTTATTCAAGTTTAGTTGATCTATAATATTATATCAGTTTCTGTTGTACAGCAAAGTGATTCACTTATACATATATATATATGTATTCTTTTCCATTATGGTTTATCACAGGATACTGAATATAGTTCCCTGTGTCATACAGTGAGTCTCTGTTGTTTATCCATTCTCTATCAGATTAGTTGTTGACCTAAAAACTGGGCAACATAGCCTAGCCATAGCCTAGCTGACAGAGAATACAATCCACCACATCTTACTACCTCCATTAGTCAAGGCTTTGATTAACTTTGTTATTCCAGTGTACTTGAGAATACAGGTACTTCAGTACCTGCCTTACACATGGCAGGTAATCAAATAACATTTATGAAGTGCATTTATTGAAAACTCCATCGCATATAGCCTTAGGCTCTTCATCTTTATGCATTGTCTGAGTTTAAAGTTGTATGCATCTAATTCTCTCCTCAACCTACTATTTCTCCTTACTTTACAATTCCCACAAAACAGCATTCCTCTTTTAATGTGTTTGTGAAAAATATTTCATAAAATTAATGATCATTGAATTGTTTCAGGGTAAACATAATCTCTGAGCTTCCTGGGTGGCACTAGCTGTAAAAAATCTATCTGCCAGTGGAGGTGACATAAGAGATGTGGGTTGGACCCACATTTAACGTATTTGTGAAAAATATTTTATAAAATTAATGATCATTGAATTGTTTCAGGGTAAACATAATCTCTGAGCTTCCTGGGTGGCACTAGCTGTAAAGAATCTACCTGCCAGTGGCGGTGACATAAGAGATGTGGGTTTGATGTGGGAAGAGAGCATGCAACTCACTCCAGTTTTTTTTTTTTTTTTTTTTTTTCTGGAGAATCCCATGGACAGAGGAGCTAGGCAGGTTCATGGGCTCACAAAGAGTCTGGACATGAATAAAGTGACTTAGTACACACACATGCAATCAATTTCATGGGTCTCTTAATTCAGAATCACACAGTCAAAATATACTGTGCAGATGCTCAGTCCAAGATAGGTTAGAGTGCTAATATAGAAAAAAAATCTAGCTCTTCTGGATTTTAGGAGATAAATCTCTTGTGAGTAGTGGAAATGAGGCATTTGGAATCATTTATCCCACACACATACAAAAAGATTAAGCATAGATATAATATTTTTCAAAGTCACTGTTGATATTAAGAGAAGAGCAGTGCAATCTCCAATATAACTCATTGACCAGTAACATTTAGATGAAAACCGAAATATTTAGAGTATAGAATTTTTGATGAAATCTCTTAGAAGATGCTGTTTGCTTGCTCTAAATAAAAATTCAATTTTGGTGCAATGTCAGATTGCATCAGATTTGAGCTTTTGATAGTGAGTTGGTTGAAGATTCATAGAATGTTATTTTATTTATACTTTCATCTCTCTTTTTTCCTTTTTTTTTTTTTTTTTTTGTGATGTAGCCTAACTAGGTAGGATTCTGGCTATATTTATCCTAGTTGTATATGTACTTTCATCTTGTCACCAGCAATAAGTGTGAGCTTCAAGCAAATAGAATTCTATCCCAGACTTGTAACTTCAGAGCTCAAACTGAAATGGGTTTGGAAAAATGTTTCAATTACAGGTTCAGGGATGACAAGCTTTTTCAAGGTTACCAACTTTTTCACTCTTCTGGTTTTCAAGTATTTTGTCAACATATCTACATGTCTACAACTCTTTTAATCGTCAATACTTTTTTTTTTCCTTCAGTTCACTCAGCTGCTGTTCTTTATATATAAAATGGTATTATTTATTCTTTTCTGGGGACTAGAAGAGCTTGTAAGAAAATCACATATATTTTATCATGCATGTGTGTGTGTGTGCACGTGTGTGTGTTTATGTTAGTTGCTTAGTCGTGTTCAACTTTTTGCGGCCCCATGAATTGTAGCCCGCCAGGCTTGTCTGATTTCCCAGGCAAGAAGACTGGAGTGGGTAGCCATTTCCTTCTCCAGGGGATCTTCCCAACCCATGGTTGGACCCTGGGTCTTCTGCATTGCAGGCAAATTCTTTACCATCTGAGCCTCCAGGGAAGCCTTTGATGGCTCAGGCCGTCATCATGTATGGGTCTTCTATTTTGAAATGTGAAGATTCCAGTCCTGGTTTTGATGCAACTTTAAGTCTAGGGGAACATATTTTCTGCAGAAAGTCTGATGTAAAATGTCTATTATCTGGGCTTAGAATTTCTACATAAGAAAACTGCCTTGTTTTTATAAATAATATGATTAGTACCCTATTCGAATGGAGCTTGTACAGAGGGATAGTTTGTCCATAGTGTGCAAAATACTCAGGAATCAAGAAATTGAAACTGAGATTAGAAATGGGAAAACAGACCTCTCTTTTCTATGTCCATATTTCTCTCTCTGCTGGTGTTCCCCTCTCCAAGAGCAGCTCAGACTTTAGGGCATTTCTCAGTTCCCTTCCCAGCATCTCCTTCTGTTTCTAATCCAGTTATTACCTCTTCAAATTCTGTCCACAAAAATAATTGTTAAAACATCAGCCCCTTTATACCATGCAGACAATTCATTTCCCCATGAAGCCATTGAGCAAACTTTTGAATTCAATACCACTTGTATATTTCAGAAAGGTAATCGAAATATTTCCCCACTTATTCTGTTCTCAGTGGGTTTCTATTCAAACATGGCTTAATTTACAAAGAGTTATAAAATGATAAAAATTTATGCTTTCATCCCTTTGTGATTACAATAGTATCCTGCAAAGACTACCTAAAGAGAGTAATGTAAACTACCTCTAACTATTTCTTAGAAGATCACGCTGTAGATTTTAAAAGAAACAAATTTATGAAATTGGTTTTTGAAGCCCTGAATTTAAAGAGGCCTTTTAATCTTTCATTAAAAATCACACTCACGAAATTCTCACATTGTGCCTCTAATGCACTTGAAGTATGCAAGCCTAACATTAGGGGACAGTCGTGGGAAGCATGTAAATTGTGCAACAGTCTTTCAATGGAGTTCTATAGCATATTAATTGGGTCAAGTAATTTTATCTAAAATAACATACTAAGTCTTTGAGAGATTATTAGTAAGAACCAGACAAGTTATTTGGATGTGATCGGAATTATGTATGTGTCTCAGACAATGTATTGCCATCACATTTTTTACATGAGGTATAAAGATTCACTGTATACACCTAAGAGCACATTTTATGTATTTGAGAAAGAAATGTGCCTATAGGAATTTGGATTTTTCAATAGAAACTTCTTGAGGCTAAAATTGAAGATCTTTACTTGAGAATTAACAAAATTATGTAAATCAGTCTATGGCTCTTAAATTACTGTTTCTGGTCTAAGATTTAGCTTTATTCACACAAAAAAGTACCAGTTGACTTATTCAAAGTAACAGATTGGCGTGGCAAAAAAAATAATAATGCAAAAATTTAGTTTAAAAAGTAGTAGTTTTTTACTTTGTGCATCCCCAGTCTGTCTTCATATAATTAATCACATTTAATCACTTTAACTAATGTGCTCAGAAATATTTCTTGAATCATTAATAGTAGATGTTTTCTTGTGATGTTTCTCTCTGAAGGATAATACTGCTTACAAAATCCCTAACTTTCGTCTTTTCTTAATATGTTGAAAACTACATATTTTTTTAAATGTTTTGAGGATTAGATTTATGATCTTCATGATTTATTCTAATTTTAATGAAACTCCAGTACTTTGGCCACCTCATGCGAAGAGTTGACTCATTGGAAAAGACTCTGATGCTGGGAGGGATTGGGGGCAGGAGGAGAAGGGGACGACCGAGGATGAGATGGCTGGATGGCATCACGGACTCAATGGACGTGAGTCTGAGTGAACTCCGGGAGATGGTGATGAACAGGGAGGCCTGGCGTGCTGCGAGTCATGGGGTCGCAAAGAGTCAGACACGACTGAGCGACTGAACTGAATTCATAATCTGAGAACATTCATTTGCCAATTTGGTCTTCTTATGCAGATGAACTGATAAGCACAGTGGAAGGCAAAGGTTCTATTTGCCAAAGAGAAATTTCATCATTGCTACACAACAGGTGCAGGAAAGTTTGTGTTGAACCCAGATGATTCATGTGGAGACCCACAGAACTTCAGTGTCATTAATATTGGCCCCACCATCTGGGTGAATACCTTGGTTTACATGCTATTTTAATCTTTTGTGGTGGGAAGATGTTCATGAGTATTTCTAAAATTAGGCAAAATTTGAACAGCTTAAAAAAGTGTTAGAAGAGTTATACACATAATACTATGGGGAAAAAATGAAAAGGAATTAAAAATTTGCCTGAGCTTTAAAATACAATAAAAATTGGTGTGTGTCAAGGTCAGGAAAGCAGAAGACAAAGGAAAACATCGTGGAGTAAAATGGGATGGAGTAGCTGAAGTAGAAAAGCTTCTTGCTATGTTACGAAGATATGTTTACAGTCATGAATGGAATGAACAGTTGGGCCTGAAGCCCTCTATTCTAGTCTTGGGACTGTGTCCTGAAGACTATAAAGAATCAAGAAGAGGGACTTGCCTGGTGGTCCAGTGGCTAAGTCTCTGTGCTCCCAAAGCAGGGGGCATGGGTTCCATCCCTTGTTGTGGAACTAAGATCCCATATGCTTTATAGCATGGCCTAAAAAGACAAAAAAATAAAAAGAAAGAAAGAAAGAAACAAGCAGAGAAATGATGTGATCAGACACATCTTAAGCAGATTTCTGGAAGCAAGCACCTGGAAGGTTAATAAATATTCACTAAATGAGTAAATTAAAAATTGGAGCCATAAGATTGAAAATGAAAAAGTACAGCTAAGAGATTACTAAAATTGCTGAAGGAAGGGATGCTGAAAAAACCAAAATGCATATTTATGCACCATGAAAACTGCATTTAATCTTTTGTGACCTTCAATTGGTAATGAAATAAGATGGGTAATGCCAAAAGTGGCTGTTAATTCCAGATTCTTCTAAGTCATCTTTTAAAGAAAAACTATATAAGAAGAGAATCCATCACTTAAAACAGAAAATAAAAACAATGACAAATAGGGGAAAAAAGAGGTTTTTCTCTCTATTCTTACTTTAAAAACACAATGAAATACACTGCACTATTTTGTCAAGGTGTCTGATAGAATTTATTGCCAGTACAGTTTGCATCTAGACTGGTGCAATGCTACATGGAACTAGTATTATTTTTTGCAATAAATCATATAATTGCACTATCCTTGGCTAGGAGTACCTAAAGATTATTGAATTATAGGTTCCAAGCTGATATTTTGACATTTCCAAGAATCAAAAGGACATAAAATTACTTCTATATGGCAATATGAAGTACATTTTACCCTTGGGAATACATCTAGAATGAATCTAGAAGAAAGTCATTCAATGGAATCTTGTATTTGGTGGAGACAGGGGGTGACCATCATAATTAAGATAAGCAGCAGCAATATTTACCTTCTATAGTATTAATGCTTATTATTATTATATTTAAACAGCAGGCATCGAATGACGCAACAGCTGACAGCATTGGATCTGATGCAGGCAGTATGCTCTCTCCTGGATACCAGAATTCCCAGAGGCAAATTACTCAACCCTGCTGAGCCTCACTTCCTTAAATTGGACAAGGAGGATAATAATACTTGTAGGGTAGTTAAGAGGATTAGAGATTATTTGCTTTCAGTTCTAAGCAAAATTTCTATTGCAAAACCCCTATTATTCAGGCATTAAATCTTGCAGAGACATTCATAAAGTGAGGTTTCATTTTTTTTAAAAAATGGGTATAGTATGCTGTGCTAGGCAACCTCTAAAAAGAACCATCTCTTATTACATGTGAGCCTGTCATCCCCCACCCCCATCCCCCCACCAGTGCTGGCTGGCCTAGTTACATGCTTCCAACCAATAGAATATGACAAAGCAGGTGATTTGCTATGCAGCAATAAATAACTCATACATATGCATGCAAAATTTACATAGCAAATGGACCTCCCCCACAAGCTTGTTCACCAGTACAAGAGGAAATAGTTATATCTGCAGTATGGAATACAATACAGCAATCAAATTAAATTAAAAACAAGCACTTAAGCAACTGCATGGATGACACAAACAGTATTGAGCAGAAGAACAAGATGCAAAAATATATGGGTATAGGGTTCTTTTTGAGGTGATTAAAATGTCTCAAAATAGATTGTGGTGATAGTTATACATATCTATGAATGTACCAAGTCATTGCACTGTACCTTCACATGTGAGAATTATTGAGTTGTGCACTGTATCTCAATGAAGACATTTTCTTTAATAGGACCAATTTTTTTTTCTTTTTTTTTTTTGGCTCTACCACATGGCAAGTGGGATCTTAGTTCCCCAACCAGGGATCGAACCCCAAGCCTGCTCCCCGTGCACTGGAAGGAGGAGTCTTAACCACTGGACCACCAAGGAAGTCCCCTCAATGAAGACTTTAAAAGATAAAACAGTTTTACATACTTGCGTGAAGATATCAGGTTCTCTGTTCTTTTCCGTTGATCAAGGTATTGACCCTTCTAAACACATACTGTATAATAAGTCTGCAGTCAGCGTAATGCCTTCCACTTTACTCTTCATTTTCTGAACTTTTGAAATTCTAGTCCCTTTACCCTTTTTAAGTTTTAGAATAATCTTGTCTATAAAATAAAATCTTGTCAAATAAAATCTTACCAAGATTTTTGGCAGCATCTACATTTGTATCTACATCTACTTCTATGTCTATATTTATATCTATATATCTATTCCATCTATCTATCTACATATTCACTTACGTACACACATTCTCTTGGTTCCATTTCTCTAGGGAACCCTGTTACTAGTACAATGTCACAAAGAAATTTCCAAAAAAACAATCTCTCTGTATCTATTTCAGACAGTCTCTATTTTAGACAACCATGTATCCCATAGAAATGCTAGTTATACCCCATGCCTTGACACTGAGTAATGTGTCTAGAAAACCATCCCATTGTTTCCGGTTGTTGCTATTGTTGTTACTGCTTTTCTTAAAACCATGTGGTCCAAATCTTTTCCCTCACAAGATAAATGAGAAGTGAGTTACAGAAATTCAGGGATTCTGAACAGAAAATCTCTACATGAAGCAAAGGAAGAGTGACTGCAACAACCTTCCAAATTCATGAGGAAGGACCATGTCCAAGATGTAGAGGGATCCAAATGGATGGAGCTGGAGCCAGGGTAACTGTCAAAAATACACATCAGGAGAAAGTCCAACATAAACTACTACTTCATATAAGTAAATAAACAATTAATTAATTAAAACACAAACTGTTCACCAACTGAGCAGGGTAATTGTGGTGATCCAAGGAAATAGTAGGTTATTGGTGTAGGCATAGCAGATAGCCATTTCCGCCCCCTGCCCCCCACCCTGCCTCTATCTGGTATCAGGAGTAGCTCATCAATCAAAAGGAAGTCAGTGATCCAGAACCAGATCCTGAATGTTGTCATGGAGGCTGAGTACCCTGCAGCTATAAAATTCAGCTGATGAATTTTAGTACCCATCTATTCCTGAAGACCAGAAAAGTATTTTAGAAGATCCCACTAATGTTCCCATCTCTCCTTGACTTCCTTTTCTCCCCTTCTGTTCTGTCCATATCCGTTTTCTGATATCTTTCTGATAGGCTGTGGTAAGGAGAGATGTCACTGAAGTTGATGGGATATGTCATGAATTCAGAATTTTCTGCTCTATCTGTCATAATGCATGAAGGTGGTCTTGGGGCTTCAACTACACGTACCAAGTTGTAGCACTAAAGGCAAAAGTAGCCCGACTAGAGCCAAGCAGATGGAGTCTAGTAACAAGGAGAATATGTCATAAGCAAAGCTGTAGTGGATGGTACAATATCACAGAAGTGTGTAGATGAATAACCTAGTAATTTCAGATTGCCTTTATGGACTGGTTTTGGCTAGGGGCAGATGAATAATGCACGAAAGCATCACCAACATTAAGGTCCAAGGATATATTAATCCATCGTCCTTTGCAACGTACAGATTTGGATTCAATTTTAAATGTTTAGTCACTCAGTCGTGTCCAACTCTTTGTGACCCCATGGATGCAGCACACCAGGCTTCTGTGTCCTTCACTGTCTCCCAGAGCTTGCTCAAAATCAAGCCCCTCAAGTCGGTGATGCCATCCAACTATCTCATCCTCTGTCATCCCCTTCTCCCCCTGCCTTCAATCTTTCCCAGCATCAGGGTCTTTTCCAATGAGTAGGCTCTTCACATCAGGTGGCCAAAGTGCCGGAACTTCAGCTTCAGCATTAGTTCTTTCAATGAATATTCAGGGTTGATTTCCTTTAGGATTAATTGATAAGTCCAAATTTTATTCCAATTATCATAATTTTGTTCCCTCTCTGAATGCTTGAACTACTTGACAACTACATTGGAGTCTATCAATATCCACTTTGGGTCAGACAATGCTTTAACATTCTCTGTTTCTATATACGGAGTTGTATATATGAAAGAGGAATAGATAGACAGATCTTTCTCTCCTTTTGTCTCTACTTACTTATTAGACTGATTTCAGTCCTAACTATGGAATCCTAAGGCATTGTACTTCTGTCTTCAGTATCTTGTAAAATCAATAGTGAAATCACTAAAAATAGCCTCCCAACTTTATATCTGCCTCCTGAGTCCTTTCATCACAAAATGGTTGTTAATGAATCTTATAAAAGGCTTAGTGAACATTAATATTAGAGTACCTGCAATGATGTGTTAATTAAAATTAAGTCCCTTTTTCATTTGAGATGTGACCGGGAAGAAAATTTGACACAGGCAAAACATCACTTGAATTTTAATTAAAGAGAATTTAGGAGTGGGTACACTTCATATAATCACAATTGCCCACACATCCTGTAGACAGAATGCCTTCCTGATTTGATCAGAAACAGCGCATGATAGCTGAGGGTGACTCCACGTCATGGGGCAGCCTCTCACTTCTTCATAGCAACACACCAGTGTCACTATAATTATGAGTTTAATATTTAAAATTTGTTGGTTTCATATTTGTATGCATGTATGCTAACTAAAATTAATTAATTTCAATTGCATACACCAATTATAACATCAGCCTCATTCTCTAACATATTACTCCTCACTGATTACACACCCAGTCAGATTGCTTTAATCTCTCATTTTGTATTTTAAAGTCAAACAAAAATATGTATCTCTAATTAAGTTCGCTTACTTATCTTACTTCTGATTGAATCATATTTTAATATTTTATGGCACAGCCACCTTTAATCCCCCTCTCTGATAGTATTTGCCCCTGTGCTTGTTTTGCTTGCCTTGTTTATCTTAATGTGAGTTCTAAGAGTGTTTTCTTTCCTAGTTCTGTTTGGGAATAAAGTTTCTAGATTTCTTTGTTAGGAACTGGGGTTAAAGTGAGGAGAAAATAGCTTTGGGATGATGAGGGAAATTGATGAGATTATGTCATGCAAAAAGGTTATTAAGGGCTATTTTTTTCTCTGTAGTTTCCTGTGAGTAAAATATTTTGTATTTATAATGGTTTTATTTTAGAGAAACTGACCTAAACATTTCAGACCTCAACAAAGTTATGATGATCTCATTATACACTGATCTTTCCCTTTGTGATAGGAATCATAAAATAATAAAGTGGAATTAACATTGGGTGACTATTTACCACATGCAGAGCTTTATAATTATTATGTTATTGTGTCCTTATAAAATGCCATAGCTAAGGGGAAAAAAGGAAACATGCAGCTGAGAGAACTGAGAGCTGGAAAGGTTGAGAAAGAGCATGTGTGGCAGGGCACATGAATCTGAAGGGGCAGAGCCAGGTTTCAAAGGCAATTCTAGCCTCAAATCCCACCCATTCTATCAGAATATGACATCGGCTTCTCTCCTTCCCAGCCAATTAGCTGCTCTAATTTGTTTTTCTCTATTGCCTTTAAAAATTTTTTTTATATATTTAATTTCTTATACAATCTGTAAAGGTTACTTTCCATTTACAGTTATTACAAAATATTAATACTGGCTATATTCCCCATGATGTACAATCCGTTCTCAAGCCTGTCTTATACCCATCTTTGTACCTCTATCCCTAAACATTGTAAAAATTAAATTCAGATTCATAGAGTCAGTGATTTGGGATCCAGTGGTTAGAGTCCTTGGGACAGTATGTGACCAAGGATGGGCTGCTTAGCTTCATTTTTCTTCCCTTTTTCCTCACCGTCCCTGCTTCCTTCATTGTATCTCAGGGAAGTCAATGCAAGTCATGAAGTGCAGGGGGTGGGAGAGAGGAGAAACAGTCATGGGCAAGAGGAAGTAAGTTCAGGGCCTTCTTTACACTTGTGTTGATCTAGTCTCCCACCATGAATTATTCTACAGCACAGACCTTTATAGACTATGAGTGTGGTAATTCTTTTGAAGAGTTAAAAATGAAAACAAATTACATGAACCTTGTTTAGATAAAGATAACGAGAGGATGATGATTAAAATGAAAAGATAAAAAAGTAGAATGTAGGTGGGAAAGGCAAACAGGAAAACTGAAGCAAATGTGCTAGTTGTTTACAGAGAAGAAAAAGAAAGGAAAACTTTTTTTTTTAAGACAAAAACACAAAAGACCTCTCAGACTGTTGTCTTGAAGTATGACAATATGGTACCAGGTCTTCCCTGGTGTCTCAGCTAGTAAAGAATCACCCTGCAATGCAGGAGACCCAGGTTTGATTCCTGGGTTGGGAAGGTGCCCTGGAGAAGGAAATGGCAACCCACTCCAGTATTCTTGCCTGGGAAATCCCATGGATGGAGGAGCATGGCAGGCTACAGTCTATGGGGTCGCAAAGAGGCTGACATAACTTAGCAACTAAACCACCACAACCAACACCAATACGGTACCAAGAGATCTAGTAAATTATGGTGCAAAAAGTATATAAAAGGGCAACAAGGAAAATAATAGACATTTTGGACTACATCAAAAGTAAAAACCTTATTACCTTTGAATAGGAAAGTGAAAGGGTCAACCTATAGAATGTAAGAAATATTTGCAAATCACAAATTTAATGAGTCCAGTATCTAGAATATTTAAAGTACACTTAAAAACCAAACAACAAAAAGACATACAACCCAGTGTAAAAGTGGGCAAAAGGCCTGAATAGACATTTCTCCAAAGAAGACAGATAAGTGGACAACAAGCACATGAAAAATGCTCAAAGTCGTTAGTCATTCAGTGCAGTTCAGTTCAGTGTAGTCATTAGGGAAATGCAAATCAAAACACAATGAGATACCTGTTCACAGCAACCAGAATAGTGATAATAAGAAAAACAGAAATGATAAGTGTTTGCGAAAATGGGGAGAAACTGGAAACCTCACACTCTCCTAATGAGAATGCAAAATGGTGTAGCTGCTCTGAATAACAGCTTGAAAATCTCTTACAAAGCTAAGCAATTCTGCTCCTAGGTGTATAGCCCAGAGAACTGAGAGCAGGTGCTCAAGGGAATACTTGTACCCGTATGTTAAGAGGGCATTATTCACAAAAGCCAAATGCCCTTCAGTGGAAGAATGAATAAACAGCTGCAACATGTTCATACAATGAAATATCAATCCACTATAAATAGGAAAGAAGTAATGATATATGCTACAATGTGAGTAAAACTGAAAAATATGAGGTTAAGTGGAAGAAACCAGACACAAAAGGTCACAAAATGCATGAGAAGTGATTGCCTACTGGGTACAGTGTCTTCTTTGAGGGTACCATTTTAGAACTAGATAGAGCGGCAGTGTTACAAGGCTGCAAATATATTAAATGCCACTAAATTGTGCACTCTAAAGCCATTAATTTATGGCATATGAATTTTATCTTAATAAAAGAAAAGGGAAAAAAAGAAGTGAAAAAAAGAAACATGCAAAGTACATCACAGAAGAAAGCACATACAAAATGTGCTAATACATCAATGGAAATTAGTTAAACATTTCTATTAAAATGGTCTTTTTTTTTTAACAAGAAGTCCGGAAAGCAAAAGATTAACTGAAAATTCTACAAAGTAACAAAGCTATGAAGAGAAGACTCAAATAAAGCCAAAAGGAAAAAAAAAAAAAAATCAAAAAGAAAGCCAGAAAAAAAAAATCTAAACATCTCAAACATTCGAAGAATGAAACAAAAAGTCCTGGATAAAGATCTTACCATTAGTGAAACTCTTTGGAATAGGCAATTGAGTTGTGGACCAATGATTATACACAAAATAGAAAAGGAAAACAAAAATGTCAAATTCTCCTGTTTTTACAGAGAGTCCAAGGGAATATGACTCTATTTAAACCAGCATTCTACATTAGCCCACATGCTCCAAGAAGTCTGAAACTCCTGTATTAGATATAGTCTGACTCACCAGGCAAGCTAAGCTGCAGTGTCACTGGCTAAAGAGGAGACAATGGTCCTATCCTGGGTCCCAGGAAAGGGGAGCAGGGATGGTCAGGAACGGAGAAGTACTGAGGAATGAGTGAGAGTGCAGAAAAGTAAAGTATCCTGACAGGAAACACCCAAATGGTAGTTTTTGGCCTCAGTTCAGTTCAGTCGCTCAGTTGTGCCCGACTCTTTGTGACCCCATGAACCGCAGCACGCCAGGCGTCCCTGTCCATCACCAACTCCCTGAGTTCACCCAAACTCATGTGCAATGAGTCAGTGATACCATCCAACCATCTCATCCTCTGTCGAACCCTTCTTCTCCTGCCCCCAATCCCTGCCAGCATCAGGGTCTTTTCCAATGAGTCAACTCTTTGCATGAGGTGGCCAAAGTATTGGAGTTTCAGCCTCAGCATCAGTCCTTCCAATGAACACCCAGGACTGGTCTCCTTCAGGATGGACTGGTTAGATCTCCTTGCAGTCCAAGAGACTCTCAATAGTCTTCTCCAACACCACAGTTCAAAAGCATCTATTCTTCGGCACCCAGCTTTCTTCACAGTCTAACTCTCACATCCATACATGACCACTGGAAAAACCATAGCCTTGACTAGACGGACCTTTGCTGGCAAAGTAATGTCTCTGCTTTTTAATATGCTATCTAGATTGGTCATAACTTTCCTTCCAAGGAGTAATTGTCTTTTAATTTCATGGCTGCAATCACCATCTATAGTGATTTTGGAGTCCCCCAAAATAAAGTCTGACACTGTTTCCACTGTTTCCCCATCTATTTCCCATGAGGTGATGGGACAAGCTGCCATGATCTTCGTTTTCTGAATGTTGAGCTTTAAGCCAACTTTTCACTCTCCTCTTTCACTTTCATCAAGAGGCTCTTTAGTTCCTCTTCACTTTCTGCCAAAAGGGTGGTGTCATCTGCACATAGGAGGTTATTGAGATTTCTCCTGGCAATCTTGATTCCAGCTTGTGCTTCTTCCAGCCCAGTGTTTCTCATGATGTACTCTGCATGAGTGAGTGAGTGATTGAGTGAAGTCGCTCAGTTGTGTCTGACTCTTTGCAACCCCATGGACTGTAGCCCACCAGGCTCCTCCCCCATGGGATTCTCCAAGCAAGAGTACTGGAGTGGGCTGCCATTTCCTTCTCCAGGGAGTCTTCCCAACTCAGGGATTGAACCCAGGTCTCCCAAATTGTAGGCAGATTCTTTACCATCTGAACCACCAGGGAAGCCCTTATAATGAAATCAGTTCAGTTCAGTTCAGTTCAGTTGCTCAGTGGTGTCTGATTCCTTGTGACCCCATGGACTGCAGTATGCCAGGCTTCCTTGTCCATCACCAACTCCCAGAGCTTATTCAAACTCATGTCCACTGAGTCAGTGATGTCATCCAACCATCTCATCCTCTGTTGTCCCCTTCTCCTGTCTTCAATCATTCCAGCATGAGGGTCTTTTACATGTCCAGTTCTAACTGTTGCTTCCTGACCTGCATATAGGTTTCTCAAGAGGCAGGTCAGGTGGTCTGGTATTCCCATCTCTTTCAGAATTTTCCACAGTTTATTGTGATCCACACAGTCAAAGACTTTAGCACAGTTAATAAAGCAGAAATAGATGTTTTTCTGGAACTCTCTTGCTTTTTTGATGATCCAGCTGTTGGCAATTTGATCTCTGGTTCCTCTGCCTTTTCTAAAACCAACTTGAACATCTGAAATTTCACAGTTCACGTATTGCTGAAGCCTGGCTTGGAGAATTTTGAGCATTACTTTACTAGTGTGTGAAGTGAGTGCAACTGTGCGGTAGTTTGAGCATTCTTTGGCATTGCCTATCTTTGGGATTGGAATGAAAACTGACTTTTTCCAGTCCTATGGCCACTGCTGAGATTTTGGCCTAAGGATACAGAAAAAAGCAGATTCTATACGTGGGGCTTCCCTGGTGGCTCAGAGGTTAAAGCGTCTGCCTGGAATGCAGGAGACCCAGGTTCGATCCCTGGGTCAGGAAGCTCCCCTGGAGAAGGAAATGGCAACCCACTCCAGTACTCTTGCCTGGAGAATCCCATGGAGGGAGGAGCCTGGTAGGCTACTAGTCCGTGGGGTCGCAGAGTCGGACACGACTGAGCGACTTCACTCACTCACTCATACGTGTGGCCACCAGGGGGCGTGCGTCCTGGACGGGAACCCCCTTCGGAAGCCAGGGCACTGGCTGTGTCCCAAGCTGGAGGTAGGGAGAAGCCTGCCAGGTAAAAATAGTCTTTGGTCAGGTCTGAAAGATCACACATAGGTTTTTTGGCTAGGAGCTGCACTCTTGACTTCCTCCAAAGTTAATTTTTTGCATGTGTGCCCCCTTTTACCTTCTGGTACTTTGCAAATTTCAAAACGCTTTTATGTGTATTATACTGAAATCTCACAAGATGAAACTCACCACTTTTCATAGGAGGGAGTCTTCGGGAGGGATTAAATGGCTTATTCCTGGCCACAATGCTCAGGGACAGTTGAAAAAGGTCTAAAATAATATTATTTAAAGAATAAGTTCAATAGTTTTTTGAGAATCTTCCTCAACCTGTAGGCACAATGTCTTCTCTGGTGGAAGATAGCATGTAATATTCAGGACAAAAAATTCCATGAAAAATATGCTTCAGATTCTTAAACTAAAATTTGGATTAAACATTTGATCTTTCTTTTTTACTTCTAGAGTCTTCTGAGATCTATTTAGGTTGAGTCCCACATGTTAAGAGCAGCTATTTCACCTTCCTTGCAGTAGAAACCTGGGAGAGTCTCAAGTGTCTTTCTAAAGCCTCTGGGCAAGATGAGATCAGAGATGAGGTATTATTAGGAATTCTTCACATTTGAATTAACAAGCTGACTTCCACCATTACAAGAAGCTGGTCAGGCTCTTTTTTCCTTCCTCAGTGTCCCTTACAAATCAGAAACAGAATATGACTCAAAGTGATAAAATATTTTAAGAGATGATGATAGGAGCTCTGGATGGGAAGGGATTGAAGATGCTGTTTTTGAGATCTCTGTAGACTCAGAGAAATTTAACTCCCGGGAACGCTTGGAAGTTTGGGAGATTAGGTTAGCTGTTGGTGCAGGACTTGGTCACCACTCTGAAAGATGTTAGGATGGGAGGGTGGCTCAGTCAGAAAAGAATCCACCTGCAGTGTAGGAGACATGGGTTTGATCCCTGGGTGGGGAAAATCACTTGGAGAAGGAAATGGCAATGCACTCCAGTATTCCTGGAGGGAAAATTTCATGGACAGAGGAGCCAGGTGGGCTACAGTCCATGGGGTCACAAGAGTCAGATACCACTTAGTGACTAAACCACCATCAGCACCCACTGTAAGCTGTTAAAACCTCTTGGAGATGACTGCCTGGTAGATCTAGAACAGCTAAGATTGCAAGTGGCTACGATTTTCAGGTGTCTTAACAAATCCTGTGTTTCAATATAGAGAACAAATGTATGGACACCAAGAGGAGACGTGCGGGGGGGATGAACTGGGAGATTGGGATTGACATATATACACACTATGTATCAAACATATAGCTAATGAGAACCTACCAATGGCACAGGAGGAAAAAAAAGAAGGTACAATCTGTTTGTAAGACATTTACTAAGTTAACCTTAAAAATGCATTCCAATATACAGTGGGTGCCAACAAATACTGTTTGATTTCACTTCTCTGAGGTATGGAGAATAGCCAAATTCATAGAGTCAGAAAGTACACTGGTAGATGCCTGGGACTAGGGTGGGGTGTGGGAGGCAGAACGGAGACTTAGTGTTTAATGGGGGCAGAGTTTCAGTTTCGGAAGGTGAAAATTTTGGGAGATGGATGATGGTGAGAGTTTCACAACAATATGAGTGTTCTTGGTGCCACTGAAATGTTACCATTAAATATTGTTAAAAAAGTATGTTTTATATTATGTGACTTAAAACAAAACAAAACAAAACAAAACACCTCCTTTAATTAAAGAAAAAGAATCCTGTGTTTCCAGGCTGACAAGGAAATTGCACAGCCCCTGGACCCACCTTATGGCAGGAGAACAGGTACTTCAGTGGTGAAAACATAAAACAGATCCATTATGAGAGAGCGCCCATGCCTAAGCATGTCTTAAAACTCTTTACTTTTGTATACCCTGTCCATCTGGAGGGATCAGACATAAATCTGAACTGAAATTAATTTAAAGCAGAAAAGAATAGGTTTCTCATTCATCTGAACTTGTTGAAAGTTCACACCTTTTACAGGGAGAGCATAATATTCATTGTGGCTTCAAACGTGTGTGTTCCTGATTGCTCTGGGGAGGCCTATGATTTGATAATGGTAATTATAGAAGCTGATATATCCTTACACAGAGCTTTACAAAGCAAAAAAAAAAAAAAAAAAAAACTCACTTTTACAGACCATTTGCTCCTTGTAATAGCTGTGCCAGAAAATGAGGAATTATTATCGACATTTTCTATCAGGAGGTTGAGAATTAGAGTGGCTGATATGACTTGCAAATGTTAACACATCTAGCAGATGCTGAGAAAGTGAGGGAAACTTAAGGCTTCAGGACTCCGTTTGCCCTGCAAATACAAGCATCGGATAAGCACAGGTCCGTCTTCTCTGGATACAGCTCTAATGATAGACACTACGGAGGTAGAGAACTACTGGTTTTTATTTATGGGCTTCTCTGGTGGCTCAGTTGGTCAAGAACCTGCCTGCAATGTATGAGACCCACATTCAATCCCTGGGTGGGGAAGATCTCCTGGAGAAGGAAATGGCTACACAGTCCAGGATTCTTGCCTGGAGAATTCCATGAAAGAGGAGTCTGGTGGGCTACAAGTACTCGGGGCAGCAAAGACTTGGACACAAGCGAGCGACTAACACATAGACATTGGGAGGACATGGGGCTTTATCCCTAATAGATACCCTATTTCTTTTGGGGATGATGAAAATGTTCTAGTATTGATTGTGGTAATGGTTGCCCAACTCTGTGGATACATAAAATCCACTGAATTATACACTTTCAGTGGGTAAATTGTATGGTATGTGAATTACATCTCAATAAAGTTATTATGTAAAAAAAAAAAAAAGATTGTGCAGGGAGGCAATAGGCAGATAAAAGTTAGAGCCTAAAAATAAATTTCCAGAGGTTAGAACATAAATGAAGTCTTCAATTCTGAGCAAACCAGCGCATGACATGATGTGGCCACAATTTTTGCCAGATTGAGTTTTCTCTTCCAGAACATGAACTAATAATACCTCATCCTATGACATTTCTCCACAGTTAACAAGAGGGAACAACAAAACACAAAACTGTAAGTTATGAAACACTTCACAAATGAGAGTTAATTATTTCCTGTCCATATACAGGATTTCAGAAAGCATATAAACACTTTAGGTAGGGCAAGCATAACCTGAGGGAGAGAAAGCATAAAAATGCTAATCCCCAAATTGGAATTTTTAGTGCTGCATATTTGCATATTGCCTAAAATCCTTTCGAAAACAGCTAGAATGTGCTTAGTTACTTTTAAAAACTACAGATTGAGTTGTTATTAATTTATTATAGATGAGGCAATGTTTTCCTTTTAAAAAGTTTCCTTCTCCATTGTGCCAAAGGCACCCGTAGAAAATTTAGAGTGTTTTATATTCCATAGAATATGCATAGAGATATCAATAATAAATAGCGTTTTCCATAGTATAGAGCATAAGCCACTCGCTCAGAGAGCAGAGTCACTCTTGAGCTAAAAATACCTCAGTGACAAATTTCAGGAAAGAGAGAAAAAGAACAGAGCTCTGTGTTCATCACCCAAGAGTAGAACCCTGCTTGACTGTCCCACTGTATCCTTGTTATTCCTTCTCAGTGATGCTGAATAGTCAACTCCCAACATAGTCTAATACACAACGCTGTGCCCCCTATTCCCCAATGCAGTGCATTCTCCATTCTCATAACACAATGACTCTCCCTTGCCAAGGACTTCCACTTGCAAGCAAAATCTTGCACTATCTCGGTAACAGAAGACACAAAAGTTTACTAATAAGATGAAGTGCTTTTTGTATGAACGAACACATGGAACTGATTTTAAGTCTTGGTGAGTTACTGCACATGGATAACACCTCTATAACCAGTGTGCTGAGTACTTGCTTGCATTAGGGTTTGTCTAAGGGGAGCAACAAGATAAGGGGATGACGATCTCAATGGCATACTTCCCTAGAATGTTGGCCTTTCCACAGGAAAAATCAAAGAAAAAGGAAAGTAATAGGAGATCACAGGACATTGAATTATGAAGTTAACTGAAACCTAACTGAGGAACTAAGGGGAAAAAAATATTTCTCTGTAAACATAAGCATTAAATGACATTTAATGATTTTAAGACACGATGAACATAGAATAACACCTTCTTTATTACCATTGGTATAACCTATGGGGTACTAATTATTGACAATTAGATTGCCAAATGGACTAAACGCTGCAGATTTTAATCTGAATTATTAGTATGTGAGGTTTTCATAGCAGGTAAGGGAAAATGTGGGAGAAGGAAATGGCAGCCCACTCCAGTGTTCTTGCTTGGAGAATCCCAGGGACGGGGGAGCCTGGTGGGCTGCCATCTATGGGGTCGCACAGAGTCGGACACGACTGAAGTGACTTAGCAAGGGAAAATGTATCATAGTGACAATAAAAAAATCAAGTGCTTCAAATGCCATAACCTTCAACTCCTCTATGAAATCGCACTGATCTGGTGTGGCCACTGGAGCAGAAAAAAATCCAACACAATGAGCACTCCAGTTAGGTTTTAAATATTTGAGCTAAGAAAAAAGAGGGATACAAAGAACTGGAGGTTCTATACTATATAAATTGGTGAGGTGTCTGAAGGTGGTTTGAGTGCCTTAGCACCTAAAACACTGGAATTCAAGTCTTTCCTCAGCAATTCTTTATTTGACCTTGGAAGTCTCTTTATTTGAACTTCAATTTCCAACTATGTAAAAGGCTAATGAGAATAGCTACATTTTTCTACTCAACAATGTTACTGACAAGGTGACCTCAAAGTACACAGGACATTTTATGGCAAATAGCTGTACGTGTGTATGTATGCCAAATATTAATGGTGATTTCATGCATGTGTTGTGTGCATTTAAGAGTAAATATTAGTTATTTCTATTTCCAAGTTAATTTTTATCTCCAAATTGATTTAATTCCATTCATGTCCTGTGAAATCTCCAAGAATTAGATAAGGGGATTTATGTATGCCCTGAACTATCACTCTAGGAAAGAAAAACATTCATACTAAGTTAACTTCTCATCCCAGCTCCAATTTGTTTAAAATTACAGATATGGTTTTTGTCTTCTTGAAAAATGAGATCACAATTTTTTCTATTTGGAACCACAGGTTGGGTTTTTAAAAAAATGGAAAAATGGATTTCCCTGGTGGTCCAGTGGTTACAACTCTGTGCTTTCACTTCAAGGGTGTATGGGTTTAACCCCAGGTTGGGGATCTAAGATACCACATGCCTCACAAGCAAGAAAAGGAAAATTTCTGAATGTTTGTGGGCATAATAGTGTATACTGGCAAATACGGCCCCCCAAATCCTACAGTAATTTTCTAATTAATCTTAAGAAGTTTTTACTATCATGAATATAAAGCCAGATAGTACCTGTCTTCATTAGCATATAATTTTTATGTTATTGAAACCATGTATAAGCCCTTGTTGTTTGTCATAATTCAGAGGAACAAAAAAGCCTCTTGATAAAAGTGAAAGAGGAGAGTGAAAAAGTTGGCTTAAAACTCAACATTCAGAAAACTAAGATCATGGCATCTGACCCCATCACTTCATGGGAAACAGTGGAAACAGTGTCAGACTTTATTTTTCTGGGCTCCAAAATCACTGCAGATGGTGATTGCAGCCATGAAATTAAAAGATGCTTACTCCCTGGAAGAAAAGTTATGACCAACCTAGATAGCATGTTGAAAAGCAGAGACATTACTTTGCCAACAAAGGTCCGTCTAGTCAAGGCTATGGTGTTTCCAGGGGTCATGTATGGATGTGAGAGTTGGACTGTGAAGAAAGCTAAGCGCCAAAGAATTGATGCTTTTGAACTGTGGTGTTGGAGAAGACTCTTGTGAGTCCCTTGGACTGCAAGGAGATCCAACCAGTCCATTCTGAAGGAGATCAGCCCTGTGATTTCTTTGGAAGGAATGATGCTAAAGCTGAAACTCCAATACTTTGGCCACCTCATGCGAAGAGTTGACTCACTGGAAAAGACTCTGATGCTGGGAGGGATTGGGGGCAGGAGGAGAAGGGGACGACCGAGGATGAGATGGCTGGATGGCATCATTGACTCGATGGACATGAGTCTGAGTGAACTCCAGGAGTTGGTGATATACAGGGAGGCTTGGCATGCTGTGATTCATGTGGTTGCAAAGAGTTGGACACGACTGACAGACTGAACTGGACTGAACTGATTAGCCCCTGTGTCCTTATTTTTTGAATTAAAATGCTAACTCAAGAATTAGTGACTGGGAAATGTGAAGATGTAGAAACAAAGAATAGCTGTTGGGCTAAGGAAGTGCTAACAATTTAGACTATAATTCTGCCATATAACAGAATCACTTTATCTGTATCTTTCAGTTTTCTGAAAGATACAGATAAAGGCTTTATATGCATTCCTATTTTGTTTTTTACAAGAAGCAGACCCCTGCCCCAGATGAAAACTTCTGACCGCAAGAACATAGACCCTAAACTGGTTGCAACCAAAAGGCTGACGCTGCTTGAAACTTCATCTTGATGGCAACCAATCCAAGAATTGTCCATGAGCTGATCGCACTGTGCTCCTTGAACACTATAGAACTCCTCACTATCCCCTCCAGGGTGGGTCACAGGGTCTTCAAGACATTATCCCACTGTGGCCCCCTTTGCCTGGCAAAGCAACAAAAGCTACTCTTTTCTACTTCACCCAAAACTCTATCTCTGTTTCTATTCAGCACGAGAAAACAGAGGCCAGGATTTTGGCAACATTATCTTCTAGAAAACTATTTGTCATCCTAGGCTGTTCTTTGTGTTTTCACCTGAATCCAGCTGGCTGGATTCTTCCAAGAGCCCATTTATCTGTTGTTAATTTCTAACATTCCATGATAAGTAAGCTATTCAATTCTTTTCCCCTTTAAAAAAATGTGATAGCATCCTTACTCATACGGTTCTGTAACATAACATATACTGTCCATCAACAAATACGGTTTTTTCTCTATACCAAGTAGATCCAGAATGAATCCACTGTCACCACCTCCACTGCCACCACCTGGCCCAAGTCATCATCGTGTTATCTGGATTTTACAACAACTATACATAGAAGATTATCCTGCTCCTTTCTTTAAAAAAAAAAAAAAAGGATTTATTTATTTGGCTGCATTGGCTCTTTGGTGCTGTATGTGGGTTTAGTTGCCCCGCAGCATGTGGGGTCTTACTTCCCTGAACAGGTATCTAACCCAGTGTCCCTGCATTGGAAGGTAGATTCTTAGTCTCTGGACCACCAGGGAAGTTCCACCCTTCTTGTCTCATCACAGCATACGTCCTGTGCTCTCTTGCTGTCTGCCTGGATTGCTTTTCTCTGAGAGCTCTGTATCTCCCTTCTTGAGTTCCACCAGATTTTTGCTCAAAACCACCTTCTCAGTGACATAATTATACCCCTCATCAAGCTCTATTCTCATTCTCTTTCTGATTTTCATTTTTCTCCTCAGCACTTATCACTACATGGTCCATCGTGTGTTTTACTTGTTTATTGTCTGTCACCTCCTCCACTTCCATAAGATAAGCTTCAGCGAGGAAAGGATTTTTGTCTAAATTTTTCTGTTGTTGTTGTACTCCCCAGCAGCTAGGAAAGCACTGGGCACAAAGATGTCTTCAAGGAATTCAGCATGAAAGAATGAATTGATTTCAGACAATGTAAGGGAAACATAAATACTCTAATTTCCTAGATCTGGGAAAATGGAAGTAAGAGTTCTCCTAGTATGTAGAGCAAAAATTCTATGGGGAAACTTGAGTAAAGAGCTTGCATAGAAATTACTTTGGGGAAAAACTGCAGAGAAGTGGAAAGCACATTCATTTCCAATATTTATCTTTTAAATCTTAGTCAATCTGTAGCTTAGAGTAGGCATGGATTTACCAGTGATTTTGCTGGAAAGCATACTGACATGTGTAGTGATATTTTATAGTTGCTTGTTTCTAACTCAATACACCCTAGGAGGTCAGGGAGCAATATCTGGAAGATGTGAAACTCTAAGAGAAGGATTGTGTCCAAGTGAATTCCAAAGGTGGGATTGCTGACCCATGCCATCAGAAGAATCTCAGGTTCCTCAGTAGTAAAATGAGGATCAAATCACCATAATCATAGCCAAGTGAATTCATAACCATATAAATGGGAATGTATATATTGTTTATACAGATGGATGCAAAGAGAATACAAAGATGACAATAGGTTCCTTTTCCAGCACTAGAAGAGTGATTAAGGGACTTCCCTGGCAGGCCAGTAGTTAAGAATCCATCTTTCAATGCAGAGAATTCAATCCCTGGTCAGGGAACTAAGATCCCACATGTCATGTACCCAAACAAACAAACAGAACTCAAAAGACTGATTATGAGTCAACTGAGTTTCTCCACTCACCTCTGGATGAACTTGAGCAAGTCACTTCAATTTCTTCACTCCAGTTTCCTCCTCTGCTGCTGCTACTGCTAAGTCGCTTCAGTCGTGTCCGACTCTGTGCGACCCCATAGACGGCAGCCCATCAGGCTCCTCCGTCCCTGGGATTCTCCAGGCAAGAACACTGGAGTGGGTTGCCATTTCCTTCTCCAGTGCATGAAAGTGAAAAGTGAAAGTGAAGTGGCTCAGTCGTCTCCAACTCTTCGCGATCCCATGGACTGCAGCCCACCGGGCTCCTCCATCCATGGGATTTTCTAGGCAAGAGTACCGGAGTGGAATGCCATTGCCTTCCTCCTCTACATTGCAGATAATTATAACAGCGCCCTCATAGGTGCTAATCCTCCACTGTGAGGGTTGCACGTGCTAATATGTATAAAAGATTTAGAGCAGAGGATGCATAATCAGCACTCTACAATCTGAGGGGCTATCTTAGAAAAGTATCAGTGTTTTAAACATCAGCTTCTGTCTATAATAGAGTGAAAACAAAAAAGTAAGAGCTCCTATCTCCAAATGGTTTGAAGAACACAGCACAATACCATCCTCATGCCCTTAAAGGGGAAATTATTTTCAAGTACGGGGTTCCCCTGGTGGCTGAGAAGGGAAAGAATTTGCCTGCAGTGAGGGAGACCTGGGTTGTATCCCTGGGTTGGGAAGATCTCTTGGAGGAGGGCATGGCAACCCACTCCAGTATTCTTGCCTGGAGAATCTCATGGATAGAGGAGCCTGGTGGGCTATGTCCATGGGGTCACAAAGAGTTGGACATGACTGAGTGACTAACACTTTCACTATTCTCAACTATAATTTGAAATGGAGGTTGTAATCAAACCAACTGAGGATAGAGTGAAAGAGAAAGTGATGATCCAGAAAACACTGGGCAGCAAATAAAGACTTTAGTAGGAAAAAAAGTATATATATACTACCCAGTAAACTGTATCTGGGAAGAAAAGGACTAACTCTTACCAAGAAAACCATAGTCACATTTTGTATTTTAAAAACATAACTGATACAACTGGCAAAATGGGATAAATGAGAATAATCCTTTTGGATGTTTATTTTGACTCTTGCTGTAAAATCATACAGCCTCACAGAAATCGCTAAGCTGTTTCATCATATAAGCAAATCCAGCTATTTTATAGCTGGAAATACACACACATTAAGAAAGGGCAGAGGAACACAGCCTCTTTCTTTCTTATTGAGAGGTAATTTGTAAATTGTCAAATGGGTAAAGCACAAGCCTGAAATATCACATTTCCAAAAACACGGGTACTAGAGAAATCTGATTAAATGTGCCTCTTCACAGATTTCAAAAGAAGTGGCTTGATTTTTCCTTGTAATCTTAAATTCTAGGCAATTTGGCAATTAAGTGAAAGGACTCTGTTGAAAGTCCAGTAAATTCCACATCCTCCTATATCCGGCTGAAAACACAGAAAAAGTCAGGAGTTTGAAGGTATAAAAACACAGCAAAGTGACTGCAATCATGGCAATGTTTAAGAAAAACTAGTTCAGAATATCCATGAGGTAGTTTGAACCACTAGGAAAGAAGATGACATGATTGCAAAGTGATCCACCATAATTAGGGGGCTCAATCCTCAATTTTGAAAGCTTAGTGAGAAGAGATTCTGTTCTAAAAGGGGCTGTGAGTCTGCTCTTCAAAACATAAAAATCTCATTTTGCCATTTTTCTCCAGTGGTCTTCACTGCCTATACTATAGAGTCTCTCCTTGGACTGAAACCTACATGTCTTCATAAGCTCCCCTCTTTACCCTGTTTGGTTACATAATGCCCTCTTTGCCTAAATGTCACTGATATTCTACACGGAGCTTATTTCACCACATTTTTCTCATGTAACTTTGACATACTGACTTCCTCTGCCAGAAAGGTATTAGGGTCCATCCTTTGACCAGCAAACATTATTACCATCAGTATTTTTATCTGGGACTTCCCAGGTGGCTCAGTGGTAAAGAATCTGTATGCCAATGTAGGAGCCGCAAGAGATACAGGTTTGATCCCTGGATCAGGAAGATCTTCTGGAGGAGGAAATGGCAACACACTCCAGTATTCTTGCCTGGGAAATCCCATGGACAGAAGAGCCTTGTGGGCTACAGTCCATGGAGTTGTGAAGAACTGGACACCTTTTTATATGATAGAGTTTTTACACAGCAAATACCAAGTTCAGCCATTGCTCACTCTAGGAAGACTTGCCTAACCTCTCCTTTCTAACCTCTAGACTTTGTAGGATCTGATCAGATTCTGTGCCTTCTTCTCACCGAATACATAGAATGAATGGTGAATGTTCATTTCTCTGCCATCACTGAAAGTGTACACTTGAGTTCAGTTCAGTCACTCAGTAGTGTCTAACTCTTTGTGACTCCATGGATTGCAGCACACCAGGATTCCCTGTCCATCATCAACTCCCGAAGCTTGCTCAAACTCATGTGCATCAAGTCGGTGATGCCATCCAACCATCTCATCCTCTGTTGTCCCCTTCTCCTCCTGCCTTCAATCTTTCCCAGCATCACGGTCTTTTCCAATGAGTCAGTTCCTCGCATCATGTGGCCAAAGTATTGGAGTTTCAGTTTCAGCATCAGTCCTTCAAATGAATATTCAGGATTGATTTCCTTTAGGATGGACTGGTTGGATCTCTTTGTAGTCCAAGGGCCTCTTGAGAGTCTTCTCCAACACCACAGTTCAAAAGCATCAATTCTTTAGCACTCAGCTTTCTTTATAATTCAACTCTCACATTAATACATGACTACTGGAAAACCCATAGCTTTGACTAGGTGGACCTTTGCTGGCAAAGTAATGTCTCTACTTTTTATCTAGGTTGGTCATAGCTTTTCTTCCAAGGATCAAGTGTCTTAATTTCATGGTTGCAGTCACCATCTGCAGTGATTTGGGAGGCCCCCTCCCCCCCCCAGAAATAAAGTTTGTCACTGTTTCCATTGTTTCCCCATCTATTTGCCATGAAGTGACGGGACCACATGCCTTGATCTTAGCTTTTTGAATGTTGAGTTTTAAGCCAACATTTTCATTCTCCTCTTTCAGTTTCATCAAGAGGCTCTTTAGTTCTTCTTCACTTTCTGCCATAAAGGTGGTGTCATCTGCATATCTGAGGTTATTAGTATTTCCTCTGGTAATCTTGATTCAAGCTTGTGCTTCATACAGCCCATCATTTCACATGATGTACTCTGCATATAAGTTAAATAAGCAGGGTGACAATATACAGTCTTGACATACTCCTTTCCCAATTTGAAACCGGTCTGTGGTTCCATGTTCGCCTCTAACTGTTGCTTCTTGACCTGCATACAGATTTCTCAGTGGTCTGGTATTCCCATCTCTCAGATATTGTGATCCACACAGTCAAAGGCTCTGGCATAGACAATAAGCAGAATTAAATGGTTTTCTGGAATTCTCTTGCTTTTTTGATGATCCAACAGATGTTGGCAATTTGATCTCTGCTTCCTCTGCCTTTTCTAAATCCAGCTTGAACGTCTGGAAGTTCATGGTTCATCTATTTTTGAAGTATCACTTGGAGAATTTTTAGTATTTGCTAGCATGTGAGACGAGTGCAATTGTGCAGTAGTTTGAAAGTTCTTTGACATCACCTTTCATTGGGATTGGAATGAAAACGGACCTTTTCCAGTCTCGTGGCCATTGCTGAGTTTTCCAAATTTGTTGACATATTGAGTGCAGCACTTTCACAGCATCATCTTTTAAGATTTGAAATAACTCAACTGGAATTCCATCACCTCCACTAGCTTTGTTCATAGTGATGCTTCCTAAGGCCCACTTGACTTTGCTTTCCAGGATATCTGCCTCTGGATGAGTGATCACACCATCATGGTTATCTGGGTCATGAAGAACACTTTTTGTATAGTTCTTCTGTGTATTCTTGCCACTTCTTTTTAATATCTTCTGCTTCTGTTAGACCCATACAATTTCTGTCCTTTATTGTGCCCATCTTTGCATGAAATGTTCCCTTGGTTACTCTTATTTTCTGGAAGAGATCTCTAGTCTTCCCCATTCTATTGTTTTCCTCTATTTCTTTGCATAGATCACCGAGGAAGGCTTTCTTGTTTCTCCTTGCTATTCTTTGAAACTCTGCATTCAAATGGGTATATCTTTCTTTTTCTCCTTTGCCTTTCACTTCTCTTCTTTTCTCAGCTTTTTGTAAGGCCTCCTCAGACAACCATTTTGCCTTTTTGTATTTCTTTTTCTTGTGGATAATCTTGATCACTGCATCCTGTACAATGTCATGAACCTCTGTCCATAGTTCTTCAGGCACTCTGTCTATCAGATCTAATCCCTTGAATCTATTCATCACTTCTACTGTATAATCATAATGGATTTGATTTAGGTCACACCTGAGTGGTCCAGTGGTTTTCCCTACTTTCTTCAATTTAAGTCTGTTGAAAATGCCTCTCCCACAAAAGAACTGTTCCTAATTTTATTTGTATTTTCAGTTTAGAAATTCTAGGTGTATAGTAAGCACTCAGAATTGTGTGTTTCCCATTGAGAACACCTTCTGAATCATAAAAATAGAAGTTTATATAGGAGGGACTTCCCTGGTGGTCCAATGGTTAAGAATCTGCCTTCCAATGCAGGGGATGTGGTTGAATCCTTGGTTGGGGAACTGAGAGCCCACACGCCAAGGGACAACTAAACCTGCCTGCTGCAAGGAGCAAGTCCATGCACCACAATGTGGACCCAGCACAACCAAAAAAAGAAAAAGTAAAAATGAAGCCATATCTAGACACATCATAGTATTAATAAAACTATATATCATCAAATAAAGAAAGAAGTTTACATAGGAAACCCATATTGTTTTCTTGGAGGCATCTCTCTTTGCTAAAGACAGAGATATTTTCTATAATCATTCCTTCAATGATTTTCATAATCAAGCATTTGGGTATAATTTTGTGGAAGTACCAATGAGTCCACTGGACTCACTTAATTGTAATATAATAGTCTAGCCTACTAAAGGCACCTTACTTTTCGCTGATGTGGTAATGATGGTCTATTATGAGTCCATTAGGGTATTCCTTATGGAACCAACACAGGGAAAAAAATGCTGTAATTTACAGATTAATGTTTGGTTATAAAACAAAAAACTTTTTCTTCCTTCTAAATGATTCTATGCTATCTGGTATCTGTCACAGAGAATGGGACTATAGGGGGCGGACAGACGTTATAGTGAAACCATAAGAGTGCAGAGAGAAGCAAACCTGAATACATTCAGAAGCTCAACTGGGAGCCATCTCAGATCCTGCTGATATTGGTTCTCTGCACTTTTCTGTGCCCTGTCCTTTTTTCTAGATTAAATTTCTAGAGCTTCCTATGACCTCAGACTTAAAAGGGACACTCAAAGAAATATCATATGGAACTCATTTTCCATTGAATGCAAAAAACATGGCAGTAGAAAACAAATATTTATTATCTGAAGACTCCTGTCCTTTACATTTAACCCCAAAGTTTTAAAAAAAAGGTGTTTTTCAAACTTATGGTTACCAAGGGGAGAGGAGGGATAAATGGGGAGACTGGGATTAAGATATACACACTACTATATATAAAATAGATAAGTAATAAGAACCTACTATGTAGCACAGGGAACTCTACTCAATGCTCTGTAATGACATACACAGGGAAAAAAGATTCTAAAAGAGTGGATACATGTATATGTATAACTGATTCATTTTGCTGCCCACCTGAAACTAACAACATTGTACACCAACTGTACTCCAATAAAAGTTAATTTTTTCAAAGGGCGTTTTGCATTAAAACTAAAGTTAGTTTGCATTTTGAACTCTGCGGGACAGGAAGGTGGTATGGGAACATCTTCGACACCTGGTAATCTTTATTAAAAAAAAAAGAACAAGATGGTGGAGAAGTAGGTGGACATGGGGTACTTCTCTCTCCCTGGATACATCAGGAAGACACCTTCAGTGCCTGCAGAATACCAGCTGAGAACGGAGAGGAGTACCTGACCAGTGGAAAATAATATATAGAACCACACACAACTCGGTAGGAGGCAGGAACTAGGGGGAAAATCAGGAGTGTTAGTAGGACTGGGCCTGCCCTGGGTGGGTGGGCGAACTGAAGCAGGGGTCCAATCCCCACATTTGGGCAACTGTCTAAGAGGAGAAATGTTTAAGGCTGAGAGTGAAACAGCTGATATGTGGCAGCCTAAACTGAATGAGAATCAGGCAGTCCTTGCCACAGACGTACATACCCTGGACAGGGACGCAGGGCCTCTGGAAGGTACAGCGGCTGCGAGCGGCAGTTTAGGGCTTGTGGCGCAATCCCAGGGCGAGGGCTGCTGCTGACTGTGGAGAGACGGATCAAGGGGATGTGAGGGAGGAGGCTGTGGTGGGAAATGCCCACGGAGGAAATCCAGGCAGCCTTGGAAGCAAGGACACAGTGCTGAGTCACGCGTAGCGGGCAGAGCCGTCATCATAGCCTCTCTCTCGCCACACGCCAGCATCGGGCAGCCAAACGATAGAAAGCCTGGCCCATCAAACACCGGAAGCACTGAACTACGGAGTAGGACCCCAGCCAGGGTGCCCTTTTAAGTGCCTGATGCACCGATCTACAGAGAAGGACCCCAGCCAGGGGTGCCCTTCTATGTGCCTGATGCACCAAACAACAAAGAAGGACCCCAGGCAAGGGAGACCTCTAAGTGCCTGACGGGTGGAGCTACAGGGAAAGACTGGCCAAAGAGGCCTTCTGATGGCCAGCTACAAGAGGCTTGTACAAAGATTGATAGGGCCATAACTCCTGAAGTGGAGGCAGTTGTGTTCCTGCACACCTGGCGACGCCGGGAACCCCGCAGGTCAAGCAGCTGTGCCCGCTTAGAAGCTCAACTCTCACTGGGGCAGAGCTGCCACAGGCAAAAACATCTTGCATCTATGCACACAGGGTCGCTTCGGTAGCGTCCAACTCTTTGCAGCCCTGTAGACCATGACCTGCCAGGCTTCTCTGTCAAGGAGGGGTAGGGGGGTTCTCCAGACAAGAATACTGGGATGTATTGGCCAATACTGGTCACCCTCCCTTTCTAGAGCAGTATATTTTCTGCTGCTTTAGCCACCAACTCCTTTGAGTTGGTGCTGCCAGAACCCCTGGCAACCCAAGCAGCTGCACCACCTCCACACCTGGCCCTCACAGGGGCAAGCCTAAGTCCTCCAGAGCAGCCTCAGGAGCAAACCCTAGTGGACAACCCACATGCAGAGGGGGAAATAAAACCACAATTGAAACCCAGAGGCAGTGTGGCTAAGGAAGAAGACCCAAGACCTTCCCACCAGCTATACAAGCTGCAGACTAAATCCACATGATAACCTAGGTAGGCTTTGTGTCTATGGACTATATAAAAGATCATTGAGAGCTCCCACAAAAGAGAACATACAGTTTCAGTAGCTGTGGACATTAGAAGCAAGAGCACACAGGAGTAGGACCAGATTAGAGTCTGAACTGCCCCCACAGCAGGCCCAGAGATCAGCACAGTGTTGTTGAAGGGAATCCTGGAGAGGTGAGGTGGACTGTGACTCCCAGCAAGGGGAAGGACTCTGACAGCAGTGACTCAAGGAAAACATTTATTATTCTTATGTTTTGACTTGTTCTGTGATTCTTTGGGATTTTTTTTTCTTTTCTTTTACCCCTCTGTTGTAGTTGTTGATTTTACTGGCACTATGAAATGTAATTAAGCTTTGGAGCATTTTTATTTCCAGTCACATTTTTAATTGTTGCTATAAACCTCTGCCGCTACGTTGGGTTTTTGCAATTCTGTGGAATTTGCCTTTTTTTCTTCTTTTCTTTTTTATAATTTTAATTTTTTAAACCTATTATATTTTTCTACATTTATTCTTTTGTCTTCCTTTCCTACCGTTCTTTTCCCCTTTAAGTTGATTTTTAATGTATATAAATCTTCTTCATCTACCTCTATTTAACTTTGCATATCTATTCTTTCTTTCCTCTCAGCATATTTGTTAATTATGTTTTCATTACTTTATTCCCCACTTGGCACCTTGCTTTTGTTTCATTTTGCAGTTCGTGCTTTAGTTAGTTAGTTTTGTTCTTAACTGGTAAATATAATTTTTGGTTTCCTTTGTTCACCAGATCAATCTATTGTACTTTATTTTTGTTGGACTGTTTTAATTTTGCTTATTGGGGTGTATATATATATGTGTGTGTATATATATGTGTATATTCAGTAACCATGAATGAAACAACTGACAAAGGATTAATTTCCAAAATATACAAGCAGCTCATACAACTCAATGCCAGAAAAACAAACAACCCGATCAAAAAGTGGGAAAAAGACCTAAACAGACATTTCTCCGAAGAAGACATACAGATGGATAACAAACACATGAAAAGATGCTCAACATCACTCATTATTAGAGAAATGCAAGTCAAAACTACAATGAGATGTCACCTCACACTGGTCAGATTGGCCATCATCAAAAAGGCTACAAACAATAAATGCTAGAGAGGGTGTGGAGAAAAGGTACACTCCTGCACTGTTGGTGGGAGTGTAAATTGATACAGCCACTATGGAAGACAGTATTCACATTCCTTAAAAAACTAGGAATAAAATCACCATATGACCCAGCAATTCCACTCCTAGGCACATACCCTGAGGAAACCAAAATTGAAAAAGACACATGTATCCCATTGTTCGTTGCTGCACTATTTACAATAGCTAGAACATAGAAGCAACCTAGATGCCCATCGATAGATGAATGGATAAAGAAGTTGTGGTACATAGACACAATGGAATATTACTCAGACATAAAAAGGAACACATTTGAGTCAGTTCTAATGAGGTGGATGAAACTAGAACCTATCATACAATGTGAGGTAAGTCAGAGAAAGATAAAATACCATATTCTAACACATATATAAGGAATCTAGAAAAATGGTACTGAAGAATTTATTTACAGGGCAGCAGTGGAGAAACAGACATAGAGAATAGACTTATAGACATGGGGAGAGGGGAGGAGAGGGTGAGATGTATGGAAAGAGTAACATGGAAACTTACATTACCATATGTATAATAGACCACCAATGGGAATTTGCTGTATGGCTCAGGAAACTCAAACAGGGGCTCTGTATCAAACTAGAGGGGTGGGATGCAGGGGAGATGGGAGGGAGGTTCCAAAGGGAGGGGATATATATATATATCCCCTATGGCTGATCACCTATGGCTGATTCATGTTGATGTTTGACAGAAAACAACAAAATTCTGTAAAACAATTATCCTTAAACAAAAAAGTAATTTTTCTTAAAAGAAAAAAAAACAAAAACCCACAACTCATGGATTGAACCAGAATTGCATAGTGTGTGGTCTCTCACAGGCATTGTTAAGAAGACACCCTAGTTTTTCAGCTTTACTAGAAAATTACTCACTAGAAATTAATATATAAATGTTCACTTTCATGTCCACAGTATCTAATAAAAGGCACATAGACCTGGTTTTCCTTATGCAATTTCTGCTACTAAGAATATCTTCTGCCTCTCTCTTAGTATCTTCATAGCCAATCTCAATTCTTCCTTGCTCTGTAGAAGCTTCCCTGGCAAGCCCAGACCTCACTCATCTCTCCTTCAAAATATGTCAGTGCTTGGAGATCATAACATGTAACTTGATATAAAATTAATTTGTCATATTGTAATCTGAAGTTACTTGAGGACAAGATGTAAATCTCAGTTGACTTACAAACTCTTCCATTAAAATAACAAACATTATGAAGTACACAGCTCTTCATATTACAGGTACATGCTGATTGTTTTTCTGACTACTGGGTATTCAGTTAATTGGTAGTAATCTAACTGCATGTGTTACTAACCCATAGGGCTGGGGATGTTTTAATTTACTATCAACAGTGAGTTGAAACAGATTACATAATAATTGCATATAACGAGTAAAGTTGTAAAATAGACATCAACTACCACTTGGAAAAATTTAATTATTGAGCTTGACTACTGAATACAGATTCTAAGTGTCTTACAAATAAAGAATATACATTTTGCTTTAAATTTTAAAATAATTCTTCAAATAAATTATTTCAATTACTTCAAAAAGTTCAAGCCTATCTGGAACATCAAAATGTCCCATTCTGCTGAGTTCTGTAAAAATATGATATGTGGGTACTTGTATATTTTTCAATGAAATGTTTTCAGTTGTACTTATACATAATGCACATATAGTCTCCAAAGGGATATTTCTTACTTTAAACCTCATTATATAAAAAATAATTCATGTCAATCGGATTTCTCATACATTAAAATGGTAATGGAGTGCCATTAAATCCTCAGGAAGCCAACAGACTATAGTTAATGTCTACTGGTTTATAATAGCCTATTACAATACAAGGATTGAGCTTAAAGAAATAATAGGGATAGATAACACATCTGCCATGGATTTGTTTTCCCTTCAGTTACCTCAAACGATGCCTTCAGAAAGAGCAAAATTGCACTCAGTTCATGGATTAATTCTCTAATAAATACTTGAATACTTTGTGCTATTGATTAAATTGGAATCATAAAGCTGTGGATGATAAATGTTTAGGAGGAATTCTTTGACAAAGTTTAAGAGCATGACTCGTACGTTTGCCCAGCTGAAGAAGAATGCCTTCCAAATTCACATTTAAAAGTAAAGAAGAGAGTAATAAATGGAATAAAAATATATAGAGGTAAAACACAGCATGATAATATAGAAAGAATTTCAAGAATGTTTGACTGAACACCTAGTTAAATGAAAATAAATTTTTAAAATCCTTTAAAAATAAGGGATTTTAGAAAGGATATCTGATTATAAATTTAAAAATACATTAACATCTTCCCTACAAATGAGGAAGAAATAGGAAAATTCACCTTATTTTCCCCTTTAAAACAAAGATATAAAATCTGGTACCATTCACATCTGAAAAAGAAATATGAAGAAACTTATGTGAGTTTAAAAAAGAACATAGATAAATATTAAACTGTTATGTCAGATATCAACCTCAAGAAATCAAAACTGCATAGTCCCAAAATTTGAGGAGTAAAATATATCAATGAAACAGGATGATGATACCCATAATATGCTCAGTTCAGTTCAGTTCAGTTGCTCAGTCGTGTATGACTCTTTGCGATCCCCATGGACAGCAGCATGCCAGGCTTCCCTGTCCATTACCAACTCCCAGAGCTTACTCAAACTCATGTCCGTTGAGTCCGTGATGCCATCCAACCATCTTATTCTCTGTTATCCCCTTCTCCTCCTGCCTTCAATCTTTTCCCGGAATCATGGTCTTTTCCAGTGAGTCAGTTCTTCACATCAGGTGGCCAAAGTGTTGGAGTTTCAGCTTCAGCATCAGTCCTTCCGATATATTGGAATACATTGAATATTCATGACTGATTTCCTTTAGGATGGACTGGTTGGATCTCCTTGCTGTCCAAAGGACTCTCAAGAGGCTTCTCCAACATCACAGTTCAAAATCACCAGTTCTGTATTCAGCTTTTTTATAGTCTAACTCTCACATCCATACTTGACTACTGGAAAAACCATAGCTTTGACTAGGTGGACCTCTGTTGTCAAAGTAATGTCTCTGCTTTTTAATATGTTATCTAGGTTGGTCATAACTTTTTTCCAAAGAGTAAGCTTCTTTTTATTTCATGGCTGCAATCACCATTTCCGGTAATTTTGGAGCGCCCCCCCCCCCCGCAAAAAAAAAAAAGTCTGTCACTGATTCCATTGTTTCCCCGTCTATTTGCCATGACGTGATGGGACCAGATGCCATGATCTTCATTTTCTGAATGGTGAGTTTTAAGCCAACTTTTTCACTCTCCTCTTTCACTTTCATTAAGAGGCTCTTTAGTTCCTCTTCACTTTCTGACATAAAGGTGGTGTCATCTGCATATCTGAGGTTATTGCTATTTCTCCCGGCAATCTTGATTCCAGCTTGTGCTTCATTCAGTCCAGCGTTTCTCATGATGTACTCTGCATATAAGTTAAATAAGCAGGGTGACAATATACAGCCTTGACATACTCCTTTCCCGATTCAGAACCAGTCTGTTGTTCCATGTCTGGTTCTAACTGTTGCTTCTTGACCTGCATATAGATTTCTCACACGGCAAGTTAGGTGATATGATATTCCATCACTTGGAGAATTTTCCATAGTTTGTTGTGATCCACACAGACAAAGGCTTTGGCATAGTCAGTAAAGCAGAAATAGATGTTTTTCTGGAACTCTCCTGCTTTTTCAATGATCCAACGGATGTTGGGAATTTGATCTCTGGTTCCTCTGCCTTTCCTAAATCCAGCTTGAACACCTGGAATTTCATTGTTCATGTACTATTGAAGCCTGGCTTGGAGAATTTTGAGCATTACTTTACTAGCATGTGAGATGAGTGCAATTGTGCAGTAGTTTGAGCATTCTTTGGCATTGCCTTACTTCAGGATCGGAATGTAAACTGACATTTTCAAGTCGTGTGGTCACTGCTGAGTTTTCCAAATTTGATGGTATTTTGAGAGCAGTACTTCCACAGCATCATCTTTTAGGATAAGAAAAACTAGAGACCTCTTCAAGAAAATTAGAGATACCAAAGGAACATTTCATGCAAAGATGGGCACAATAAAGGACAGAAATGGTATGGACCTAACAGAAGCAGAAGAAACAGTGGAAACAGCGTCAGACTTTATTTTGGGGGGCTCCAAAATCACTGCAGATGGTGGCTGCAGCCATGAAATTAAAAGACACTTACTCCTTGGAAGAAAAGTTATTACAAACTTAGATAGCATATTCAAAAGCAGAGACATTACTTTGCCAACAAAGGTCCGTCTAGTCAAGGCTATGGTTTTTCCAGTGGTCATGTATGGATGTGAGAGTTGGACTGTGAAGAAAGCTGAGTGCCAAAGAAGTGATGATTTTGAACTGTGGTGTTGGAGAAGACTCTTGAGAGTCCCTTGGACTGCAAGGAGATCCAACCAGTCCATTCTGAAGGAGATCAGCCCTGGGATTTCTTTGGAAGGAATGATGCTAAAGCTGAAACTCCAGTTCTTCGGCCACCTGATGTGAAGAGCTGACTCATTGGAAAAGACTCTGATGCTGGGAGGGATTTGGGGCATGAGGAAGAGGGGACAACAGAGGATGAGATGGCTGGATGGCATCACTGACTCGATGGACGTGAGTCTGAGTGAACTCCGGGAGATGGTGATGGACAGGGAGGCCTGGCATGCTGCGATTCATGGGGTCTCAAAGAGTCGAACACGACTGAGAGACTGAACTGAACTGAACAGAAGCAGAAGATATTAAGAAGAGGTGGCAAGAATACACAGAAGAACTATACAAAAAAGATCTTCATGACCCAGATAATCATTATGGTGTGATCACTCACCTAGAGCCAGACATCCTAGAATGCAAAGTCAAGTGGGTCTTAGGAAGCATCACTATGAACAAAGCTAGTGGAGGTGATGGAATTCCAGTTGAGCTATTTCAAATCCTGAAAGGTGTTGCTGTGAAAGTGCTGCACTCAATATGCCTGCAAATTTAGAAAACTCAGCAGTGGCCATAGGACTGGAAAAGTTCAGTTTTCACTCCAGTCCTAAAGAAAGGCAATAATAAGCTCTGCTGCTGCTGCTGCTAAGTCATTTCAGTCTTGTCCAACTCTGTGCGACCCCATAGATGGCAGCCTACCAGGCTCTGCCATCCATGGGATTTTCCAGGCAAGAGTACTGGAGTGGGGTGCTATTGCCTTCTCTGAACAATAAGCTCAGATTCATTTAAATATAGATATGAATATAAATATAGATAGAATTAGCTGTAGATGTAGGTATACCTATGGAAGCTGATATGGATATATATATATATACTTTTACATATATCGGAGAAGGCAATGGCATCCCACTCCAGTACTCTTGCCTGGAAACTCCCATGGTCGGAGGAGCCTGACAGGCTGCAGTCCATGGGGTCGCTGAGTCAGACACGACTGAGCGACTTCACTTTCACTTTTCACTTTCCTGCATTGGAGAAGGAAATGGCAACCCACTCCAGAGTTCTTGCCTGGAGAATCCCAGGGATGGCGGAGCCCAATGCGCTGCCGTCTGTGGAGTCGCACAGAGTTAGACATGACTGAAGCGACTTAGCAGTAGCAGGATACATATATAGGGACTACACATGTGTATATACATACATACACATATATAGGGACTTCCCAGGTGGCTCAGTGGTAAAGAACCCACCTGCAATGCAGGAGTCATGGCTTAGATCCCTGGGTTGGGAAAATCCTCTGGAGGAGGAAATGGCAACCTACTCCAGTATTCTTGCCTGGAAGGTCCCATGGTCAGAGGAGTCTGGTGGGGTTCAGTCCATGGGGTCATAAAAGTGTCAGACACAATTTAGCAACTAAACAATAGCAATGGAAATATACTACCAGTATTTGAAGTTGAGGAAGCTATATTTTAGTCTTCATCTTACTCAGTTCCTCAATTGCATTTCATTTGGATGATCACACCCTGCCCTCTCTGAAACATTCCTTTGTGTGGCTTCTCTTTATTATCCTTCTATTTCAAAAACTATTCCTTTGCAGTTTCTAGCTGGTCCATCCTCCTCAGTCTGATCTCTACAGCATGCGGTGTCTTGAGGTTCAGTTTTGGTTCTTTTCTTTTTTCTGTCTATACTTAATCCCCAGAATATCACACAAACCCCCTTGGAGTTAAATAGCATCTGTATCAGTGCTTCTTTAAGTTCTTTTTATCACTTCTTTTGTTGTTGCTATTGTTCAGTTGCCAAGTCATGTCTGACTTTGTGTGACCCCGTGGCTTGCAGCACACCAGGCTTCCCTGTCCTTCACTATCTCCCTGAGTTTGCTCACACTCATGTCCATTGAGTTCATGATGCTATCCAACCATCTCATTCTCTGCCGCCCCATTCTCCTCTTACCCTCAATCTTTCCCAGCATCAGGGTCTTTTCCAGTGAGTCAGCTCTTTGCATCAGGAGGCCAAAGCACTGGAGCTTCAGCTTCTGCATCAGTCCTTCCAATGAATATTCAAGGATGCTTTCCTTTAGGTTTGACTAGTCTGATTTCCTTGTCCCCTCCGATTTATCATAAATTGATACTTTTGTAACACAAGCATTGTGCATGACTACCATGTGATTTTGATGGCACTCAGTAACACCATTTCTAAGCAGAATTTCAGTTTTGACACTTCTTTGGTTTCTTTATACTAACAGTTCACACACTGTGTGTGCATGCTAAGTCACTTCAGTCTTGTCCAACTCTTTGCAACCCTATGGACTGTAGCCCACCACGTGTCTCTGTCCATGGTACTCTCCAGGCAAGAATACTGGAATGGGTTGTCATTACCCTCTCCAGGGGATCTTCCCAATGCAGGGATCAAACCTGTGTCTCTTACATCCCCTGCGTTGGCAGATGGGTTCTTTACCACTGGGAAGTTCTCACACACTAATACTAGATGATAAAAGCACAAGGAATGGCCCTGGTCTAAATAATGACAACTCCTTCGTGTACATCTCTACTCCTGATCTTTCCTGTAGCTCCAGATCCAGATTATCTGTTCAACTTCCCTGGTTGGATGTCTAATTTATACGTTAAATATAATAAGCCCAATGGGGAGCTCTTGATTTTCTCAAATTCACTCTTTCCAAAATGTCCCCATCCTGGTGAAGGGTATTGATATGCACTGCATCTATGTGGCCAAAAGGTTCAGAGTCACAGTTTATCCCTCTTTCTCCCATGCTTCACTATATAAATCTATGTACTGACTATACCCGGAAAAGGCAATGGCAACCCACTCCTGTACTCTTGCCTGGAAAATCCCATGAACGGAGGAACCTGGTAGGCTGCAGTCCATGGGGTCACGAAGAGTCAGACACGATTGAGCAACTTCACTTTCACCTTTCACTTTCATGCATTGGACAAGGAAATGGCAACCCACTCCAGTGTTCTTGCTTGGAGGATCCCAGGGACGTGGGAGCCTGGTGGGCTGCCATCTATGGGGTCCCACAGAGTCGGATACGACTGAAGCAAATTAGCAGCAGCAGCATTGACTATACCTTCAAAATGCATCCTGAACACAACATTGCAGAGCAACTATATGCCAGTAAAAGGTATTAAAAAAAAAAAAAAAAAGAATGTTAGAGAAGTGGCAAATGTACTTTTTAGGAGTTTTAGCAACTCCAGCACTCTTGCCTGGAAAATCCCACGGACTGAGGAGCCTGGTGGGCTGCAGTCCATGGGGTCGCTAAGAGTCTGACACGACTGAACGATTTCACTTTCACTTTTCACTTTCCTGCATTGGAGAAGGAAATGGCAACCCACTCCAGTGTTCTTGCCTGGAGAATCCCAGGGATGGGGGAGCCTGGTGGGCTGCCGTCTATGGGGTCGCACAGAGTCGGACACGACTGAAGCGACTTAGCAGCAGCAGCAGCAGCAGCAACTCTTCCAGGACGTACATTTTTATTGAATTAATGACCTTTCCCAGTCAGAACAACCAGTCTGTCCCCAAAGGGAAAAACTCGTCACCAGAAAAAAGAGATGTTAGCTCTTCAAAAAATAAATTAAATAATTTATTTATTTAAATAATAATATTTTATTTATTTAAATAAATAAATATTTTTTTATTTATGGGGTACGTGGGATGTGTTGCATGGAAAGCATTTATTACTTTCCTAAGTATAGGGGCGAGCCTGGTAGGCTGCCGTCTATGGGGTCGCACAGAGTCAGACACGACTGAAGCCACTTAGCAGTAGCAAGTATAGGGGCTCAATAAATGATAGTTAGAATTTTCATTGTTGTTCTTGTTGTTTTGAAAACTGTTGCAGTTATAGTCTGATTTATTTTGGTTGTGATTTATGTCTTCTGTTATCCACTGATTTTTGACCTTTGTTCTATTATCTGTGATCAAGTAGGAAAAGTGTCCATTTACCCTAGAGTATCTTCCTGAATCTCAGCAGAACTTAGAGAGATTCTGTTAGCTTTGCTAAGAACTTCCAGGGCCACACACCCTCGAAGTTAGTGCAGAATTGGAAAACAGCAGCTCACTCAGCAGGGGCAAAGGGAATCAGTTGACACAGCTCAGTCCCAGGAAAAGGTTGATAAATGCATACAGGATGCTTAAAATGAAATAAAACACAACAGTCTGTCGAGACTGCTGGGTAATTAAAATATTTTAGCAAAGAAAGAGGAAAAGGAGGAAAGAATACATTTACCTCAAATGATCCAAATCTGCGAGTGGATAAACAATTTTTTTCTTTTTAATTAAAGTTAAACCTGTGTAAAATGTTCAGCAAGTACAGATGAATATGAAATTAAACATCTTCTATCCTTAGCTTACCCTTGAGGTAATTAATTTTTGGAATTCTGGTTTCATTCTTTTGGTGATTGGCTACATATAGTTATTCCCTCTGCTTCTTAATGTCCTGAAATTTAAGATTTACTTGTTTGTTCCCTGCTAGAAGATGAGGAATTTTGACCACTTCCCCTGTTCTTGGTTTTTTCCTCTTAACCAGTTCCCAGGTTTCATTTTAATTTTCCTTTCATACATCTTTTGGTCACCTTTATTTATTTTTAATCCATTAAGCTTTTAGGCAGTGTCACTGATGCCCTCTTTTCAAAATACAAATAAATACAAGTAAACAATTAAGCATCTCTACACTCTTTATTTTCTTCCTTCTGATGCTGAAACTCTTAGCTACACTATTATTTCAATCACTTAAAAGTTCACAATATTTATTTTCAAAACTCTAATTCTACTTTACATTTCAGTGTTGGTCTCTAATTTGTCTTTAAAAGTTGAAAATCTGTAAACGGCTTTCTGTTGCCAGTATTACATAAATGGCATTCGACCCCTGGGGTTCATAGCAAAGTGGAAGTAATTCTTTCACACCAATGTTGTTCTCTAGAGAAATTTTCAAAGTATTATGGTCAAATGGATTCTCCTTTCTTCTCTCCATCATTTGTCCCAGATCGTTCCATTTTTTTTTTTTTTTTTTTTTTTTGGTTTTCCTTATTATTTGAGCCTTGACTCTCTCGTACAGCATATTTTCCATAGCATTTCTAACTGCATTTGTTCTTGTTGAGATGGATTATGCCTGTTCTGCACCATTTTACTAAGAGCATCCTGTTCTTTTAATCACATTGTTTGTTAAAGGAGCAATGGACAGAGAACAGGAAATTTATTTTCCCTGTGTGCATCATCATCCGCTGCTACTGCTGCTGCTAAGTCGCTTCAGTTGTGTCTGACTCTGTGTGACCCCATAGACAGCAGCCCACCAGGCTCCCCCGTCCCTGGGATTCTCCAGGCAAGAACACTGGAGTGGGTTGCCATTGCCTTCTCCTCTCGTCATCCACAGTCCACTGTCTCTGGGAACCAATATTCTCCTAATTTCTTCCTTTTTAAATATTTCCTACATAGCCATGGAGATTTTCCTCCATTCAGGCCAGGGTCAAGCACCGTCACTCATCTTCTGCTAGTGGCTAAGACAATAGTTGCTGGTGTGGATCAAAATGTTGCCAAGCAGAAGACATAGCTATATACTCAAAGATATTTGATTCTGTAATACTTTGAGGCCCGTTTTGCTTATCCTTAAAGTATCTGCTAAGTCGTATCAGTCCTGCTCGACTCTTTGCAACCCTATGGACTGTAGTCCACCAAGCTCCTCTGTCCAAGGGGTTCTCCAGGCAAGAATACTGGAGTGGGTTGCCATGCCCCTCTCCAATCTTTAAAGTAGTCACTGTCATATATCTTAATCATAAACCTGAATCTAACTAAATGATTTTAGAAGTGGACACAGAGAAGGCAATGGCAACCCACTCCAGTACTCTTGCCTGGAAAATCCCATGGACAGAGGAGTCTGGTAGGTTACTGTCCATGGGGTAGCAAAGAGTCAGACACGACTGAGCGACTTCACTTTCACTTTTCACTTTCATGCACTGGAGAAGGAAATGGCAACCCACTCCAGCGTTCTTGCCTGGAGAATCCCAGGGACGGGGAAGCCTGGTGGGCTGCCATCTCCGGGGTCGCACAGAGTCGGACATGACCGAAGAGACTTAGCAGCAGCAGCAGAAGTGGACAAGAATTGTGAAGTTTCTCTTCGTTTAGTTACTGAAGCTTTCAGGCTCAATGGAACTTCCTTGCTTCCAAGAATACAATTATAATATAACTCAGTTTTTTATTAATTGCACATAATATAGTAACTTCTTAACATCTCTTCTCCTAACCTCAGTGAATCTTACAAGCTGCCCTTATAAATGCAGATGAGGAAACAAAAGCAAGCAGATTTTCTTGACATTGCAAGGCATAACCAGGACTTGAACCTAACATCTAAGTTTCCATCTGGTTTACAATGTCTGAATACTAAATTCTTAACATTTCACATCTGATATTCTTTCTACCTTATCACAGAATCATTTCTTAGTGCTCTGCTTTGGAAGTTGAAGTTGTGAGAGACAGGGAAACACTTTAGTGATGTGCCTTGAAATGCATAGATTGTCAAGCAAATAGTGGGGGGAAAATTGTGATTAAGCAATTTTTTAATGTGAGAATCTGGGATAAACTGTAACATACAAAGGGATGTCAGGATCTGTGTTGTGAACTAAGACTGCACGTGATGTTTGTATACTTCTGACTGTGAAACCTTTAATAAATTTTCTCAAAATTGTGTTCCAAGGAATACTTCATAAGATACAAGAATGTATTACCCAAACAGTGCCTGTGTTTAAATGAACTTAAGCAACAGGAGGTCAAATTAGTTAAGTAGGTTTGTTACTACTGAGAAATGGAGCATTTCCTTCCATATCAGTAAAAAAGGATGTCACAGTCATCAGTGACTGCAGTCCTTCAATGTGAGCTGGTGAGTCCTATGGGAACACAGAAAGGAGAAGAATACCTGTGATTTAGCAGCCATCAGCCTTCAGCCACTCCTTATGGTGAGTGCAAGGGAGCTCAGGATGTGAACAACTGAGGATATGGGTAGCTGAGATGCATATGAAAGGAATGAATTCAGAGAGCCCAAACTCTTGCATCTTCCCATACATAGAACAGTGCTATTTCCTTAACATGGGATATCTGGTTTGTTTGTTTTTTTTTTTTAATTAACAAAAATACGTTTGATTTTCAGACTACCTGCCTTTTGTTGCAAACTTCTATATACTCTGACTCCTCCCCTCACCTTCTCTGAGTGTCCCCTCAAGGTTACTTGAGATTCTGCTTCCTGGGCTTAAAAGTCCTAAAAATTCCTACTGAATAAAACATAACTCTCAACTTGAAGGTTGCGAATATTTTTTCAGTCATCACTACTGATAAATGGAATATTTCCTTTCATATCAGTAAACAAAGGGTGTCACAGTTATCAGCTATTACAGCCACTCCAAAAGGTGAGCTGGTGAGCCCCGAGGGAACTCAGGAAGGAAAGAAAGCCTACCGTCCAGCAGCCTTCAGACTGCAGTCACTCCCTAAGGTGAGCCCTGAGGAAACTCAAGATGTGAAAACAGGATGCTGGCCCCAAACAGCTAAGTGCATATCAAAGGGATGATATCCTGAGCCCAGGCTCTTGCATCTTCCCGTCCATGGACAAGCATTAAATTCCTTAACTTGGGATATCTGGTTTTCTTTATTTAACAATAATCTTTTGACATTCAGGCTACTTTCCCTTGTTGCAAAACTTCTATTTAACCTGCCTCTCCCACCCCTTGCTCCTCAGAGCAGTACTCTCAGGGTTACTTGAGATTCTCCTCTGGGTTTGAGGTCCTAAAAATTCCCACTGAACAAAATATAACTCTCAACTTCCAGGTTGTGAATATTTTTTAAGTCTACATTACCAAACCTTTTGAAATTACCGATATATGCTATTGTGCATTATGGATCTCCAACTGTGAGTGTGTGAGAGAATGTGAATGAAGTTCTCCCCAAATTACATCACCACAGGATACTTCTTTCTTAGGGCATCATGCTCGGCTAGTGTGGAACCCAACCGGGGTCGCACAGAGTCGGACATGACCGAAGAGACTTAGCAGCAGCAGCAGAAGTGGACAAGAATTGTGAAGTTTCTCTTCGTTTAGTTACTGAAGCTTTCAGGCTCAATGGAACTTCCTTGCTTCCAAGAATACAATTATAATATAACTCAGTTTTTTATTAATTGCACATAATATAGTAACTTCTTAACATCTCTTCTCCTAACCTCAGTGAATCTTACAAGCTGCCCTTATAAATGCAGATGAGGAAACAAAAGCAAGCAGATTTTCTTGACATTGCAAGGCATAACCAGGACTTGAACCTAACATCTAAGTTTCCATCTGGTTTACAATGTCTGAATACTAAATTCTTAACATTTCACATCTGATATTCTTTCTACCTTATCACAGAATCATTTCTTAGTGCTCTGCTTTGGAAGTTGAAGTTGTGAGAGACAGGGAAACACTTTAGTGATGTGCCTTGAAATGCATAGATTGTCAAGCAAATAGTGGGGGGAAAATTGTGATTAAGCAATTTTTTAATGTGAGAATCTGGGATAAACTGTAACATACAAAGGGATGTCAGGATCTGTGTTGTGAACTAAGACTGCACGTGATGTTTGTATACTTCTGACTGTGAAACCTTTAATAAATTTTCTCAAAATTGTGTTCCAAGGAATACTTCATAAGATACAAGAATGTATTACCCAAACAGTGCCTGTGTTTAAATGAACTTAAGCAACAGGAGGTCAAATTAGTTAAGTAGGTTTGTTACTACTGAGAAATGGAGCATTTCCTTCCATATCAGTAAAAAAGGATGTCACAGTCATCAGTGACTGCAGTCCTTCAATGTGAGCTGGTGAGTCCTATGGGAACACAGAAAGGAGAAGAATACCTGTGATTTAGCAGCCATCAGCCTTCAGCCACTCCTTATGGTGAGTGCAAGGGAGCTCAGGATGTGAACAACTGAGGATATGGGTAGCTGAGATGCATATGAAAGGAATGAATTCAGAGAGCCCAAACTCTTGCATCTTCCCATACATAGAACAGTGCTATTTCCTTAACATGGGATATCTGGTTTGTTTGTTTTTTTTTTTTAATTAACAAAAATACGTTTGATTTTCAGACTACCTGCCTTTTGTTGCAAACTTCTATATACTCTGACTCCTCCCCTCACCTTCTCTGAGTGTCCCCTCAAGGTTACTTGAGATTCTGCTTCCTGGGCTTAAAAGTCCTAAAAATTCCTACTGAATAAAACATAACTCTCAACTTGAAGGTTGCGAATATTTTTTCAGTCATCACTACTGATAAATGGAATATTTCCTTTCATATCAGTAAACAAAGGGTGTCACAGTTATCAGCTATTACAGCCACTCCAAAAGGTGAGCTGGTGAGCCCCGAGGGAACTCAGGAAGGAAAGAAAGCCTACCGTCCAGCAGCCTTCAGACTGCAGTCACTCCCTAAGGTGAGCCCTGAGGAAACTCAAGATGTGAAAACAGGATGCTGGCCCCAAACAGCTAAGTGCATATCAAAGGGATGATATCCTGAGCCCAGGCTCTTGCATCTTCCCGTCCATGGACAAGCATTAAATTCCTTAACTTGGGATATCTGGTTTTCTTTATTTAACAATAATCTTTTGACATTCAGGCTACTTTCCCTTGTTGCAAAACTTCTATTTAACCTGCCTCTCCCACCCCTTGCTCCTCAGAGCAGTACTCTCAGGGTTACTTGAGATTCTCCTCTGGGTTTGAGGTCCTAAAAATTCCCACTGAACAAAATATAACTCTCAACTTCCAGGTTGTGAATATTTTTTAAGTCTACATTACCAAACCTTTTGAAATTACCGATATATGCTATTGTGCATTATGGATCTCCAACTGTGAGTGTGTGAGAGAATGTGAATGAAGTTCTCCCCAAATTACATCACCACAGGATACTTCTTTCTTAGGGCATCATGCTCGGCTAGTGTGGAACCCACACTGCACCACAGCCTACACCAAAATAAGAGGCCCTCCTTGATGCAAGGAAAAAATGGCTCATGATTCAGGAATACAAAACAGAACACCCTCTCTCCTCACCTATAAAAACACAAGAAGTAACTATATCCTCCAGGCCACTGGAGCTTCCAATAGTACTGTTTCAACAGTAAACTCTCCTTTAATTGCCAGCATAGCATCAGCTTAAAAAATGTACAACGTGAGAGTTAGGTTTTACTGGGGGCAAAATGAGGACTATTGCCCGGGAGACAGCATTTCACTTAGCTCTGAGAAAGTGCTCCAAAGAGGAAGAGTGTTAAAAAAAAAAAAAAAACAACAACAAAGAGGAAGAGTGGAGGGTCAGTATATATGCAATTTTGGAGAAGGGGGAGTACATGCAATCAAGCACATTTTTTTTTTCCAGGTTTCTGCTAGTCATGAGTAGCAGTTGTCACCAGGAAGGATTTTAGTGCTTTTCTAGACATGAGGAGATACAAGAATTGGGCAAATAAAATTGGCCCCTGAAAATATCTAACTATCTGAAGATCTGTTCACCAGTTTTTTTCCATAGCTCAGAGTGCTTCATTCCTGATCTCTACCCTGAACTCCTTTCAGGGGGTGCTAAAGATTGGCAGCTGCAGCAGCATGGAATTTAATCCTTGTAGAGGTAGATGGCAAGTGCCAATTTGTAGTTGACAACACAAATTTTGCTCCAGTTCAACACCCCCTTCTTCAGATGGTGGCCATATCCAGGTTATATAAAATCATTTATATGTATTTGTAGACTGTATTTTCATTTTCAATTGATATAATCACCAAGCATTGAATTCGCAGTGTGTAGAGCCCAGGGAATGTTCATTAGGATACAGAATTATCTGACTTCAGTAAATAGGTTTGAACTTAATGATGGAAATTAGCAGTTAGTGTGAACTTGACAGGTTTGGATACAGGGCAAAGCATTTGTTTTTCAGGGAGGGTAGTAATTAATCAAATAGTCTACCCTAGTGCCAGATCACAGTGGGAGATGAGTATCTGCTAACAGATGATCTTCATTTGGAAAGTGAATAGCTTACTTAGATATTTACCTGCAATATTATTGTGATATTAATCAGGAGTCATTTTCTTTTCAGACACTCTGCAAAAGGAGGTAAATGCATGCATGTCTTTAATGTTAAAAAATCCTTGCAAATTAATTGCCATGTTTGCTCAGCAAACAAAGGGCAAAACAAAGGACTCATTTGCTGTTTCAGTTTTTTATTATCATTATTTTGGCTGTGCTGGGTCTTCATTGCTTTGCACAGGCTTTTCTCTAGTTGTGAGTGAGGGCTGCTCTTCGTTGGGGACAGGCTTCTCATTGCAATTGGCTTCTCTTGTTGCTGAGTAAAGGCTCCAGGTGAGTGGGATTCAGTAGTTGTGGCACATAGGCGCAGTATTTGCAGCACATAGCCTTAGTTGCTCTACAGCATATGGAATCTTTCCAGACCAGGGATTAAACCCATGTGCCCTGCACTGACAGGTGGATTCTTATCCACTGAGTCACCAGGGAAGGCCTGTTTCAGGCTTAATGAGCATCTACAGTCCTCAGTGAGTCATGTTGAAGAAGGCATCTGGGCTGACCTCTCTGGGAGAAACAGGGAAAACTGACTCTGCTCATCCTCCTAGAGAGTGAAGGCAGCCCACATTTTCATTCCCTCAACTCCATCAGCACATACCCTCCTAATAAGGTGGCTAATTTCTTATATCTTCGTACATAGAAACATGTACGTATGTTCAGGCAAAGATGGGGCAGGAATCTGATTTTATTCACAACATAATGGAACTAGTCTTCTTGAAATAAAATACACAAAACAATCTAGAATAATTCTGAGTAATGAAACAGTTCTCCAATGGAATGAGAGAGGAAATTTGTGAGTAAAGTACATCCTTTTGAAAATTTTGCCTAGCCAGCTCATTAACTTCTTAGGCTGGTCATGGATCGTGTTTGGGTCTCAGTATATTTGTCTATTGGTTTATATCCAGAGATGTGACCCTAAGATGATATTGTGGGAGGAGGAACTGAAATGGTAAAGTAGCAAAATAGATATTATTTATTTATTATACATGTATATATATCAGATAATTTTTATTGTGTATGTGTGTTCTGTATTTCACACTTTTTGTATTTAGTCTTTTAAAATAGAATTGTTAGCATGTTTTAAAAGTTCTGCTAGCATTAAAAAAAATAATCTGCAGTGATTTTCAAAATCCTCATTTCCTCTGTCCAAAAATATTTTATGAATAAGTGTGACATTCTTGTGTGTGTGTGTTTTAATTTAATAGCTCTACTAAAGCAGTTTGCCAGAAAACAGACACAACTGGAAGTGAAGCAATACAAGATCTGTTATAATGAGCTTACTTTATCACTAGTTTCTCTTAATGGTCTTATAGCATATAAGTGATTGTGTTACTATAGTAACCACCTTAAAAGCCACATTGGGCTGTAAATGCAATAACAACACCTGTGTACCATCATTTTCTTTGGTAGTTATAATATTTTTGACCCAACAGAATAAGAGAACACACACACACACAAAAACAACCTATTGTTTCAATCTTGATTTCCTATTACATTCCTTTTTTTTTTTTTTCAGTCACTTTGAATCTGAAACAATGGTGCCATACAGAATACGGATGGAAAACTCTTTTGATAACTTGGCTTCAGTTAACCATAAATAACCTCACATCATTGGTTTATAAGCAGAAGAAATTCCTAATTAATGGAAGGATTAAATTCCCCAAAGCAATAAAATATAAAAATATTTTCTTACATACATTTTAGAACTTTTTGCCATATGAAAAACGACCTTAGTTCTGCATCCATTTCTACTCAACACTAATGAGAGTCTGATGTAGTGAGGGTAAAACTATTGTGCTATGATGAAAATAACATAATTTGTTAGATGTGCCCTGGGCTTGCCTTTACTGAAGTCTGCCTTTACTATCTGCCCTCTGATTACAGTAAAATAATTGAAAATCTTACCCTCATTTCTTTGATTTAAAAGATAAGAACAAGGAGCAAGATATGGGGGGAGAGTCAAAGATTGCCTGAAAAATCAATGTCTTCTCAAATACACAGGCAATGTGATTTCAATTCATCCACTGGTAAGTCAGGAGGCTCTGAGTTGTGGTGAGGTTATTGGCAACTCCAGTTCTTGGTGGCTTAAACAAGGAAGGCATGTCTTCCTTTATTGCCTATGGGCTCTGGGTTCTTGCCTGGGGTAGGAGCAGGGTTGAGCTCATTCACTCTCTAGGACTAGGCTGACAGAGGTGTACTATTTGGAATGGCAGCAGTGATCAAGGTCATGAAACAGAGCATGGAGAATCACACACCAGCCTCTATACACCTCCTCCCTACAGTAATGCCTGGTACTACATTTCATTAGCCAGTGTAGGTCACCTGGCCATGCCTCACAGAAAGGGAAGAGGGGACTATGATGCTGTCATATGACCAGGAAAAGAGACGGTTGAGATAGCAGTGAACATGCACAATGTTTTTTTCCACACAATACTTTCAGAAAATATATCTTGTGAATAAAGTGCAACATTTTAAACTAACATTTTGAATGCTATCTACATTTGAGGCACTGTTAAAATTTGTCCCACACTATTATGAAGATAGCCACATTTTCCAAGCTCTCTAATGCAAAATGTGTTCATCAAAATGAAAGGTCTTTCTCTGCTGTAAAGAGACTTATAAAATAATAATAGTTCAATCAAGATGGAAGTTTATTTCTCCAATATATGAAAATCCAGATTGGTCACCCAGGGCTGGGATAGTGAGTCTGTAATCTTCGGCAACTCCACATAGTTCTACTTTCTTAAATACAGTGCTTCTGTTTTATGGTCTTACATGATAACGCCTATATTCAGGTTAGCAGGACAAAGGAAAAGGGGAGATGGAAGCTCACATTTTTTTCCTTGATAGGTACAGCAAAGAAGTTATCCATCTGATGTAAACTTCCACTATGTTGGTTGGAACTTAGTTCATGATCACTGATAATCCAGAGGGAAATGAGGAGATTGAGTCTTTCGCTAGTCAAGTGAAAGTGAAAAGTGTTAGCTGCTCAGTCATGTCTGACTCTTTGCAATCCCATGGAATGTAACCCACCAGGGTCCTCTGTCTATGGGATTCTCCAGCAAGAATACAGGAGTGGGTTGCCATTCCCTTCTCCAGGGCTTCTTCTCACCCAGGAATTGAACCCACATCTCCTGCATTACAGGCAGATACTTTACCACTGAGCCTGTGAAATGTAAAATTATGTTACTACAGAAGAGGAGAATAGATGTGGTTGTACAACAGGATGAATCACAAGCCTATTGATGCTCAAGATTCCCCACGAAACACTCCAGCCCCATCATTCCAAGAACGTGTACTGCCAATCCCTTCCCTCACTCAGGAAGATTAGAAAATCCAGGTGAGGGTGCACTGGTTGACAATCTCCAATTGTGAGACCTTTAATGATTCTTTTCTGGTCGGTCTTCTCTGTTTCCTTGGATCTAAATTTTCCTGATTAAGAATCTTGTTCAAAAGCTTTATCATCAATTCATTCTTCCATTTCCTCCCCAACACCTTATCTGCTTTTTTTATTTCTTTGAATTTCTCAAAGCTTTATTTGCTTTTTTCACTTCATCCTTGTATATGCCTTCCTGGGAATATTTTGATTGGTTTTTTGACTTTTTGACAGATGATAGAAGGATTCAGGCAGAATTCTGGAAGGAGAGCTACCTGCGGCTTTCACATCAAGGATAGCTGAGTCCCTTCTCTAATAATATTAGCAGGATTATATGCCTTAGATGGGCTTCCCAGGTGGCTCAGTGGTAAAGAACCTTCCTGCCAATGCAGGAGACCGGGTTTGATTCCCGAGTCAGAAAGGTCTCCTGCAGAAGGAAATGGCAACCCACTCCAGTATTCCTGCCTGGGAAATCCCATGGACAGAGGATCCTGGAGGGCTCCAGTCCATGAGGTCTCAAAGTTGGACATGACTGAGTGACTAACACACACACACACACACACACACACACACACACACACACACACATATCCTTTAGGAACCTGACTAACTTCACAAAATCCTAGGAAGAAGGAATTAGCAATTCTAGAACCATTCTGTAGTTCTATCTTCTGTAAATATACAATTTACAATATACAATATATACAATATACAATCTGCATTTCAGGCAGATTCTTTACTGTCTGAGCCACGAGGGAAGCCCCAAGGTAGCTGAAGCTAGACTATTAAATTGTCATCCTTTTGGAGAGAAAGTTTTCCTGCCGATTTCTTTAATGCTCATTTATGTGGGTAACTTTTACCTCTACACTATTTCCCAACAAATGTTAAACTCCTGAGGGCACAGACTTTTTTCAAATTTGTCTACTCCCAGCTTCCCTTTCTTTCTCATCACTAACACATATTGTTCTATTAACCATATGTACTAAATAGCTGTGGGTTTCCTGAGTATGGATTGGAAACAGCTGGGGATATTTCAAAAAGATTGTGGCAAGATCTAAATCGATGATTCTGGGTTAAGTTTATGATTTAAATTGAATTTTAAAAGACCTAATAATCTTTAGAATCTGCTTACGATAGCTGCTTTCTCTCTTTTGGGACTGTGCGTATATATGTGTGTGTGTTACAGCATACATTGTAATTAAATATGGAAATACCTAGTATTGAGTTGGCCAACAAGTTTGTTCCAACATAAGATGTTATGGAAAAACTCAAGTGAACTTTTTGGCAAACCCAATGCACTGCTTAAAGTTCTTTGCTTTCTCTTCCTGGGTGTGCTCCATTGCCACAGGGTTTTGTACCAGTTCTTTAAAAATCTATATATATTTAAATGTAGAAGTAAAATGTAACAAATTAAACTTCATTCAGTATTTCACAAGGTGTTTAGATGAATATATTACGAACCTCTGAAAAAATACTATTTACAATTCATTCCAAAGAATCATAATTTTAAAAGACCACAATAATTAGGGAATTTTGTATTGCTTTCTCTATAATGGTGGTTTAAAAAATAAATAAATAAATATATATATATATATAAAAGATTGGTTGCTGGATACTGTCTTGAAGTTTTAAAAAATTTTCCTAACAATTAAAGCTGAAAATTTCAGATTCTTAAAGTCCTCAGAGAATTTCTTTTGGAGACAAGACACAGCAAGGAGCAACCTGGGACTTCATAAATATATGACATTCTGAGATCATTAAGTTTTCATTGGAGAATTAAACATTAACTAATAAACCTGAAGGTAAACTGTGAGGAATGGAAGAAGCCACTGTTTCTCTTCCATTTTAATAGAATTCTCTAACAAGACATTACAACTTGAAATGCTTTAATTTAGATGGCCTTGTTAGTCGCTGGAGATATCAAATACCAAATGCTAATTAGATCATAAGGTATAATAACTAGCTAGGTGGAAATGCCAAAATATTAAAGGTTATTTAGTCATCTAGGAAGGAGAATTTTCCCCCAGAAGACATATGATATACACAAGTTCCCCCCAGAAGAAAAACGAAACTTAGTGTGGTTTAATTTATAATGAAAGATAGTTACCTTGTGTTTACAGTGAGAAAACTGATATGTATAATCATAAATATCTAAGGCAACAAATGGCTGTGGCACGATTGGTGTATATAATAGTAAGTTACTATTATTGGGACTTCCTTGGCAGTCCAGTGGCTAATACTTTGCCTTCCAGTGCAAGGGGTACAAGTTCGACCCCTCGCCAGGTAACTAAGATCCCATATGCCTCATGGCCAAAAATACAAAATATAAAACAGAAGCAGTGTTGTAATAAATTCAGTAAAGACTTTAAAAATGGCCCATATCACAAAAATCTTTTTACAATAGTAAGCTACTATTACTAATGTGCGTATTTACTTATCTGTCTGCAGTGTAGGAGACCTGGGTTCTCCCCTGGGTCGGGAAGATCCTCTGGAGAAGGAAATGCCTACCCACTCTAGTATTCTTCTCTGGAGAACACCATGGACAGAGGAGCCTGGTGGGCTATAGCCCATGGGGTCGCAAAGAGTTGGACATGACTTAGTGACTGACACTTAATGTGAAAAGTCATCCAAATCAATATATGTGCAATAATTAGGTGCTTCTGCTGCTAAGTCACTTCAGTTGTGTCCAACTCTGTGCGACACCATAAACGGCAGCCCACCAGGCTCCCCTGTCCCTGGGATACTCCAGGCAAGAATACTGGAGAAGGTTGCCATTTCCTTCTCCAATGCATGAAAGTGAAAAGTGAAAGTGAAGTCACTCAGTCGTATCTGACTCTTAGCGACCCCATGGACTGCAGCCTACCAGGCTCCTCCATCCATGAGATTTTCCAGGCAAGAGCACTGGAGTGGGGTGCCATTGCCTTCTCTGAATAATTAAGTGAATGAGAGATATTTTTGAAATATTGTTTATGGATTTCAAGTAATTATTGTAATGTCAATAGAGATGAAGTTTATACAAACCAAGATTTCTTTAATCATGATTAGCTTTATTCAGTATTAGCTGACTAATCTTAATAAGGAGAGTTTATAAGCATTTGGGCTGGAAGAAGCACAAGCTGGAATCAAGATTGCCAGGAGAAATATCAATAACCTCAGATATGCAGATGACACCACCCTCATGGCAGAAAGTGAAGAGGAACTAAAAAGCCTCTTGATGAAAGTGAAAGAGGAGAGCGAAAAAGTTGGCTTAAAGCTCAACATTCAGAAAACAAAGATCATGGCATCTGGTTCCATCACTTCATGGGAAATAGATGGGGAAACAGGGGAAACAGTGTCAGACTTTATATTCGGAGGCTCCAAATCAGATGGTGACTGCAACCATGAAATTAAAAGACACTTACTCCTTGGAAGAAAAGTTATGACCAACCTAGATAGCATATTCAAAAGCAGAGACATTACTTTGCCAACAAAGGTCCGTCTAGTCAAGGCTATGGTTTTTCCAGTGGTCATGTATGGATGTGAGAGTTGGACTGTGATGAAAGCGGAGTGCCAAAGAATTGATGCTTTTGAACTGTGGTGTTGGAAAAGACTCTTGAGAGTCCCTTGGACTGCAAGGAGATCCAACCAGTCCATCCTAAAGGAGATCAGTCTTGGGTGTTCATTGAAGGACTGATGCTAAAGCTGAAACTCCAATACTTTGGCCACCTCATGCGAACAGCTGACTCATTGGAAAAGACTCTGATGCTGGGAGGGATTGGGGGCAGGAGGAGAAGGGGACAACAGAGGATGAGATGGCTGGATGGCATCACTGACTCAATGGACATGAGTTCTGGTGAACTCTGGGAGTTGGTGATGGACAGGGAGGCCTGGCATGCTGTGATTCATGCGGTCGCAAAGAGTCGGACATGACTGAGTGACTGAGCTGAATTGAACTGAATAAGCATTTAAATTATTCTTTAGAAGGCAATCTTACCTATTATAATATATTTACACCTACTCTATTTGCCTAGTACATACGTTCATTAATGAGTCTGGAGACTTCCAATTTAATACAGTCATCAAAAGCTTTACATGTTACTATTTTCTTTGCTAAATCTTACCTTAAATATATGTGTATGCTTGTATGTACATTCATGGAGGGGAAAAATAGATGCCATTATGTGAAGTTGCACAACCTATCAGATGTGAAACCTAGAACAAGAAAAATATACTTAATTTTTCTAAGCCTCCAATTTCTCATTTATAAAACAGGGATCATCATATTAGTATGTCAAATTGTTGTTATAAGAATTGACATGGCAATACGTGTTAAGAACCAAGTCTCAAAGAGTAATCATTCACTGCTAGTTATTACTTTAATTGTATTATCATTAGTACTCATTGTCTAACACTTCAGTGACTTTTTGAAAATTAAAGCAAAAGAAATCAGATTAAGGAAGGAATCAGTCTTCATTGCAACTTACCAAACACTCAGAAAAATATGAAAACAAAATAAGATGTCTAGGTGTTAAATAGATACCAGTGAATTGCATCGCATGAGTAGTCTAATTCCTCAACTATTATTATAAGGTCAAAGTTCAAAGTGGGGAGTGAATTATTATGGTCTATGTTTAGGGACAGGAACATCCAAAACATATCTGTTTTGGATGACATAATATCACACAGAATAGTGTATCATGGCCTTTGTCAACTGGCAATCCACTTGGAGGAAGCACAGAGCAGTATGCCCACCTAAGAAAACTCTTTCTCAAGGATGATGCTGTTGAAGTGAGCTATCTCATCTCAATACAATGATATTAATAGAATCCAGGTGGGTCAGGGGTCACATGTAGGTTTCAGCTGCCAGCTGCATCATAGGATGGATATTGAAATAGGCAGCAAAGACGGGTAAGTCAAAGTGTTGACCTGAATGGGATTTCCCAGGAAAAAACACTGGAGTGGGTTGCCATTTCATTCTCCAGGGGATCTTTCTGATCCGGGGATCAAACCCACATTTCCGTCACTGGCAGCAGATTCTTTATCACCAAGCCACCAGGGAAGCCCCAAAGTGATCATCAGTACTGCCTAATTGATTCCATTTTCCCAAGAACTAAAAGTAAGAACAAACAAATACATCATGCCCAGAACACAGGGGCTTCCCCAGTGGCTCAGATGGTCAAAAATCTGCCTGTAGTGAGACCTGGCTTCGATCCCATGGTAGGGAAGATCCCCTGGAGAAGGGAATGGACAACACAATCTAGTTTTCTTGCCTGGAGAATTCCATGGACAGAGGCGCCTGGTAGGCTACATTCCATAGGCTCTCAAAGAGACAGACACGAATGAGTGACTAACACTTCTAGTTTTCATGGTTTCTATACGTCTTCCCCAAGTGTAAGAATATGGCCAAGACACACACTGGACTCCAGTTTCCAGGAGGTCCCAGGCATCACACTGTTGAAGATGAGCTGTTGTTTAGTTGCTAAGTCGTGTCTGACTCTTTTACAACCACATGGAGTATATAGTCTGCCAGGATGCTGTGTACATGGGATTCTCTAGGCAAGAATACTGGAGTGGCTTGCCATTTTCTTCTCCATGGGATCTTCCAAACCAGGGATAGAATCCATTTCTCTTGCTTGGGAGATGGATTTTACCATTGAGCCCACCTGGGAACCCCAAAGAGAGAGAGAGAGAGAGAGAGAGAGAGAGAGAAGTTGATTAGTCATGTCTGACTCTTTGCAACCCCATGGACTGTAGCCTACCAGGCTCCTCCGTCCATGGGATTTTCCAGGCAAGAGTACTAGAGAGGGAAGCCCAAAGGATGAGTATAAATTCTGTATTAGGTAGGGCAACCATCAGTTCAGTTCAGTTCAGTTCAGTCGCTCAGTCGTGTCCGACTCTTTGCGACCCCATGAATTGCAGCACGCCAGGCCTCCCTGTTCATCACCATCTCCCAGAGTTCACTCAGATTCACGTCCATCGAGTCAGTGATGCCATCCAGCCATCCCATAATGACCCCCAAAACCTTAGGAAAATTTCAAGGAGATTACTGGACGTCTTGTCTACAAATGGAAGACTCATTTATAATTCGTATCAAGACACTGAACCTAACATTAGAGCACTGTTCCTTAATGGTATTGAGATATAGGCTGAAGTCAATTCACTGTCATCCATTTTCAGGGTTGCTGAGCCTTTCTGAGGCACAATCTGAGTCTAATTCAGAGATGATCACAGTTGTAATTTGTTGAAACTCATAATAAACCGATATAGATGTATTTGCTTGAAATGTGTATTTTCAAACACCATATGTGAATGGGTAACTTTTCCTCATCTCAAAGAATAATACTGCTCTCTCATTGCTTTTGGTCCTTCTCACTCGCTTCCCACCTTTTTATGTATACATGGGATTTTTTTGAGAGCAGGCAGCTCTCAAGAATCCCTTTTTGGACCCATATTGATAAAGCACCTGGCTCTTCTGCCTAAAACAAAACAAAACTAGATACAGTGGACAAAACCACATGCCTGTGTCATCGCCAGATGGTCAACACTGAAATCAGATTGATTATATTCTTTGCAGCCAAAGATGGAGATGTTCTATACAGTCAGCAAAAACAAGACTGTGAGCTGACTGTGGCTCAGATCATGAAGTCCTTATTGCCAAATTCAGACTTAAATGGAAGAAAGTAGGGAAAAGCACTAGACCATTCAGGTAGGACCTAAATCAAATCCCTTACAAGTATACAGTGCAAGTGACAAATAGATTAAAGGGATTAGATCTGATAGAGTGCCTGAAGAACTATGGATGGAGGTTCCTGACATTGTACAGGAGGCAAGGATCAAGACCATCCCCAAGGGAAAAAATACAAAAAAGGCAAAATGGCTGTTTAAGGAGTCCTTACAAACAGCTGAGAAGAGAAGAGAAGTGAAAGGCAAAGAAGAAAAGGAAAGATATACCCATTTGAATGCAGAGTTCCAAAGAATAGCAAGGAGAGATAAGAAAGCCTTCCTGAGTGATCAATGCAAAGAAATAGAGGAAAGCAATAGAATAGGAAAGACTAGAGATCTCTTCAAGAAAATCAGAGATACCAAGGGAAAATTTCGTGAAAAGATGGGCACAATAAAGGACAGAAATGGTATGGACCTAACCATACCAGAAGCAGAAGATATTAAGAAGAGGTGGAAAGAATACAGAGAAGAACTACACAAAAAAGATCTTCATGACCTAGATAATCACAATGGTGTGATCACTCACCTAGAGCCAGGCATCCTGGAATGTGAAATCAAGTGGGCCTTAGAAAGCATCACTACAAACAAAGCTAGTGGAGGTGATGGAATTCCAGTTGAGCTATTTCAAATCCTGAAAGATGATGCTGTGAAAGTGCTGCACTCAATATGCCAGCAAATTTGGAAAACTCAGCAGTGGCCACAGGACTGGAAAAGGTCAGTTTTCATACCAATCCCAAAGAAAGGCAATGCCAAAGAATGCTCAAACTACTGCACAATTGCACTCATCTTACATGCCAGCAAAGGAATTTTCAAAGTTCTTCAAGCCAGGCTTCAACATTACATGAACCGTGACCTTCCAGATGTTCAAGTTGGATTTAGAAAAGGCAGAGAAACCAGAGGTCATGCTACTAACATCCGTTGGATCATTGAAAAAGCAAGAAAATTCCAGAAAAACGTCTACATACATGCCAGCAAAGGAATTTTCAAAGTTCTTCAAGCCAGGCTTCAACATTACATGAACCGTGACCTTCCAGATGTTCAAGTTGGATTTAGAAAAGGCAGAGAAACCAGAGGTCATGCTACTAACATCCGTTGGATCATTGAAAAAGCAAGAAAATTCCAGAAAAACGTCTACTTCTGCTTTGTTGATTATGCCAAAGCCTTTGGCTGTGTGGATCACAATAAACTGTGGAATATTCTGAAAGAGATGGGAATATCAGAGCACTTAACCTGCCTCCAGAGGAATTTGTATGCAGCTCAAGAAACAACAGTTAGAACTGACCACGGAACAATAGGCTGGTTTCAAATTGGGAAAGGAGTATGTCAAGTCTGTATATTGTCACCCTGCTTATATAACTTCTATGCAGAAAGATCATGCAAAATGCTGGGATGGATGAAGCACAAGCCGGACTCAAGATTTCCAGAAGAAATATAAATAACCTCAGATATGCAGATGATACCACCCTTATGACAGAAGGTGAAGAGAAACTGAAGAGCCTCTTGATGAAAGTGAAATCGGGTGAAAAAATTGGCTTAAAACTCAACATTCAGAAAACTAAGACTATGTATCCAGCCCCATCACTTTATGGTAAATAGATGAGTAAACAATGGAAACAGTGACAGAACTTTTTTTCTTGGGCTCCAAAATCACTGCAGATGATGACTGCAGCTATGAAATTAAAAGACATGTGCTCCTTGGAAGAAAAGTTATGACCAACCTAGACAGCATATTAAAAAGCAGAGATATTATTTTGTCAGCAAAGGTCCATATAGTCAAAGCTATGTTTTTTCCAGTAATCATGTATGAATGTGAGAGTCGAACTATAAAGAAAGCTGAGGACCAAAGAAATTGATGCTTTTGAACTGTGGTGTTGGAGAAGACTCTCGAGAGTCCCTTGGATGGCATGGAGATTCAACCAGACCATCCTAAAGGAAATCAGTCCTGAATATTCACTGGAAGGACTGATGCTGAAGCTGAAACTCCAATACTTTGGCCACCTGATGCAAAGAACTGACTCACTGGAAAAGACCCTGATGCTGGCAAAGATAGAAAGCAGGAGGAGAAGGGGATGACAGAGGATGAGATGGTTGGATGGCATCACTGACTTGACAGACATGAGTTTGAGCAAGCTCCGGGAGTTGGTGATGGACAGGAATCCTGGTGTGCTGCAGTCCATGGGGTCGCAAAGAGTCGGACACGACTGAACAACTGAAAGGAAGTGAACTGAAGTGAACTGATGCCTGTGTAAATAGATGTAAAATGTGCTTTATAATACATGTGAAGATCCTACAGGCTCAAAGTCCACAATATTTCTTTATTACTTTGTCAACCTCTGTTTCTTGCAAAGAAATATATGCACATACACACATTAAAATAAAACATGAAAATAACCAAATAACACAAACTTTTCCAGTCATTAATATCCAAAATATCATAGTAATAACGCAGAAGGCAATGGCACCCCATTCCAGTACTCTTGCCTGGAAAATTCCATGGTTGGAGGAGCCTTGTAGGCTGCAGTCCATGGGGTTGCTAGAAGTGGGACATGGCTGCAGCAAGTTAGCAGCAGCATAGTAATATAGTAATAAGAAGCATTTCTTCTTTCCCTCTCCTTATCACTCTTTACATTTACAAATACTGTATGTGAACATATACAAATACAGATGCAAATCTTATATGTATGCATATTTATATTTATAAGACAAATTTATATATAATGAAACTAAAAATTTTATGTTATCAGTATACAAAATTATAAACATAAACCACTTTCTGTGGTTAAAGTTTGTGTATGCTTTAAATGAGAATCCACAAGATATACTCATATAAATATGTACTGATAATTCTAAAGGGGATCGGTCCTGGGTGTTCTTTGGAAGGAATGATGCTGAAGCTGAAACTCCAGTACTTTGGCCACCTCATGTGAAGAGTTGACTCATTGGAAAAGACTCTGATGCTGGGAGGGATTGGGGGCAGGAGGAGAAGGGGATGACAGAGGATGAGATGGCTGGATGGCATCACCAACTCAATGGATGTGAGTCTGAGTGAACTTCGGGAGTTGGTGATGGACAGGGAGGCCTGGCGTGCTGCGATTCATGGGGTCGCAAAGAGATGGACACGACTGAGCGACTGAAATAACTAACTAACTAATATCTAGAAACAAATAGCTTTCAAGGATACATCGGGGCAATTAAGCAAGATAGGATTGTTCACTGTAACAGTTGCATTTATTTTCTATATAATTGATATTATGTATGAATAACTATCTCTGTGTGTTTATGTGTGTGTATCAATATTAAAAATATTTGTATTGAGCCTATAAATCTCACTATGTGACAGACCATTGCAAGAGAATGATCAGAGAGCATCCACCAAGCTTGCTCTCAAATAGATCAGATTCAGTGGAAGATAGGATGATGGGAAAGGTCAGACAGAGAAAAAAAATACATTACTGGGTGATATAATCCATAGAACTTGGGATAACAGAGCTCTCAGCACATGAAAGGGCACATACCCAAACCCAGAGGGAGAAAAAATAGTCTCTTATAGAATATGATGGGCTTCCCAGGTGGCTCAGTGGTAAAGAATCCACCTGCTAATGCAGAAGATGTGGATTCTTTCCCTAGGTTGGGAAGATCCCCTGGAGGAGGAAATGGCAACCCATTCCAGTATTCTTGCCTGGTGAATCACATGAACAAAGGAGCCTTCCATGGGGTGGCAAAGAGTCAGACATGACTTAGCAACTGAGCACGCATGCACATGTGATACTAAAGCTGAGCCTTGAAGAAATGTGTGGGTAATGTATCCATCCAGTCCTGAAGGGAAGGGTTAGGTCTACTGAGGTGTATAAGTAAATACACACACACACACACACACCTGCAAGCACACACACACACAAACAAACAAGAACTTCAGCTAGACAGAAAACTTTATCTCTATCATTTAATCCGTCCATTATGCTATCAGGAAGGGCAGCTAAGCATGTGCTTGTGCAAATGGGCTTGGTAATATAAACAACTTAATTGAAATGGCTGGTCCCAAGAAACTCATTGAGGAAGGAAGATGCTTCCTCGTGGAGTTCAACATGGCATAAAATGATGCTTCCTCGTGGAGTTCAAGATGGCATAAAATGTATCAATGCTAAATCCGTGACATATGCAACTGTGTTACCCTTGGTTTACAGCTCTTTTAGGAGAGGCAATACCCATTTGCTTCTATCATTCCTCTGAAACTGTATTAGAGAAATTACAGGGTATTATCAAGATAAGAAAATAATTGCATTTTAATTTGACATGAGAGTTTCTTTGGAGAATAAAGTGGAAATCGGATCAAGAACAGGATGAGCACACATCTACCTGCATCCCACACCAAATCAGGGGACAGCAAGGGTACTTCAGAAAAATTTAAATCTGTTAGAAAGCTGGTCAGCAGAAAAAGAACGCAGGAGTGCCATTCTGGGAAATTTCAAACATATAAAGCCTAATTTTTCAGGATGAAAGTGTGAAAGCGTTAGTTACTCAGTCATGCCTGACTCTTCGTGACCACATGGACTGTAGTTCGCCAGGCTCCTCTGTCCATGGGATTCTCCAGGCAAGAATACTAGAGTGGGTTGCCATTCCCTTCCCCAGGGGGTCTTCCTGATCCAGGGATCTAAACCCAGGTCTCTCATATTTCTGGAAGATTCTTTTACTGTCTGAGCTGCCAGGGAAGCTCTATCCTGATAATGAATTATACCTTTGAATAAATGGAATTTTAAAAGGTCTGAGCTGAAGTGGTATGCAGGAATGCTAAGCAAAGAAGCATGGTTGATGTCAGGGAATCTCCAAGTACAGAATTTGAAGGAATTCAAAGGAGGGAACCCAGCGGGCCTTCTGGGCGGTTTCTGCAGGGCAGCATTCATAGAAAATGGACTTTCTGGACACTGCCAACATCTTATTTGTGTTCATCTGCAGGCTCCAGAGGCTGGTGTGCTTTGACTAACGCAGGGAGTGTTAGTTTTTTCATGGGATTAGCAGGGTAGTCCTATGGAGCCTCCTACACCCACCCACTCTCCTACCACAGCTAAAATCACTGAGGACAAGTCATTGTCATCAGATCGAACATCTTCAGAATGAATCAGGAATTCTAAGATGCAAATATGAGCAAACAGCTTGTAATTACCAAACTCAGAATGCCAACATGGTGATAAGGGGGCATCTAAGAAAATAAAGGAACAAGAAGAGAAAGAGTTGATAGAGTAAACAGAACAATTCAAAGTGAGTTTACTGCATATTCAAACAGACAGTGAAGGAATATTGCCTCTCTGAAAGAAGAAATTATAGGATCTTACAATATAAAAATGGAACCACTGAAATAAAAAATTAGACAGATGGTTTAACAGGGAAAAAAAAGCTGGAGAATGAAGTAATGATCTGGAAACCTGAGCCCAGTGATCAGCTCTAAATGAAGTATGAAAGAAACAAATAACTGAAAAATAAGACAAAAAATGTAGAAACTTAGAAGGTACTTTCTAAAATCCCAACTCCTGTAAGAATTTTAAAAAAAAGAACAGAAAAATATACTGAGCGACTTCACTTTCACGCATTGGAGAAGGAAATGGCAACCCACTCCAGTGTTCTTGTCTGGAGAATCCCAGGGATGGGGGAGCCTGGTGGGCTGCCATCTGTGGGGTCGCACAGAGTCGGACACGACTGAAGTGACTTAGCAGCAGCAGCAGAGACAATCTTAAAAGCAACCATGGAATAAGAAAAAGAAATGACCACTTTGAAATATTTGAGAAAGGATCAGAATGTGATGAGTCTAAAGAAAAACATATATTGCAATTTTCAGTTTTGAGTACAAATTTGTTTGAAAGTAAAGTAAAAAAGATTAATAAATACAAACTATGATAGAAGTATGAAGGCAAAATTAAGATAATTTCACATATTCTACATCTAATAAGCTTTATGGTCTGGTCCACAAGTTTCTCTTTAAAATTATTTAATATTTTCTATGGCCAAAAAAAAGTTTTTTAATTCAAAGAATAATTTTAAAGAGTGATGTAGTGTGCTTATTTTTTTAAAAGACATATTCATAAACTAACAGAAATTACAAACTTGAAACTTTAACACTTATGATAAAAAATTATGTATTAACCCTAAGCAGAAGATATTTAGAAGAGGTGACAAGAATACACAGAAGAACTGTACAAAAAAAGATCTCACGACCAAGATAATCACGATGGTATGATAACCTAGAGCCAGACATCCTGGAATGTGAAGTCAAGTGGGCCTTAGGAAGCATCACTACGAACAAAGCTAGTGGAGGTGATGGAATTCCAGTTGAGCTATTTCAAATCTTAAAAGGTGATGTTGTGAAAGTGCTGCACTCAATATGCCAGCAAATTTGGAAAACTCAGCAGTGGCCACAGGACTGGAAAAGGTCAGTTTTCATTCCAATCCCAAAGAAAGGCAATGCCAAAGAATGCTCAAACTAAGCAGAGACATTACTTTGCTGACTAAGGTCCGTTTAGTCAAGGCTATGGTTTTTCCTGTGGTCATGTATGGATGTGAGAGTTGGACTGTGAAGAAGGCTGAGTGCCAAAGAATTGATGCTTTTGAACTGTGGTGTTGGAGAAGACTCTCGAGAGTCCCTTGGACTGCAAGGAGATCCAACCAGTCCATTCTAAAGGAGATCAGCCCTGGGTGTTCTTTGGAAGGAATGATGCTAAAGCGTAAACTCCAGTACTTTGGCCACCTCATGCAAAGAGTTGACTCATTTGAAAAGATTCTGATGCTGGGGGGGATTGGGAACAGGAAGAAAAGGGGATGACAGAGGATGAGATGGCTGGATGGCATCACCGTCTCGACTGATGTGAGTTTGATTGTACTGCGGGAGATGGTGATGGACAGGGAGGCCTGGCGTGCTGCGATTCATGGGGTCGCAAAGAGTCGGACACGACTGAGCGATTGAACTGAACTGAACTGATGTGTGCTAAGTCACTTCAGGCATGTCTGACTCTGTTACTGTATGGACTGTAGCCCTCCAGGCTCCTCTGTACACGGATTCTCCATGCAAGAGTACTGGAGTGGGTTGCCATGCCCTCCTCCAGGGGATCTTCCCTACCCCGGGATGGAACTTGTGTCTCCTGAAGCTTCTGCATTGAAGGCAGAGTGTTTGCCACTGAGCCACTGGGTGGCTAAACTCTAAAGCCATACCCCAGGTCTAAAGTATGGGAGTGGCTAAATATTCTTTCAAAATGCTTTGATTGATCGACCAACACAACTGTTAGAACATTGCCTTAAAGAGGGCAAGTCATATGTAAAATCAAATTCAATACATCCACTATTCTTTCTTCTGCTGATATATTCTGGCACTCCATTTTAGGAGACATAAAAAGATGGTCTTTCAGTTATTCAGAAAATAGTGTCTTGGAGGATGGGAGTGGGAATGAGTTTAAAATCCACCCTATCTTGACGGGAAGTTGATGATGAGCTTAATCCATGGGTTCCATGTTGTTAACTGAAAAGTGGATAACTAGCTGTTGAGCTAGTTTCAAACAGTCACACAGTATTTAACATACATCACCCTGGAGGTTGATTTTCTTTGTCAGAAGCATAAAACGTGAATAAGTTGAAAATCTGCTAATGTCTTTTTAATAAATACCAGGAAGCAATACCATCTTTACTTTTTGGATGTTAAATGTGCTTTTGATGGCATTTTATGGCAACTATGTATAAGGGACTAGAGTTTTTGGTAAACACAAGGCAAGTTTTGTGAGCCTCCACAATCTGTGCCTTCTTAAAGGAATGAAATGTGTGCATTTTTCATTATGAGAGTGTCCAAGATCTTTGCAGTCTTACAGAGCCCATACTGATAGAGATAACCTCCTGAGCATGAACTGATATATTAACACATATAGGCAACACTCTTGGGTTTAGTAAATGTGTTTTTAAGAAGAAAAATAGACTCTATATTTTACTTTTACCATAATCTGCATAAACCCAGAATTGTCTGTTCTTTAGTTCTTGGAAATAACCTCCATGTTTTAGAATGTTATATCTTCAAACAATGAAGTTTAGATTCTAAATTATAATATGAAGACTCAATTTTGTTAAGAAGTTAGTTATTCCCAATGTGATTTATAGGTTCAATACAATTCCAACAAAAACCTCAGCAAGTTATGATTTGAATATCAAGAAATTGATTATAAAGCTTACATATAAAGGCAAAAGACCCGAAATAGACAAAATATTACTAAGAGGAACAAAGTTGGAGGAGTGACAGCACTAACTTCAGTGTTTACTCAAAAGCTATGGTCATGAAGATAGTGTGGCATTGGAAAATAATAAACAAATTGATCCATGGAGCAGAACAGAGAACCCAGAAATAGGCCACACAAATCTAGTCAATTGATTGTAAACTCAACAAAGGAGCAATGGCAATTCAATGAAGAAAAGATAGTCACTTCAACAAATAGTGCTGGAACCATGTGCAAAAAAATGGGGGTTAGGATCTGGACATAAACTTTATATCCTTCACAAAAATTAACTCAAAATGGACCATATACCTAAATGTAAAATGAGAAATTATAAAGTTTCTAAAACATAAGAGAAAACCTAGAAAATTGGTTTGATGATGACTTTTTAGATATGACACTAAATGCATGACCTTTGAAAGAAATCACCAAAAAGCTAGACTTAATTTTAGAAACATCTCTGCTCTGCAAACACTGTTAAGAGAATGAAAAGACACATGGTCTAGGAGAAAATACTTGCAAAACACATGTGATAAAGCACTTATATCCAAAATATACAAAGAACCCACCTTAATATATACTCAAATGAGTTAGAAACTTATGTTCACACAAAACCCTGGACATTAATATTTATAACAGCTTTATTCATAGTTGCCAAAGCTTGAAAGCAACCTAGATGCCCTAGGTAAGTAGATATCCAGATAATGGAATACTATTCAGTAGTAAAAAGAGGTATCAAACCATGAAGAGACATGGAGGAGACTTGAGTGAATAAAGAAGACTTGAGACTTTCTAAGTACAGAAACCAGTCTGTAAAGGTTACCTATTGTATGGTGAAAATAATTAATTTTATTTAGAAAGAATTAGAATAACATCATTTTAAAATGGCAAACACTCTTCTCTTGTTAGCTATTCCATTGCTAAATGATTTTTGTTGTTGTTGGAATATAATTGCTTTACAATGTTGTGTTAGTTTCTGCTGTACAGTAAAGTGAATAGGCTATCTGTATACATATATCTCCTCCCTCTTGAACCTTTCACCCCTCTAGGTCAGCACAGAACACTGAGCTGAGCTCCCTGTGCGATACAGCAGCTTCCTCTAGCTATCTATTTCACACATGGTGGTGTATATATGTCAGTGTTACTCCTTCAATGCGTCTCACTCTCTCCTTCCCTGGCTAGGTCTACAAGTCCATTCTCTATGTCTGTGTCTCTATTCCTCCCCTGCCAATAAGATCATCTGTACCAGTTCTGTGGAGTCCATATATATGCATTAATATATGATATTTGTTTTTTTCTCCAACTGACTTACTTCACTCTGTGTGACAGACTCTGGGTTCATCCACATCTCTATAAATGATCAGATTTCATTTCTTTCTATGGCTGAGTAATATTCTACTATATATACATACCACAACTTTACCCATTCATCAGTCAATGGATATTTAGGTTGGTAAAAGTTGACATTGGTGAGTCTTTTATCATCATAGGCAATGATGGTCCCTCACTGTTCACCCCGCTTCACCTCTTTTCAGTTTTTTGACATTGATGACTCTGCCTATTTCTCAGATTTCTATTGCTCTAAAATCTAGAACATCACAGTCTCTTTGTTCTCATGTTTTCTTTTTTTCACCCTTTGTCTGTCTTCTCCTAAAGGTTATCCATCCTCCTTCTGACTCCTAAATATATGTACACCATGTTCTTTTTAACTCTCTTTGAAAAGTTCAAAACAATGTTTCTGCACTCATCAGTTTCTTCTTGTATGTCTTGGATTAGATTTACTGTATAATCATTGTGACCTCCAGAAAAACTGGAGTGAAGGGAGCCTCAATAAGTATTTGTTTTTAGTAAATTAGTTGATGTATAAAGCAATTCTCTACTAAATAAGTAGAGAGAGAACTGAGTTTTAATAGTGCAGTTACAACACAGATTCCTGGTGCTCTTCAAGAGTCGGTCAGTCTTCTCTCTGGCTCAGATGATTTAAGCATGCCAGAGGAACTGCTAGGGGAGCATGATATTGAATTCTTTACTGGAATTCAATATCATGTCCTTTAAAAAAATAATCTAAGAGAAGGGCATTAATGGAGAAGGAAGCTGATAGATGCACACCCATCCATTCTGATAATATGGGCAGCATCGTATCAGACCATTGAAGAAACTGTGCATGTTGAATGTATTGATACCATTCCAGCTACCTGTATTCATGAAGCTCAAAAGAACCAGTGCTATGCAACTTGTGAAAGTGAAAGTGAAATTTGCTCAGTAGTGCCTGAGTCTTTGCTACCCCATGGACTATACAGTCTCTAGAATTCTTCAGGCCAGGATACTGGAGTAGGTAGCCTTTCCCTTCTCCAGGGGATCTTCCCAACCCAGGGATCAAACCCAGGTCTCCCACATTGTAGGCAGATTCTTTACCAGCTGAGCCACCAGGGAAGCATGCAACTTATAGGTGCGTTTCATATCTGGACATTGTTGAGGATTTTGCTCGTGATTTTGTGCCATGTTCTGTTCACTGGGAAGAATGGAAGAAAGCTAACCTACAGTCTCAAAACAAGGAAAGAGCTGCTCTTTCCCAAAATAAATAAGCTTAGATTCAAATGTGTGGCACCTTGAGCAACACATAAACTTCAAAGTGGTCACTTATCTATCAACTGGTTCAGTCTTACTTTCTGTATTTTTCCCTTTATTTCAAATGTTTTCACTTCCTTCTGTTTTTCATTCTGCTCTAAGATCTGCATTTTTATAAGACAGTTTGAATTATTTTTGAACAAGTCAGGTTATGAATAAACAAATACAATAAAAATAGACAAGAAAATGAGACCAAAATTGAATGTATTATGTTGGAAAAATTCTACATCCCTAGGAACTTTTTAGAAGCACATTAAGATGGTTTATATTTATAGAACTGTGCATCCTCCTGGCATTTCTTTAAGGCACCAATAGCCAAGGGATGAATGCACCACTCAGCCCAAATTACCTCCTTATTCTAAAATAAGTGGTGTTATTCCCTTTTTCACATGTATATTTCAAGCAATGAAACCCATGACTAACATCCTGAAAATAATTCATTTAAAATAGTTCAAAACTGACTTGGAAATATTTTTGAATGTATACTTCAAGGTCCACACTGCAGCTATTTTTCCTTTCAGAAAACAGCTTGTTGGATGTTCCCAGTGGCCAGAGCTTTGCATTTCGTCAATGTGCTCTTTCTCAGACACTCCAGCTGTGGTGCAAATCCCATGTTCTCTAGTGGTATCAACAGCAGCATTTGAACTTGAAAAATAGCTCATTAACAAAAGATATTTGGTGAAGAAAATTTTTAATTAATGCTTCGAGACTTGATGCAAATTTGCTGATGAATGGGAGGAAAAGTCCATCTTTAGAAAAGTGAGTTGATTCCTTAGTAGGATTGAGTGATTCTTCTCTGAAAAAGAACTTGCCATCACTTTTCCTAGTGCTCAGTAAGAAAAGTAACTTCCACTTCATGAGACAACTTAAGTAACTGGAGAATCTATCTTAAGGAAGGTTGTCTATTTTAAAAAAGGGAAAGGACAGTTAATCTGCCCTCTTCTGAAGACAGGAAATTTTACATGGGGAAATGCTGTGACAGCAGGTCCAGACAGTCAGTCATAGCCATGCTTTATCTCTTTTTAGTGGCAGAAGCTGTTGAAATAAAGATGATTATTTCCCATCTCAATTGAGTGTTCTCTGGGGGTCAGCACATTAACCCAAGATGTGCAAATATCATCTCATGTAATTATACAAAAGCCTTAAAAGTGAATATGTATTATCTCATTTAATCATGAGATACTCTTGCCATTATCCTAAGAAATAGTTACAATAGTGTGATCATTCACCTAGAGCCAGACATCCTGGAATGCAAAGTCAAGTGGGCCTTAGGAAGCATCACTACAAACAAAGGTAGTGGAGGTGATGGAATTCCAGTTGAGCTATTTCAAATCCTGAAAGATGATGCTGTGAAAGTGCTGCACTCAATATGTCAGCAAATTTGGAAAACTCAGCAATGGCCACAGGACTGGAAAAGTAAGTTTTCATTCCAATCTCAAAGAAAAGCAATGCAAAAGAATGTTAAAACTACTACACAATTGCATTCATCTCACACACTAGCAAATTAATGCTCAAAATTCTCCAAGCCAGGCTTCAACAGTACATGAACCAAGAACCTCCAGATGTTTAAGCTGGATCTAGAAAAGGCAGAGGAACCAGAGATCAAATTGCCAACATCTGCTGGATCATGGAAAAAGCAAGAGAGTTCCAGAAAAACATCTACTTCTGCTTTATTGACCATGCCTAAGCCTTTTAATGTGTAATTCACAACAAACTATGGAAATTTCTTCAAGAGATGGGAATACCAGATCACCTGACCTGCTTCCTGAGAAATCTGTATGCAGGTCAAGAAGCAAAAGTTAGAACTGGACATGGAGCAACAGACTGATTTCAAATTGGGAAAGGAGTATGTCAAGGCTGTATCTTGTCACCCTGCTTATTTGATTTATAAGAGGAGTACATTATGCAAAATGCCAGACTGGATGAAGCACAAGCTGGAATCAAGATTTCTGGGAGAAACATCAAGAACCTCAGATATGCAGATGACATCACGCTTATAGCAGAAAGCAAAGAGGAACTAAAGAGCCTCTTGATGAAAGTGAAACAGGAGAGTGAAAAAGTTGGCTTAAAGCTCAACATTCAGAAAACGAAGATCATGGCATCCAGTCCCATCACTTCATGGCAGATAGATGGGGAAACAATGGAAACAGTGACAGATTTTGTTTTCTTGGGCTCCAAAATCACTGCAGATGGTGACTGCAGCCATTAAATTAAAAGATGCTTGCTCCTTGGAAGAAAAGTTATGAACAAACTAGACAGCATATTAAAAAGCAGAGACATTACTTTGATAACAAAGGTCTGTCTAGTCAAAGCTATGGTTTTTCCAGTAGTTATGTATGGAAGTGAGAGTGACTATAAAGAAAGCTGAGCACCAAAGAATTGATGCTTTTGCACTGTGGTGTTGGAAGAGACTCTAGAGAGCCCCTCGGACTGCAAGGAGATCCAATCAGTCCATCCTAAAGGAAATCAGTCCTGAATATTCATTGGAAGGATTCATGATGAAGCTGAAACTCCAATACTTTGGCTACCCGATGCAAAGAATTGACTTATTTGAAAAGACCCTGATGCTGGGAAAGATGAAGGTGGGAGGAGAAGGGAATGACAGAGGATGAGATGGTTGGATGGCATCACTGATTCAATGGACATGAGTTTGAGTAAACTCCAGGAGCTGGTGGTAGGTAGGGAGGTCATGGAGTGCTACAGTTCATGGGGTTGCAGAGAGTCAGACACAACTGAGTGACTGAACTGAACTGATCCTAAGAAATAGATTTTTTTAAAACAATTTTTTTTTTTTTAATTTGGATACACCTGGTGTTAGCTGTAGTATGTGGGATCTAGTTCCCTGATCAGGATTCACACCCAGGCCTCTTGCATTGGGATTGCAGAGATTCAGCGATTGGATCACCAGGGAAGTCTCATCACTAGAGTTTTTATTGTCATCATTTAGGCCTTTTAGAAAGATCACTCATTCTCCACTATTCTCTTTTTAGAGAATTTATTACAATTGCATTTATTGATGGATAGCTTGCAGTTTTCTGTTCCCCAATTCTCATGCTTCCCTTAGACATTTTGGGATTTGAACTTCATAAGGAACAATTAAAAGATGCTTGCCACTTGGGAAAAAAGCTATGACACACCTAGACAGCACATTAAAAAGCAGAGACATTACTTTGCCAGCAAAGTTCCATCTAGTCAAAGCTATGGTTTTTCCGCTAGTCATGTGTGGATGTGAGAGTTGGACCATAAAGAAGAATGAACACCGAACAACTGATGCTTTTGGGCTGTGATGTTGAAGACTCTTGAGAGTCCCTTGGACTGCAAGGAGGCCAAACCAGTGAATCCTAAAGGAAATCAACCCTGAATATTCATTAGAAGGTGAAACTCCAATTCTTTGGCCGCCTGTAAGAAGAGCTTACTCATGGCCACATGTGAAGAGCTGACTCATTAGAAAAGACCCAGATGCTAAGAAAGATTGAAGGAAGGAGGAGAAGGGGACAACAGAGAACAAGATGGTTGGATGACTCCATTGACTCAATGGAAATGAGTTTGAGCAAGCTCCATGAGATTGTGAAAGACAGGGAAGCCTAGTGTGCTGCTGTCCATGGGGTCACAAAGAGGCAGACACAGCTGAGCAACTGAGCAATAAAGGACAATGACCCTAGGAATTTACCATAATGCTCAGGATATAGTAGGTACTAATTGCATATTTTTGAATGAATAAATTAATACATACTGACTGGTGGCTCAGTCATTAAGGAATCTGCCTGCCAATGCAGGAGCCCCAGGAGATGTGTGTTCAATCCCTGGGTTCAGAAGATCCCTTGGAGAAGGAAATGGCAGCCCATCCCAGTATTCTTGCCTGTGAAATCCCATGGACAAAGGAACCTGGAAGGCTACAGATCATAGGGTCACAAGAGTCAGACTTGACTTAGCAACTAAACCACAACCACCACCTCTAATACATAAGTGACTTCTGAAGTTGACATAAATTGGCATTATTGATGCTTTTGAACTGTGGTGTTGGAGAAGACTCTTGAGAGTCCCTTGGACTGCAAGGAGATCCAACCAGTCCATTCTGAAGGAGATCAGCCCTGGGATTTCTTTGGAGGGAATGGTGCTGAAGCTGAAACTCCAGTACTTTGGCCACTTCATGAGAAGAATTGACTTACTGGAAAAGACTCTGATGCTGGGAGGGATTGGGGGCAGGAGGAGAAGGGGACGACAGAGGATGAGATGGCTGGATGGCATCACTGACTTGATGGACGTGCGTCTGAGTGAACTCCGGGAGTTGGTGATGGACAGGGAGGCCTGGCGTGCTGCAGTTCATGGGGTTGCAGAGAGTTGGACACAACTGAGCGACTGAACTGAACTGAACTACAGTAATAATGACTACGACAGATTTTTGATTCCCTAAAAGTGGAAAGTAGGGAGAAAACTACCAAAGTAAATATGGCATCACCAACTCAATGGACCTGAGTTTGAGCAAGCAGGGAGATGGTGAAGGAGAGGGAAGCCTGGCATGCTGCAGTCCATGGGGTGGCAAAGAGTCAGACATTACTGAGCAATTGAACAACAACAACAAAATATGGAATTAGGAAGATGATTTCACCAAAAAGGGAGGCTGTTTATTTGGTCAACATATTGAATCACCTTTACTCTCCGGTCAGGTTGCAGATTTTGACATAAGCTGCATTCCATCACCAGAGTTTCAAAGCTTACTCTCTTTGGAGATGTTGCCGTTGTTCAGCTGCCCAGTCATGTCTGACTCTTTGCAAGTCCATGACTGCGGCATGCCAGGCCTCCCTGTTCCTCACCATCTCCCGGAGTTTGCCCAAGTTCATGTCCATCGCATCAGTGATGCCATCCTGCCATCTCATCCTCTGACACGCTCTTCTTCTGCCCTCAACCTTTCCCAGCATCAGAGATACCCACAGAGAAAAAACCCTGCCGATCAGTTATCTTACTTGTGTGTAACTCTTCAAATACTATGGCAGGTGTCAGATCCATGGGTAGCCTTTTTGTTGTTCAGTCACTAAATCATGTTCCACTCTCTGTGACCCCATGGACTGCAGCATGTCAGGCCTCCCTGTTCCTCACCATCTCCCAGAATTTGCTCAAAATCATGCCCATTGAGTCAGTGATGCCATCCAACCACCTCATCCACAGTCACCTCCTTCTCCTCCTGACTTCAACATTTCCAAGCATCTGGGTCTTTTACAATGAGTCAGTTCTTCCCATCAGGTGGCCAAAGTATTGAAGTTTCAGCTTCAGCACCAGTCCTTCCAATGAATATTCAGGGTTGCTTTCCTTTAGGATTGCCTGGTTTTATCTCCTTGGTGTCCAAGGAACTTTCAAGAATCTTCCTCAGCATCACAGTTCGAAAACATCAATTCTTTGGTGCTCAGCCTTCTTTATGGTCCAACACTCATATCCATATATGACTACTGGAAAAACCATAGCTTTGACTATATGGACCTTTGTCGGCAAAGTGGTAACTCTTAGCTTTTTAATATGCTAAGTTCAGGTTAATGCAGGATAATGGCCCTATTTTAAAATTCATAACCTTTGTTACATCTGTAAGGATACCTTTGCAATGTAATATAATGAATTCACAGTTTCCAGGGACTAAGTTATGATATTTTTGGAGTGAGGGTAGGGGGTTGCTCTTCCAAAAATACTTGTGCACTTAGATCTCTGTGGCTGGTTCTTCCTCTTCTCTTAAACTACACAACTTCTTTTCCAAAATCATCAGAAATGTGGAGCCTTTTCACAGACAAGGGTTTCTTCTTTCATTCCCAGTAAATGCTTCTTGTATACAGAAAACATTTCACTCATGTTTTTCTAAGTTTTCACCTTCTTAAGTTCAAAAATGGATATGTTTGGTTAGGACTACATTTATCACTTCCTATCAACCACTATGGGTAACCACTATGGGTGGCTCAGTAGTAAAGAATCTTCCTGCCAATGCGGAAAACATAGGTTCAATCTCTGATCCAGGAAGATCCCCTGCAGAAAAAAAATGGCAATCCACTCCAGTATTCTTGCCTGGGAAATTCCATGGACAGAGGAGTCTGGTGGGCTACAGTCCATGGGGTTGCAAAGAGTCAGACACAATTTAGCAACTGAACAGCAACAAATCAACTATACCATGCAGTGGTCTTCCTCTATGATTTTAATTAATATACCCTCTTTCAAAATTCCTTGGTTTCCTGGTAATTTATTTGCTTTAGAATATACATTACCTACTTGAATTTTTAAGATAAGTCTATGAGATAAGTATCATTATTCTCAGCATGAGAAATTTAGCAGCTTAGGGAGGTTCAGCGACTTGCTAAGGTGAACAGCAAGTGAAAAGTGAATCACAAATAAGAAGACACATCAGAGATTATGGCTTATTCCAAGTACTATCTTTACATATTTTTCTTGCACATAGTATAAATCTGATCTGCAATTTCTCAATAAATAGTAATAACTTATTTACCTGAAGCAATGTGGTGATATTGAAAAATCAAAGAAGATATCATCAAATTTTTACTGAATGAATAAGACATGGAAGCACAAATCAATATCAATGATAATTTGTAACAATTTCTTTAAAGAAGACGTAAAACTTTAGCTTTAAGATGAAGGAGAGAGTATATACATTCACCTCTAGTTCACAGCCAAATTCAAATGAAATCAAAGTTTGGAGTTTTCCAAAGGAATAAACCCACTGGGAAAGGGAATGAAACTCAGGAATAGGTGAGAGAATTCAAGAAAATGCTGAACTAATGTCAGCGTAATGCAAGTATGAGAAAGCTGCAAAAGAAGCCTAAGAGAGTCTCTGACCCCAGCAAGGGATGTCTGATGGAGGGTGGGAGTGAGAAATAGGCTGGACAATGATTTAATCAAAGTCAGTACATAGAACAATATACCTGTCCTCCATTTGCATGGAGTATGGGCAGCATAGTTTTCACTTTCAAATGAAAACATAAAAAAGAAACCAAAGAAGTTCCTCCTAAGTCCTCTTTGAGTCACACTAAAGCATCCTGGGTGCTGCTTACTGGTAACCCTGCGTTTATCCTTTTAATTCAGCCAGACTCTTGGTCTTTCTCTTGCACTCCTATTGCTGAAATCTGACATAAACTCAGTTTCCAAAGGAGAAATGTGGATTGCAAATCTTTAAGCTTTGTATCCCAAAGAAGAATGCAGAAGGGTGGGTTTGCAGCTGAGAAAAAAATAATAGCCAGCACAGCTCGATGGGGGTGCATTGTTCCTTTTCCACTGTGGTGCAGAATGGGACTCTACCACAGTTACTGAGAACACCAGAACCATGCATGATTATCTAATAACTTCAAATATTGATTCTATCTGAAAATGCCCTGGCCCTTTTTCACCCAGGCGGACTCTCCTTTGTTCAGCCCCCTAAGTCCAGTATCACTGTGCTACTTTGGGTACAGTTTTTGGTCTAGTCCTTGCACAATTTCAGGGCAATACTTTCCCCTTCCCTTGCTTAAGATGCCTCATCAGAGCTCCCTTGTACAGCCCGGGAGTGAACTTACTACATACCACATGGCACACCCACACAGCACTTTGTTGGCTAGAGGGCATAAAAAGCTATATTTAACATTCTGAAAAGCTGCATTGTTTAACAAGAAACAAACATCTGTCATTACTTTCAGACAGATCCATCATCACTCCATCAAAATGCTTTCTCTGCCTACTGCAAAGAAGGATCACCTCCGCGATTTTCTGAAAGGCAATACTTGCTTTTACAAAGAGTATTCCCTTTTAGAGGTTTTCTCTTTCCTCTCTACTCATATTCAAGGACTTCTAATTATAAAACTAGGAGACCAAGTTGAATAGAATAATAAAAGGAAGAGAAAATAAAAGAATACTGACAGATAATGAAAATTATTCATTTGTTAGAGGGGCTCATTGAACGCTTTCACTTCTATTGGCTACAAAAAACCAAGGCCTTACTCTTTTCTCACAAGCCTATTGTGGACATTGGTTATTTCTTCTTGGAGCCCATCCATCATTCTAACTGGCATACGGCCTGTATTATGGCCCATTCATTTTATTTGTAATATGTTTTCTTTTTTAAATTAGAAAATGGGCCAATAAAGCCATGGCAGAATGTTCTTCATATAGTACTGTCTTCTTAATTACATTAAGAAAATGTTTTCCAGCCACGGTAAAAAATGATTCAGTCAGCATCTTTTCCCTGGGAAACTTTTCCCCCCAGCATCACTTTTTAATTCAGTTTTGGTCAAATACACACACACACACACACACATACACGGGCTTCCCTGGTACCTCAGCTGGTTAAGAATTCGCCTGCAATGCAGGAGACCTGGGTTGGATCTCTGGGCTGGGAACATACCCTGGAGGAGGACATGGAAACCCACTCCAGTATTCTTGCCTAGAGCATTCCATGGACAGAGGAGCCTTCCATGGACAGAGGAGCCTGGGGGGCTACAGTCTATGGGGTCACAAAGAATTGGACACAACTGAGCAACAAGACCCTGATGCTTGGAGGGATTGCGGGCAGGAGGAGAAGCGGACGACCGAGAATGAGATGGCTGGATGGCATCACTGACTCGATGGATGTGAGTTTGAGTGAACTGCGGGAGATGGTGATGGACAGGGAGGCCTGGGGTGCTGCGATTCATGGGGTCACAGAGTCGGACACCACTGAGTGACTGAACTGAACTGAACCGAGCAACTAAGCACAGCACAGCATATATACACACACAAAAGGATTAACTCATGCAGCATTCTTTGTAAGCCAAAATCATTCATTATAGCTATAGTGTTCTCTTATCACTTATTAATAATTTTTAAAATAGTTATCTGTTTGTGGCCTTTACAATTGACTCTATTTGACAAACGCTGAAAGAATCAGAGAGGCTTCGCTGGTGACTCAATGGTAAAGGATCTGCCTGCCAATGCAGGACACATGGATTTGGTCCCTGATCCAGGAAGATCCCACATGCCCTGGAGCAACTAAGCTGCCGTACCACAACTGTTGAGCCTACAGCCTGGGAGCCACAACTACTGACGCCCATGCATTGTAGAGCCTGTGCTCCACAACAAAAGAAGTCAGTTGCATTGAGAAGCCTGCACACAGCATCTAGAGAGTAGTCCCTGCTTACCACAACTAGAGAAAAGCCCACGCAACAGCAAGACCCAACACAGCCAAAAATAAATGTAGACAAGTAAGTAAAATTATTAAAAAATAATCGGAGAGTTTTTAAAAGTTTGAGTTATTTAAGATCCCTCCAACCATCAATATTCTATTATTTTATTGTATGCAAAAATAGTATAGTCCCTACAAATATGGGGGACTTGTCCAAATTCAGAAAACAGTAGTCCTGGGATAAAACCTCCAGTTTCCATAATTATAACCAATGTTCTTTACAAATATGCTACACTAAGTCATACATTTCTCGCAGGCTATCCGAGACTAGTGTATATTGTTCTAGAATAATGGTCCTTCACTCTCAATTTATCAACCTAATATATATTTGGCGATGCAGACAATATCTGAATACCTAAAGCAGTGTAAGGGATGAAAGAGAATGAATAATTGCAAGCCATGTATTTTGATATTCCGCTTTTGGCAATTGTTCAAACATCTTCTCAAACAAAACTTTTGAAATGTATCTCAGACCAAACTAGACTATGGTCACAAAATAATGAAAGAGGAAAGCAAACATTTATTGAATGTCTTGAAGTTCTACCTGCTTATACATAGGCTATTATTCTTAATTCTTAAATAACGTGATGAGCTAATCATCATTATAGTATTTTGTTAAAAGGAAAACCAATGCTCAGATATGTTTCATGTCTAAGTGCACAGAGCTTATAGATAGGACCACTGAACAAATGACAAAGATGACAAAAATACCATGTGTGTTATGTTTTATCATGCCCTTTCTCACTGACTTTAAAATATCCTAAGGCAAGTGTGGCAAAGCCAGGACAATGATCTGAACAATTTGAAAATTTGAATAACCTGCCTTTGGGCCTGAGAGTAGAGTTGGAGGTTCTTCACAAGTGATTGGAAAACATCTCTATGCACCAGACTGGTAATACAATGTGTTAGCAGGAGCCATGAACTTCAAGATATATCATCTCTACTCCTTATCTAGTTTATATTCCACAAATATTGATGGAGACCCTACCATGTGCCATAAATTAGGCTAAGGGGCTTGGAATAGAAGAGGGAATAGCTCAAAAATTATCCTCAACAAGGGATGTAGAAGTGGACCCAGTCTGTTCAAAAAACTTCTAGTAGGTCAGGGTGTCATGAGGGTGATATACACATGGGATAAGAAAAGGCTCAGAAAATAACAGGTGAAGCATATCATGAAAAATCATGCTAAGAAATTTAGACTTTAATTTTGAGGAGTGAAGTCACAGAAAGATCATGTTTATCCCAATGAATGGGATGGCCTAGATGGAACTGTTTGGATGAAGAAAGCTGTTATCCATAAATTTGCAAGATAAGTGTGTCAGTAGCTTGAGTCAAGTGCTGTAGAGACAGAGTAGAAACACCTGGGGTTATTACAGTAAACTTTGACAGAGATGTCAAATAACCCAGAACTTGAATAAGAAATGAAAGACATGGTGACATATACGCTAGGCAGAGGGAAAACAGAATTGTGGAAGACTCCAAGAAAGTGGTTTAAATTTGTGACGGCAAGTTTTCATTAAGGAAAATGTGCCATCTTGGGCTCATCAGTGGCTAAGAGCTGGAAAGTAGATTAGGAAGAGATCATCAAGAGCTTTATGCTTCCTTTTGATTGTGGCTTTCACCCCAGTTGGCAAAACTACACTGGACACCCACGTGAAAGAGGAGACTATGCTCAGAGTTCCTCGTTGTTCTCTGAGATCAACTAAATAATATATAGTCTTCTGTCTTTTTGAATTCCATAGAATACTTGACACAGTGGAACCCCAAATACCTCTGGTGACACAAGAAACAGATTTGGGATCTGTTCTCCTACAAGTTAATGACAACACATCCCTTTAAGGTGGGGAAGGCAATGGCACCCCACTCCAGTACTCGTGCCTGGAAAATCCCATGGATGGAGGAGCCTGGTGGGCTGCAGTCCATGGGGTCGCTAAGAGTCAGATACGACTGAGCGACTTCACTTTCACTTTTCACTTTCATGCATTGGAGAAGGAAATGGCAACCCACTCCAGTGGTCTTGCCTGGAGAATCCCAGGGACGGGGGAGCCTGGTGGGCTGCCGTCTATGGGGTCGCACAGAGTCGGACACGACTCAAGTGACTTAGTAGCAGCAGCAGCAGCAGCAGCAGCATCCCTTTAAGGAAGATTAGTGATGGTAGTGGAAAATACTTTGCAACAGTCATAAAATTCAATAGAATCTAGGGACTCTATGTCAAGATAGCTTTTCTTTAAATATTCTACTAGATGCATTTTATTTTATTTTATTTTTTTTAATTTTATTTTTACTTTATTTTACTTTACAATACCGTATTGGTTTTGCCATACATTGACATGAATCCACCATGGGTGTATATTAGCTCCCAATCCCTAATCCCCCTCCCACCTCCCACCCCACATCATCTCTCTGGATGGCATTGAAACGTGTATACTATCATGTAAGAACGAAGCACAAGCCTATGTTCGATAGATGCTTGGGGCTGGTACTAGATGCATTTTAAACAAATTTCTAATGTTTGAAAAAGAATAGCAAGAAAGTCAATTTAATTTGTTGATATAAATAAGTTTTATTTGCCAAACTGTCTACTGTACAATATACAATTTTGAATTATTTTCCATGACTCAACACTGACGTAATTACTTCTAATTTATTTTCTCCAGATATAAAAGGTGAACCAGTTGCTCCATCCTCGATAAAACTGATACCTTTGAACACCACCATTGACTGCCTTGGACCTCTGCACTATCATAGCAGGAAAGACACACATAGAGGCAAGTGGCTAACTGGAAAGCAAAGAGCCCTCCACTCAAAGCCACATGTTTGCTTGAACCTTACGCTCATAACATATATTCAACTGAGGAGATGCAGGCACAATACCCTCCTGGGTAGAGGACACAATTCCAAAAATAGTTATAATTATTCCACTTGCCAATGATTTACCCTTTATAGGAGTAAGCACAGGATAGTATGGAGTGAAATACCTTAATCTTTGATGTTTGCTTGGGTAAAGACTAAACAGCTTAAACTACAAAATGAGTTTTGTAGAAGAATGCTTAACTGATATTTGGAACTTTGGAATCTGGGAATGAATGATGTGGATATGGAGAGAGAGAGAATAAATTAAACTTGGACAAGGACCCTTTTTCCAAATTAGCTGTAAGTTACCAAGATGCTTCCCCAGTGGCTCAGTGGGAAAGAATCCATTTGCAATGCAGGAGACTTGCAGGAGACGTGGGTTCAACCCCTGGGTTGGGAAGACTTCCTGGAGGAGGAGGAAATGGCAACCCATTCCAGTATTCTTGGCTGGGGAATCCCATGGACCGAGGAGCCTGGTGGGCTGCCGTCCATGCAGTCAGACACAACTTAGCGACTAACCAGGCACACACCACAGAGCAGTGCTGCAGATTGCAACTGCAAACGGCTTTCTGAATGGAGGAGCACGGGATTACCTATTTTTGAGGATGGCCTAGATAGCCTCACGCCTCACCTGCTTCATGGTGATGGAATCAGCACTGTTCTCAGGCCTTGCTGCCTGCCTTGGGCTATCCTTAGCCCAGTGTTAAGAAAGCTAAGATCATCAGAAGCTATGAGTATTTGAAATCCTCAGGTGGAAACTGACAATCTCTCCAACACTGGCATAGGAGGGACATTCATTCATTCTAAGCCTCTTTCCCTAGATATGCTGTGTGATCCACAGTCAGGTGCGGGCCAGATGCAACTAAGATCATCAGAAGCTATGAGTATTTGAAATCCTCAGGTGGAAACTGACAATCTCTCCAACACTGGCATAGGAGGGACATTCATTCATTCTAAGCCTCTTTCCCTAGATATGCTGTGTGATCCACAGTCAGGTGCGGGCCAGATGCACCGTCTGGGATGTGTCTCTTCTTGGTCTGTCCTCCCTTGGCTGTTTGGTGAGAACTCTTGCTCTGCAATGCACCTTATGTCCCCAGTCATGGATCTCCATGTCCATCTTCTGCACTAGAATATGGACTCCTTGAAGGCAGAGGCCACGTCTTCTTCCTGTTTGTAATATCCATTATGACCTTTATCACATGATGAATGTTCGCTGAATTGTACTGGATAGCTTAATGGAAATTCTTTAGAAGTTTTCCCAGTGACCTCAAGAGTATATATTGGATAAGTATATTACCCCTTTAGTGGTAATAATACTAGCCTCAGAGTTCTAATCATTTTTAGGGACCCAACAGATGTCTTCCTAGTGACGAAGATAATTCATCTAATATTTCTTAGGTACAATTTGCCTGGTGCTTTGGGGCTTTTTCAGATCACACTCTTTAAAAAATTATGTTGGCTATAAGCAATCTAGCTTTGGTGAATGTGGAAGACTGGTCTTTGAGAATCCAGGCTTTCTTATTGATCTTAGTAGTTGGATGAATCCTCCACCATATTCAATTACCAAAAGCACTTGGAATAATATTCATACTTCTTCAAGGCTTGTTAGAGACGTACCCAACAACCCAGGAAATCCTTTTTTTTTTTTTTTATTTCATTGTCTATTTCTCCCTTAAATTATACCAGTTTTACAGTCATGTGTTTTGAATGTTTTATTAAGTTCATGTTATCTCTTCCTGCTGAATCAACACTTTTATCATTATAAAATGTTCCTCTTTGATTCTAATTTCAATTTTTCCCTTAAAGCCTATTTTGTCTGCTATTAATATATCTATTCCAGGCTTCTTTTGATTACTGTCTGTGTATCTTTTTGCACATACTATTTGTGTATATTTTCCCATCCTTTCACTTTTAAACTACTTGGGTCTTTAAATATAAGATGTGTCTCTTGTAGACAGTATATAGTTGAATTATGCTTGTTTTTATCTGTCCTGTCAATCTATTTTAATTGGAAGTTTATTTCATTTATGTTTAATTGCTGATAAGAAGGGGCTAACTTCTGTCATTTTGCTATTTGTTTACTGTATGTCATATCTTTTTGTACCTTTGCTTTTGTACTATTGCTTCCTTCTTTTGTAATAAATGAATAGTTTCTAGTGTACCATTTAAATTACTTCATTGTTTCTTTTGCTATACATCTTTCAAGTTATTTTCTTAGTGGTAGATCTAAGGATGACAATTAATATATTAAAGCAATCTAGTTCAGATTAAAACTAACCTAATTTCAAAGCTATACAGAAACTTTGTCCAATGTATTTCCATTCCTTCTCCATTCCTTTGAGTTATTATCATCATAGAAATTGCTTCTGTACACATGTTTAGTCCACCAACACTGTTCTTTTAAAGTTGAGAATTATGTTTTTATACCATTTATTTTTTTGGCTGTCCCACACAGCATGCAAGGTCTTAGTTCCCCATCAAGGATTGAACCTGTGCTCCCTGCAAGGGAAGCTTGGAGTTCCAACCACTGGTCCATCAGGGAATTTCCCTCAACACTGTTTTATAATTACTTCCTTATGCAATTGTATTTTAAATAAAGTAGGAGAGGACAAAAATTACCAAAAAAATACATTTATACTATCTTTTATATTTACCTACATAGTTACCTTTTTAAATGATCTGCATTTATTCGTGTGGCTTTGAATCACTGCCTAATACTTTCATTTTAGACTGAAGGATTCCCTTTATTCATATGTAATGTCTGAGCTGGTAAAAATTCAGCTTTTGTTTATATGGAAATGTCTTAATTTTTCCTTCATTTCTAAAGAATAGCTTTGTCAAATATAGAGGTTTTGGTTGACAGTATTTTCCTTTCAACTCTGACTATGTCATCCCTCTGCATTCTGGCTTCCATAGTTTCTAATAAGAAATCCATTGTTAATCTTATTGAGGATCCCTTGTACATGATGAGTCGCTTCCCTCTTGCTGTTTTCAAAACTCTCTCTTTCTCTTTGTCTTTCAAAAGATTGACTATGATACGTCTGAGTATATATCATTTTAGGTTTATCTTAAAGTTTGTTGAGATTACTGGATGTGTACATTAAAGATTTTCATTGAATCTGGGGAGTTTCTGGCCATTATTTCTTTAAAATTTTTCTGCCTCTTTCTCTGACTCCTCTTCTCCTGGAACTCCCATTATCGGTATGCTGGTGTGCTCGATGGTTTCTCACAGGTCTGTGAGGCTCTGTTCATTTTTCTTCATTCTTTTTATTTTGTTACTTAGACTGGATAATCTTTTTTTTTTTTTATGTTGACCATTTTTAAAGTCTTTACTGAATTTGTTACAACATTGCTTCTGTTTTATGTTTTGATATTTTGACTGTGAGGCATGTGGGATTTTAGCTCCCCAACCAGGGATCGAACCCAAACCCTCTGCATTGGAAGGTGAAGTCTTAATCATTGCACCACCAGGGAAGCCCCAGACTGGATAATCTTAATTGACCTATCTTTGGGTTCTCTGATTCTTTTTCTTGTCAGCTTAAATCTGCTGATGAACACTTCTAGTGAATTTTTCATTCTTTTATTGTACTTTTCAACTCCAGAATTTCTATTTGGATTTTTTTAAAAAATTTCTTGTTTCATTGATATTTTATATTTGATGAAGCATCAGTGTTTTGCTTTTCTTTAATTATCTATTCATGCATATTTTCTCTTAGTTCTTTGAATATATATATATAAAAGCTTATTTGAAGTCCAATGTCTGAGCTTCCTTAGGGAGAGTTTCTATTGACTGCCGCCACCATGTATGGGTCATATTTTCTTGTTTCTTTATGAGTCTTATAATTTTTCTTAAAAACTGTACATTTTAGCTAATATAATTTGGCTACTCTAGATCACATCCTCTGCCTCCTCAGGAATTTTTGGGTGTTGCTGTTTTATTAGTCAGTTTTTTTTTTTTTTAATTTTAAAGATTTTTTTTGATGTGGACCATTTTTAAAGTCTTTATTGAATTTGCAAGGAGACTGCAAGGAGATCAAAACGGTCAATCCTAAAGGAAATAAATCTTGAATATTTATTGAAAGGACAGATGCTGAAGCTGAAGCTCCAATACTTTGGCCACCTGATGTGAAGATCCAATTCATTAGAAAATACCCTAATGCTGGTAAAGATTGAAGGTAGGAAGAGAAGGGGATGACAGAGGATGAGATGGTTGGATGGCATCATCGACTCAATGGACATGAGTTTGAGCAAACTCCGGGAGATGGTGATGGACAGAGAAGCCTGGCGTGCTGCAGTCCATAGGGTCACAGTCAGACACGACTGAGAGACTGAACAACAAACTGGATTTATTACAATATTGCTTCTGTTTTATGTTTTGGTCTTTTGGCCACAAGGCATGTGAGATCTTAGGTTCATGACCAGGATCAAACCTGCATCCCCTGCATTGGAAGGTGAAGTCCTAACCCCTGGATGGCCAGGGACGTCTCGGTCAGATTGTTTCTGCTGCTCTTTTGTTTAGTGACTTTTCTGGACTACTTCTATTGTATTGTCTCTAGTGTGTATCCATGCAAGTCTCTACTAAATATTCTTCAGATATTTCCTTAAGTGTCTTGAATCAATAATTTGTCCACCCTTTTCCTGTTAGGGCAGGGTGGGCATGGGGATCAGTACTGGCTGGGGCATGCTTTCAACACTCAGGCAGGCAGTTTACAAAAACTCAGTCTGCCTTAGCCTGCACTTCTGGCTTGCACAGAGCCTTAAGATCAGCCAGAGATGGTGCTGCACACATGGAGCCTTGTAGACTCTCAGGATTATGACAAAACTCTTTAAAGGCCACTATGGACATAGAGTTCCCTAGATTTTTCTTAATTAAAAAAAAATTGTTTTTTACAAACCCTTGTTGTGGAGGGCTGACTTCTTTTATCTATATCTTTTTTTTTTTTTTTTTTTTTTTTTTTTTTTTTTTTTTTTTTTNAAGATATTTCCAAGATGGTGAGATATACACTTAGGTTAACATATCACCTCTAGTTTCAGGTTGATCTATCCATTATGAAGGTCCACATCAGCTTTCAATCCAGGGATTATAACACTCTGACCTGACTTCTTTTTTTTTTTCTTTTTTTTTTTTTTTTTTTTTTTTTTTTTTTTACGATTTTGGCTAGGCTCTTGGTTATCCAAACTTTTATCTCAGGCAGTTATGATATTAACCAATTGCTGCTGATTGCATTCCACAAATGCTTTGCAAATAGGGCTTGTCTTGTGGGTCAAGCTCTGAGTAGGGTCAAATAACGAAAACTCTATGAATGGAGCTTTTCAGAGAGTTGTGAAACAGGTTAAATAATGACAATGTCCTGGGAATGGGATTTTTTGTAAAGCATCTGCCTGCAACATGGGAGACCCGGGTTCGATCCCTGGGTGGAGAAGATCCCCTGGGGAAGGAAATGGCAACCCACTCCAGTACTCTTTCCAGGCAAGTACTCTTGCCTGGAAAATCCCATGGGTGGAGGAGCCTGGTAGGCTACAGTCCATGGGGTCACAAAGAATCAGACAGGACTGAGCGACCACTTCACTTCACTTCACTTCACCTCAGACCCAGTTTGCTCCCTCTTGTGGCGGTAATGCTGTTGCTGTTTTCTTTCCTGCTACAATGGTTGTGAGTCTGAGGTTTTTCAAGGCTGCTGTGGAACTGGGGAGAAGGACATGGGAGTAGGTCAAGTTTAAAATGCCAGAACTGCCATATGACCCAGCAATCCCACTTCTGGGCATACACACTGAGGAACCCAGAATTGAAAGAGACACGTGTACCCCAATGTTCATCGCAGCACTGTTTATAATAGCCAGGACATGGAAACAACCTAGATGTCCATCAGCAGATGAATGGATAAGAAAGCTGTGGTACATATACACAATGGAGTATTACTCAGCCATTAAAAAGAATACATTTGAATCAGTTCTATGAGGTGGATGAAACTGGAGCCTATTAAACAGAGTGAAGTAAGCCAGAAAGAAAAAAACTAATATAGTATAATAACACATATATATGGAATTTAGAAAGATGGTAATGATAGCCCTGTATGCGGGACAGCAAAAGAGACACAGATGTATAGAATGGACTTTTGGACTCTGTGGGAAAGGGAGAGGTTGGGATGATTTGGGAGAATGGCATTGAAACATGTATAATATCAGGTAAGAAATGAATCGCCAGTCTATGTTCGATACAGGATACAGGATGCTTGGGGCTGGTGCACGGGGATGATCCAGAGAAATGATATGGGGTGGGAGGGGGGTTCAGGATTGGGAACTCATGTACACCCGTGGCTGATTCATGTCAATGTATGGCAAAACCAATACAGTATTGTAAAGCAAAATAAAGTAAAAATAAAAATTAAAAAAAAAAGCTACCTATGCAAAAGTACAAAAAGTAAGTGAAAGAAGCTACTAGGTGGTGACTCTCATTGGGAACTTGGGAATAGTGTCCATAACAAGACATTAAGCTGATATTTGAATTAAAGGAACAAGATGAATGTGTGGGAGGGTCAGAAGAAACAGTATTTACAGGTAGTGAAGCAGAGTGAGTCATCAAAGACTCTAACCTGGGGACCATCTTAGTGAATTTCCAGGACGAAAAAGGCTCTTGTATCCAGAAGGTGCTGGCAGGGAGATCAGAGGAACAAGAATCAGAGGAACAAGAAGAGTTGCAAGAGAGACGGGCCATTTTGCCATGAAATCAAATCACCATCAGGTTCTGCAAACTGAGCTGCTCTCTGTTTCCCTTAGGGAGTATCTCATGTTCCCGAGTTATTAGTTCCTGTGAAACCTGAGTCCTGGAATTCAACCTCATTAAGCTGAAGTGTGACCATTACACATTGTGAGAAACAGGACCAATTTGGGAACAACTAGAATGGGAACTCAGCCTAGAGAAGAGTAGAAAAAGCTGAGCTCATCTTTCTCCAGAGAAGCCTGCAGTAGCTTTCGGATTTAAGACTTTTTTTTTTTAATGCGGATCATTTTCCAGGTGTGCACTGAATTCCTTACAATATTGTTTCTGTTGTCTCTTTTGTTTTTTCAGCCAGCAGGCACGTGGGATCTTAGCTCGCTAACCATCCTGCAACCCCTGCACTGGAAGGCAAAGTCTTAACCACTGGACCACCAGGGAAGTTCCAGCTCTTGGATGTCTGAGTCCAGAATTCATGATTAGTCGAAGTACAGATGCAGGAGTCCTCTGGAGAAGGTGATGCCTTGACAGTCAGTGCTGAGCTGTGGGCCACCTGTCTGCCCCACCGATGCTGGCCTGACAGAGCATCGCCAGACGGCACAAGATGAGCTTTCTTTCTTGCAGATAGCGCTTTACTGTTGGATGGAAATATATTTTACAAATATGATCCAAAGAGATCATCCCCATGAATTCTAAATTCAATCTAAAGAGTCTCTTAGGATAAACAAAGACCTCTCTGCTCCTTTTGACAAATCCAGAACCAGGAAAATTGAAAGCCTACCTACCCTCTTAGAAAATTAAATTTCGGTTTAATGTTCTCCTCCTGGCTGAAGTGGCTACTTAAGGAAAGATAATGACAGCATTAGGATGTTTAATTGCTGCTTAGCTTAATCAGGATCTCTCTGGCTTCTGCTGGAAAGGATGTGGGGAGGGGGAGGAGTGTTCAACTAGAAACAGAATGAAATATCCCTATATCAGCTCAAGAGAAAAACCTCGTTTGTCCATAAGCAATACTTGCAGACTTGAGGAGGGGTGTTTATCGACACCTGGGAGTCTGTTTGCTATATGGACCGCACACAGAGAAGACTGGATGGAGCTTCAAGGTGGAGTCAGGTAAGCAGCAGGGCCTATCAACATGGCAGAACCCACCACAAAGCTTGAAAGACCAAGCCCAAATCTGTAACAGCAATCCTATACTTAACTGTTGTTGCTGTTGCCGTTAAGTTGCTTTAGTTGTGTCCGACTCTGTGCGACCCCGGAGATGGCAGCCCACCAGGCTCCCCCGTCCCTGGGATTCTCCAGGCAGGAACACTGGAGTGGGTTGCCATTTCCTTCTCCAGTGCATGAAAGTGAAAAGTGAAAGTGAGGTCACTCAGTCGTGTCCGACTCTTAGCGACCCCATGGACTGCAGCCCACCAGGCCCCTCCGTCCATGGGATTTTCCAGGCAAGAGTACTGGAGTGGGGTGCCACCACATTTCTAAGCAGAAGTACAGGTTTTTCTTAGTGATTTCTTTAAGCTGGAAAACATCCTGGTGATATCTATGGATGGCAGCTCTAGCATCTAGGCTAATCATAACAGCCACACAAAGGTGGCCAGGATGAAGACTGTAGCCTGGAATTCAGGAAGAATTCCCTTCCCTAAGCTTCTGTCATTGTCCAGTAAGGGTATTAGACCTGGGAACATTCAGAACATTTTCAACTGCCAAAGCTAGGCTAGCTATCATCATCAGACACCATTTGACACTGTGTTCTTTTTTTTGGCTGTGCTGGGTCTTCGTTGCTGCATTCAGGCTTTCTCTGGTTGTGGTGAGTGGAGGCCACTCTTCCTTGTGGATGGTAGGCTTCTAGTTGTGGTGTATGGACTTAGTTGCTCCTCAGCTGGTGGGATCTTCACGAACCAGGCATCGAACCTGTATCCCCCACATTGGCAGGCGGATTCTTAACCACTGGGCCACCAGGGAAGTCGTCCACACTGGGTTCTTGCTCACCAAGCAAATCTTCAGTGTCTAGAACAGCACCTGACACATAAGCAGACACCTCATCATCAACATCCATCAACTCATTTCCTCTTAAGAATCTGTTACCTAGCATGGGGGAAAGGGCAGTGGTGCATCCAGTTAAATTCTCTTCATCAGCTTGCTTGGTAGCCTAGGGAATCTCAAGCCTTGCATTTTTGTGGCCCATATGGACGTAGACTCAGAGGATTATCTCTTGGGTTGGGAAGATCTCCTGGAGGAGGTCATGGCAACCCACACCAGTATTCTTACCTGGAGAATCCCGTGGACTGAGGAACCTGGTGGGCTAGAGTCCATTAGGTAGCAAAGAGTCAGATACCACTGAGCAAATAACACTTTCGCTGGCAGTTTACTCTGCAGTTTCGGATGGACACAGGTTGTGGGGGGACAGTTTCTGATCTGGGGTGAAGAACCTCTCTAGGGGAGTGAAAATGAACAAAGGAATGGATCTGATTCTGATGTAACTTAATCTGGATCTTAGAATGACTGTTACTATCTTTCCTTCTCATAAGTGAAAATTTGGTTTTCCTTTTCTCTTCCAGGTAGAATTCTTATTCAGTTTTTAATTTCCAAAGCTGAGTATGGAAGCATTCTATAAACTTCACTGTTTCAAGATCAATAAAAATAAACTTATTGAGTTATCTTTTTAAAATTGACCAAACACCCTTAATTCTCTGTTGTCCATGTGAAATGATCATTGATTGTGTGTAATTCATTGTGAATATGTTGATAAATACCATTTAAACAAAAACTAATTGCTAATCATATTCCCCAGAAATCACCATCCAAGCCTATAAGAAGACATGTAAATGTGTATTTCTTACAGCATCATTAGCACAAGAAAACTAGGAGACTAGATGAGTTCAGCTGGGCCAATGCATACTATGGAAAATTCTGCAGCCCTGAGAAATGATGAACAACAACCGTATAAAGCAATATGAATAGATTCTTAAGAAACCATAAGATTATTTTTTAAAAAGAAAGCATAATCTATAGCATGATATTATTTATATTAAATTTTAGGCTTAGATTTACAAATAACCCCATAAATTTTTCAAAGGTATACACAAGGACAAATATCAGATATATTTTGTTATGTAACTGACTGAAAAGGTGAAAAGACAAACAAGAATCATAGATGAAAGGGTGAAAATATTAAAATAAAATTAAATAAGTAAAACAGGGCTCGCCTGTCTTAGTGATAATGATGTTCCAGAGACAAAGGCTCATGAATAATTCAATTCTGTGTACCTGAGATCCTTAAATATTAACATAAAACACAAGCAACATGAAAATTAAGTAAAAGTCAAGTGAAAGAGAAGTCAATTAAGCTCAGTATGCATCTTAGGACAAATACTTGATATGGGCTGGGAGTGTCATTTCCAATTAATTGCCTATAATTTTTATGGACATTACTGTGAGTTGACTATCCTTGCTTTCATACCCCATGATACAGTCTTTTCAGGAGATCCTGTCAGCCCTGCCTCCAGGATATTCTCAGAATCTGATCACTTGTCACCCTCTCCTCCCCTCCTCCCATCACTTGTCACTTGGTCTTTTGTTTATAATTGCTTCCACCCTTGCCCCCCTTGTGGTCTCTTCTCCACAAAATTGATAGAACAATCTGTGTCAGATCATGACCTTCAACCCTCCAACCCCTCACTGCTCCCCCAGAGTTCAATCCCAACCCTTTGGCCTAGAGGGCCCTGCGTCATCTTGCCCTGTGCTGGCTTTCTGACTTGGTCTTCTATCCAGCTGTCCCTGATTCACCATGCTCCATGCACGCGACCTCCTGCTCTCCCGGTAACACATAATGCCTGCCGTTGCCCTTGCACTTGCTGTTTCTGCCCCCAGGACTCTCTTTCATTAGTTGGCTGACACCCTTGCTTATTTGCGATCTCTTCCCAAATGCAACCTTATTGCAGGAGACTCTCTTGTCAACCCAGTCCGACAACCCTTTTCCCCTTTCCTTTCTCTGCTCTTTTTTAGTTCATTTTTGTACTTGGTGGTACATGGCATATTATGTGTTTAACGTACTTCCCTTTTTGGAGCAGCAGGAGAGGTTACTGCTCTTTCTACAGAACCTAGAACAATGTTGGGTTCAAGTTTGTGCTGCACAACTATAGAAGAAGTGAACCTTGATGAGAGTTTGACCTGAATACATTTCAATGGATAATAATTGGACAAGCTAAGAAAACGAGAATAATAACCCAACATTTTCTCATAGTTTGAAATTTAAGACACAACTTCATTTGATCAAAAAAAAAAATCATGCCTCCTTTTCTTATCTTTTCAGTAAAGCATACTGAGGCTAAGCAAACTTCAACTCCCTCCTTAGTGCCCATTGAGGAAAAGCCAAGTTCACTCCTGGGCTGAAGTTGGTAAGCTCTTGATCTTTTTTTTTTTTTTTAATGTATTAATTTGTCTTTGCTGGGTCGCAGTTGGGGCATGTGGAATCATTAGTTGCAGCATGCAGGACTTTAGCCACTGCATGTGAACTCTTAGCTGTGGCATATGGGATCTAGTTCCCTGACCAGGGATTAAATTTGCATTGGGAGCACAGAGACCCATTGGATTACCAGGGAAGTTCCAGTAGGTTCTTGACCCATTTCACTGAATAGCTGTTCTCCAATGTATTTTCAAAGATTTCTCATCTCTCCCTGCAGTTTATTATTTAGTTCCAAATTAAGATTCTCTGAAAGGTTCATCTGTGGAAGTGGAAAATGTGTGAAATCCTAGGCATGTGGTTTCACTCCTAATGATTCACTTAAATAGATATAACAACCAGTAATTATTTACACCTTTTTGATTGTTTTCAATTTGACAGATTTTAAAAAGGGGGGGAAAGGTTGACCAGAGGGGAAAACAGCAAGCAACAGAGTCCAGCAGTATTTGAGTCAAACACCTGCCCATGAGTCATAAAATACAGATCTTGCTGAAAAACTATACCCTGGTGCAGAGGATATAATCAGACAGGCTGAGCAATGGGTATAAATCAAGACCTTTCTTCAGGAGCTGGTTCCATGGGGGAATTATCCCTTCATAAAACAGTGTTTTAGTAAACAAAGACATGGTGAAATAATGATGTCCCATTACTCCATAGAATACATTCATCTCAGGCTTGTGCTGTAAGGAGCAAGGAACCCATTTATGGCAATGTTTCATGGAGTTTATGCAGCAAAAAATAGATTGCATTGTTTCCCCTTGGGAACATAAGGACAATCAAGCTGGTGGGAAGAACATTTCTAAGTAACCTCTTAAATGGAAGCATTGCTACACTGTAGGTGCTAATTTTCTCTAGCTTCTGTCAGAATGCCAGGTAGGTAGTAATGAGGTTCCATGACATATAGCAAATACAGAATTCAAGCTATTTTTTCCTGCAGATTTTAAGGAAGGTTTTAAGTGGTGGATAAAAGCATATACCTTCATAGTGAAAAGATACTTGACATCTTCCAAAAACAAAAACAGGACAGACATCCAGGTCTATTTTTTAAGTTTCCAAAAGGCTTTTTTTCCTTGTTAGTCATCTTGCTTCGTAATTTAGATCTTTCATCATATTAAGTAGTTATGAGATTGCATTTTACTTTCAGCTATATGATGCCAGAGTATATATCTTTCAAAATCATATTCCCAGACTCTTTAATTAGCTACTTCTTATTTCCACGGGCTTTAGGTGGGCACAGCAAATGACATTTTCAAACGAACATTAAGTTGGAAACAATCTGATATTGCGTAACACGGCACTGTGGTTTCCAGTTGCACAGGCCTAATACCTAAATTCTATGCCTGATCTACTGTTATTTTCAGTCTTTCTTAACCTGTCAATGTCTAGCCCACACAACATACCTGAACCATGGAGTCCAGCAAAGAGTTACCCAGGATTCAGCTCTGACTCTAGACCCCAGAGAAGTAGGACTTTCCAAAATAGCTTTCCCTCTCAAAGCTTGAATTTCTGCACCTGTTAAGAGTATAGGACTTTATAGGAATCCTCCAACACTTTACCTTGGAATTGCTACAACTGGTCTTTGCTAAAAATGGTATTTTGGGGGTTATTTTCATAAACTTTATACTAATTCTGCAACTTCAAGAGAAGCTACTGCAATGAGAAGCCCATGCACCCATCTAGAGAAAGCCTAAACGCAGAAACAAAGATCTAGTGCAATCAAACATAATAAATCAAAGAGAAAGATGCTTTTAGTCTATTCCAAATGCTCTCAACTTGGAAGTCATTCCTTCTGATATTTATTAATCCTTTGGGCTTTATTCCCACCCTCAAAGTATAATATCTATTGCAACAGGAAAGAAGTTGCCTCAAATATCACTAGTCCTACAACTAATTTCGTACACATTATACTTTTGTATTTGCTTGTATTTTCTGTTTCTATACTGAAAGAAAAGTTTACACCAATTTCCTTTGCTATCAGAAATGGAGACAGGTGGGCGTTTTAGATACAGTTTAAATTTTGTTTATCTTCACTTGATGGAACTTTGCCTGTAATATCATTTCAAGGATATATTCCTTGTTCTTTCCACTAGGGTAAAAATGCATCTAAAATAAATGCTAAGTTCTTTGACTTTTCTAATATCTGTCTCCAATGAGTTGGGCATCAATTATTCTTATGAGCTTTTCAAATTGGATTGTTGGAAAAGTTCAGTGAAGTAGAACTGACTACTGCCAGCATTATGTTTAATGAGAATATATAGCTGCATACTTGAAACCTGTAACTGACTTTTTTTCTGGGAATTCTGAAGGCTTGCCTCATCCAAATCTCCTCCTTCTTGGGTAAGATATTCTGAGTCTCTATAAATCTCCATTCTCTAACAAGTAATTCTGTCAATAGAAATAATACTTTGTTCAGGGAATAGACAGCCATGTTAATAGCAAGCAAACCCAAATGAGAGGTTTATATATATATATATATATATATATATATAATTGATGGTGGGCCTAGAATACCGTACAGGTTCAAACACTGGAGCAACCATTTTCAGTCATGTGAGAGATGTGTAAGCAGAGGAAATCTATCAAAAGAGAGTATATTTCCAACAATCAGTTTTTTTCAGGCATCTATAATTTGCAAGATGTAATATTAGAGACACAGCTAGAATGAAAATCTCCTCTTTATGGAGGTTTTAGTAGCGTTCATTGCTATTGTTCAGCCATTCCATCATGGTCAACTCTTTGTGATCCCATGGACTGCAGCATACCAGGCTTCCCCGTCCTTCACCATCTCCTGGAGATGGTATGGAGACAAACATAATTGAGCATGACAATCATTTATTGTTTAATGATATTAACTACTATTTATCAAACATCCACTATGTATAAGTCCCTGACTTGATATTTTGGACACAAAAACAATTAAGAAGCAATCCCTTGGATTTCCCTGGTGGTTCAGCGGTTAAGAATATGCCTGTCAATACAGGGGACATGGGTGTGATCCCTGGTCTGGGAAGATCCCATATGCCTCAGGGCAACTAAGCCAGCACCACAGTTACTGAGCTTGTGCTCTAGAGCCCATGAACTGCAACAGGAGAAGCCACTGCAATGAGGAGCCTGCTCACTGCAACCGAGAATAGCCCCGGCTCGCCACAGCTAGAGGAATGCACTTGCGTGCATCGACGAAGACCCGGCACAACCAAAAATAAATAAATAAAATTAAAAAAAGAAGCAATCCCTTTTGTCAAGGAAATAGCCATTTAGTGGAAGAGACAGACACAAAACCTGGCAAAGACAATGGCCATCCGGACACCACTGCTCTCTAATGTCTCCCACCTGCCCAGGACATGCTGTACACTCTGCTCAGAAGGTGTTACAGGAGGACTGCCATCTGTCGTGTTAGCTTGTCTTCTTTCTACTGAAGATGAAGCTCACCACATTCAAAGGCCAAGAAAGAAGACACAAGAATCTTCCAGCTTTCAGTAATTTTAATGATGGCCTATCCTCACACCATATCAGTATCACGATTCTGTAGTTCCCCAAAGAATCTCATCCAAAAAGTTGAGTTGAATCAGGACACTGGAACCAATCTTTCTTCCTTATTCCTACTACTGCTCACCATAAAGAAGGCAATGTTTTTAAAATATAAATTTACTCACTGAGGCTCATGAGCTATCCTGATTTTGCAGTATGTACTAACCCAGTGCCTTGATTCATTTTAACGTAAAATTAAACCAAAATGTAGACATAAATAAAACCTTCTACATCTATTTTTAAAACTGTTTCATCCTTTCTAAACTTTTCTTTCTGAATAATTATTAACTGAACTGCTTGCAGATTTAAAACAAGATTTCGGTTCTAGTCCCAGCTTTATTATATGTTAAGATTTTATAGATTTGTAAATCAGGGAATCTGTCTATGAAATTATGAAGATAGCATTTGGGTCTCCTTCTACACTGAAGCATTGAACAACTTTTGAAAACGGATGTGAAGTCCCAAGTTTACATCAACTTTGTAACTTTTGTTCAAATAGAAGACTGTAAGTCTGTGTGACTGAAGTTGGTTAATTGAATATAACTTTCTTTAGATGTGCATTAACAATTGGTCCTGTCTTCAAAGCAAAACTGAACTGTGAATCAGCACAAAATCAGTCCTTAATATTTATTGGTTGAATCAATCAATCAACAACTTTTACCATGTCAGCCCACCATTACTCAGAAAATTGACACTGAGTGTCAAATTCAAATGCATTATGAAAATACTAATACAAACTTCATGGATTTTCTTGAGAGTAAAGATTTTGATGCAAATAAAATTATGGAGTGTTCACTCACTGATCAATTGGTGTTTTTTGATGATCCTCATGAAATGGAAACAATTGGGATGAAAGGACAAGAACATAGACTTTCACATGCACTAAGAGTTATGTGCAAAACTGAGCAGAGCAGCATGATTTTAGAACCTAAAGGTTGGAAACCAGCAAATACACATCAACAGTGTAATGGATTTTGAATCACACTGATGAATCAGTGTTGATATATGAATCAAACTGAGTTTTTCAGCCAAGGCTCAGTCTTATACTGCTGCTCTTAAGTCGCTTCAGTCATGTCCTACTCTGTGCGACCCCATAGACGGCAGCCCACCAGGCTCCCCCGGCCCTGGGATCCTTCAGGCAAGAACACTGGAGCGGGTTGCCATTTCCTTCTTCAATGCATGAAAGTGAAAATTGAAAGTGAAGTCGTTCAGTTGTGTCCGACTCCTAGCAACCCCATGGACTGCAGCCTACCAGGCTCCTCTGTCCGTGAATTTCCCAGGCAAGAGTACTGGAGTGGGTTTCCATTGCCTTCTCCTCAGTCTTATAATCAGTCTTATATCAGTCTTTTCTGCTCAGGCTTATAATCAGGCCCTTCTTGGTACCTTCTGATGGGCTAATGCTGAGCAGACTGGCAGTAGTCAAGCAACTGCAGGTGTCTGCAGGTAGGTATTGAACCTTATTTTCTCAGCCCAAGATGCAGATAATGCAACAACACGTTCCCAAGGCCATAGAAGCTAATGATGCCCTATTCAGGATTTGACATGTGAATGGTCTGCCCACCCAAACCCTCTCTCAATTTTTCAAAGTAGGGTTATTAAACTTTTTAAAAAGTATGACATTCATAATGAAGGTACAAAAAATTATATGTGCAGCAGAATAGATTATCCACAATACGAACACCTTATAATCACAAACCTAGGTCAAAAAAGAGAACATTGCCAACACTTTGGAAGATACCATCTACTCCTGCTCTCTCTAAAATCATTGCCCCTTCTTATCCCCCAAAGTTATAGGTTATTTTGACTTCCAACATCATCATTTATTTACGTGTGCCTATGTAATTTGTATACACATGAAATGTACTTGTTTGTGTCTGACTTATTTCACCTCTAATATTGTATGTGTGAAATTTATCCTTATTGTTACATGTATCTGTGGTCTATTCAGTTTCATTGCTGGATAATATTCCAATGCATAGATATACCACACTGATTTATCCACTATACTCAACATGTCAGCAAATCTGGAAGACCAAGCAGTGGCCACAGGATTGGAAAAGGTCCATCTTCATCCCAGTTCCCAAGAAGGGTAGCAGTAAAGAATGTTCAAACCATTGAACAATTGTACTCATCTCCCATTCTAGTAAAGTCATGCTTAAAACCTTGCATGCTAGGTTTCAGCATTATGTAAACCAAGAACTTCCAGATGTCCAAGCTGGGTTTAGAAAAGGAAGAGGAACCAGAGATCAAGTTGCCAACCTCTGATAGATCATAGAGGAAGCAAGGGAATACCAGAAAAACATCTACCTCTTTTTTCATCGACTACACTAAAGTCTTTGACTGTGTGGAAAGCAAACTGTGGAAAACTCTTAAAGATATGGGAATCCCAGACCATCTTACCTGTCTCCTCAGAAACCCATATACAGGTCAAGAAGTAACAGTTAGAACCCTGTATGGCAAAACTGATTGGTTCAGGACTGAGAAAGGAGTACGATAGGACTGTCTGTAGCCACCATATTTGTTTAATCTATATGCTGAGCACATCATGAGAAATGTCGGGCTGGATGAGTTACAAGCTGGAATCAGGATAGGTGGGAGAAACATCAACAACCTCAGATATGTGGATGATACCACTCTCATGGCAGAAAGTGAAGAGGAACTAAAGAACCTCTTGATGAGGGTAAAGGAGGAGAGTGAAAAGACAGCATAAAATAAAATATTAAAAACTAAGATCATGGCATCCAGCCCCATAACTTCATGCCAAATAGAAGGGGAAAAGGTGGAAGCAGTGACTGATTTCTTCTTCTTGGGCTCTAAAACCACTGCAGATAGTAACTGCAGTCATGAAATCAGAGGTGCCAGGAAAGTTATGACAAACCTAGACAATGTGTTGAAAAGCAGAGATATTAATCTACCAACAAAGGTCAGTATAGTCAAGGTTATGGTCTTCTCAGTGGTCACGTACGGTTATGAGAGCTGAACTGTAAAAAAGGCAGAGTGCCGAAGAACTGATGTCTTCAAACTGCGGTGATGGAGAGGACTCCTGAGAGTTCCTTGGACAGCAAGGAGATCAAACTAGTCAATGTTAAGGGAAATCAACTCTGAATACTGGTTGCGAGGAGTGATGCTAAAACCGAAGCTCCAGTATTCTTGTCACCTGATTCAAACAGCTAAATCCCTGGAAGTAAGAGCCTGATGCTGGGACAGATTGAGGGCAGAAGGAGGAGAGGACATCAGAGGATGAGATGGCGGGATGCCATCACTGACTGAGTGTCAATGGACATGAACTTGGGCCAACTGTGGGAGATAGTGAAGGGCAGGGAAGCTTGTCATGCTACAGTCCATGTGGTCACAAAGAATCAGACACAACTGGGCGACTGAACAACGCTGATGCACATTTGCTAGTTTCCAGTCTTCAGCTACTAAAATCATGCTGCTCTGCTCAATTTTGTACAGAACTCTTCCATGTATATGAAAATCTATGTTCTTGTCCTTTCATCACAACTGTTTACATTTCATGAGGATCATCAAAAAATATATGTTGGTGTAAATTGTCACCTTACCTCACCACACATACAGAAGCAATGCAGTAGACAGTCTTCATTTCTAGCTAGAGAGCAAAAACACAGAAAAAAATATCCAGGAAGACTTTTGATGTCTTTTAGATGTTTCTCCTTGCTCATATTTTACCCCTGTCTAGAATTCTAGAAAAAAAAAAAAGTGTTTTGCATAAACTTATAGACTATTTAGCTATAAATTATTATTCTAAACAAGTCAAATTAAAAGGATTTGCTTTGACCCTGTTTCTGTTCAAATGTGTCACTGGGGTGGGTTACTTTGATGTAGACATAGAGAACCTGACAATTAAAGCTCGTTCCCCCATCAAGAAAATTATAAGTCTGAACTAAAAGTTCCTTACTACTACCTTATTATCAACAATTCTTGGGATCCAATCACTTAATATTACTGTAAATAATACTAATAACATGTGAAAACATTTTCACTTAAAAGAAAAACTTAGCTTTTATCCCTGAACTGCGTTTAACATAAAATGACTCTACATCCAACAGAGCGAATAACATGCTTCTGTAAGAACTAATTGAGCAAATACCAGTGGATTTCACAAGATCAAATATTATTGATTCCTGCTTATTCACATGGCAAAATCAATTTCTCCTGCCATATCTGGAAAAACAGGATGATATAATTGTTTCATCATTAAAGAGATACAATACAGAAATGATACTAGAAAGAACAACTCTTCTCTGGGCTTACATGAATTCTGGGTCAGCAAATAATTCATGTTCAGCTCAGCTTCTGAGTTGAAGTCAGCCTACGATCATGTCTAATGAGGCAAAGCAATTCCTAAGTGTTTTAAAAATTCCTAAGTGTTTTAAAAAAGTGTTTTAAAATTTCCCTAACTGGAGTTCCCCAAATAGTGTTTTATAATATACTGTAAGGAAAAAAAAAATTCAAGGATAAAGAAATTGGTGAAACTGTCTGCACAGATCCCCTTGCAATTCTTTAGCAAAATAAATAGTATGGTGGTGGTTGGGGGGGGGGCGGCTCTTTGGTGGTCCAGAGACTAGGACTCCATGCTCCCCAGGTAGGAGGCCTGGGTTTGGTCCCTGGTCAGGGAACTAGATTCTGCATGCTGCAACTAAGAGTTAACATGCTGCAGCTAAGACTGGGAACAGCCACAAATAAATGAATAAATGTATATTTAAAAATAAACAAATAGGGGAAATCCTGAAGTAAAGATGCCACAATCACATCTGTGTTTGGCTGATCCATGAAGACACTGATTTGTACTGGGTTCTAGAAGTTATAATGGGATAGCTATATAAGATGATAATATTCTACGGTTCTGGTTCTTTCATTCCACTCTTGCCTAACTCAGGGAAAGAAAGAAAAAAAGAAAGTGAAGTCACTCAGTCATGTTCAACTCTTTGTGACCCCATGGACTATTATAGCCTATTAGGCTCCTCTGTCCATGGGATTTTCAGGCAAGAGTACTGGAGTGGATTGCCATTTCCTTCTCCAGATTTTCCCGACCCAGGGATCGAACTGACTTAGGATTTTCTATTCTATGGTTCCGGGTTCTTGAAGTTCTAAGGGTCAGTGTCACCTTTATCTGCCCTGGGCCAGCCTGGAAGGGAAATTAATAAAGGCTCATTGGGAGGATATGGCTTCCCTGGTGGCACAGACTGTAAAGAATCTGCCTGCAATTCAGGAGACTCAGGTTTGATCCCTGGGTTGGGAAGATCCCCTGGAGAAGGGAATGGCAACCCACTCTAGTATTCTTGCCTGGGAAATCCCATAGACATAGGAGCCTGGTGGGCTACAGCTCATGGCTCACAGAGAGTCAAATATGACTGAGTGACTAACACTTTCACTTTTCACTTTCATTGGGAGGATAGAGGATGGACAAATACCTAACAATATGGAGCAGCCTAACCTCACAGGGAGGGAGGTGCTGGTGAATGTTCTGTTAAGGACCATTGACAATAACCCATGTCCAAGGAGCAGTGGCTGCGTGGGCGCAGGAGGGCCTAGAGAAGCTACTCCATGTTCAAGGTCAGGAGGGGAGGCAGTGAGGAGATATCCCTCCTCCAAGGTAAGGAGCAGCGGCTGCGCTTTGCTGGAGCAGCGGTGAAGAGATACCCCACGTCCAAGGTAAGAGAAACCCAAGTAAGATGGTAGGTGTTGCAAGAGGGCATTGGAGGGCAGACACACTGAAACCATAACCACAGAAAACTAGTCAATTTAATCACATTAGGACCACAGCCTTATCTAACTCAATGAAACGAAGCCATGCCCTGTGGGGCCACCCAAGATGGGTGGGCATGGTGGAGAGGTCTGACACAATGTGGTCCACTGGAGAAGGGAATGGCAAAACACTTCAGTATTCTTGCCTTGAGAACCCCATGAACAGTATGAAAAGGCAAAATGATAGGATACTGAAAAAGGAACTCCCCAGGTCAATAGGTGCCCAATATGCTACTGGAGGTCAGTGGAGAAATAACTCCAGAAAGAATGAAGGGATGGAGCCAAAGCAAAAACAATACCCAGCTGTGGATGTGACTGGTGATAGAAGCAAGGTCCGATGCTGTAAAGAGCAATATTGCATAGGAACCTGGAATGTCAGGTCCATGAATCAAGGCAAATTGGAAGTAGTCAAACAGGAGATGGCAAGAGTGAACGTTGACATTCTAGGAATCAGTGAACTAAAATAGACTGGAATGGGTAAATTTAACTCAGATGACCATTATATCTACTACTGAGGGCAGGAATCCCTTAGAAAAAATGGAGTAGCCATCATGGTCAACAAAAGTGTCTGAAATGCAGTACTTGGATGCAATTTCAAAAATGACAGAATGAGGTTTTCCAAGGAAAACCATACAGTATCACAGTATTCCAAGTCTATGCCCCAACCAGTAATGCTGAAGAAGTTGAAGTTGAACGGTTTTATGAAGACCTACAAGACCTTTTAGAACTAACACCCAAAAAAGATATCCTTTTCATTATAGGGGACTGGAATGCTAAAGTAGGAAGTCAAGAAACACCTGGAATAACAGGCAAATTTGGCCTTGGAATACGGAATGAAGTAGGGCAAAGGCTAATAGAATTTTGCCAAGAGAAGGCACTGGTCACAGCAAACACCCTCTTCCAACAACACAAGAGAAGACCCTACACATGGACATCACCAGATGGTCAACACCAAAATCAAATTCATTACATTCTTTGCAGCCAAAGATGGAGAAGCTCTATACAGTCAGCAAAAACAAGACCAGGAGCTGACTGCTGCTCAGATCATGAGCTCCTTATTGCCAAATTCAGACTAAATTGAAGAAAGTAGGGAAAACCTCTAGACCATTCAGGTATGACCTAAATCAAATCCCTTATGATTATACAGTGGAAGTGAGAAATAGATTTAAGGGACTAGATCTGATAGATAGAGTGCCTGATGAACTATGGACTGAGGTTCCTGACATTGTATGGGAGACAGGGATCAAGACCATCCCCATGGAAAAGAAATGCAAAACAGCAAAATGGCTATCTGGGGAGGCTTTACAAATAGCTGTGAAAAGAAGAGAAGTGAAAAGCAAAGGAGAAAAGGAAAGATATAAGCATCTGAATGCAGAGTTCCAAAGCAAGAAGAGATAAGAAAGCCTTCTTCAGCAATCAATGCAAAGAAATAGAGGGAAACAACAGAATGGGAAAGACTAGAGATCTCTTCAAGAAAACTAGAGATACCAAGGGAACATTTCATGCAAAGATGGGCTCAATAAAGGACAGAAATGGTATGGACCTAACAGAAGCAGAAGATATTAAGAACAAGTGGCAAGAATACACAGAAGAACTATACAAGAAAGATCTTAAAAGACGCTTACTCCTTGGAAGAAAAGTTATGGCCAACCTAGATAGCATATTGAAAAGCAGAGACATTACTTTGCCAACAAATGTCCATCTAGTCAAGGCTATGGTTTTTCCTGTGGTCATTTTTGGATGTGAGAGTTGGACTGTGAAGAAGGCTGAGCACCGAAGAATTGATGCTTTTGAACTGTGGTGTTGGAGAAGACTCTTGAGAGTCCCTTGGACTGCAAGGAGATCCAACCAGTCCATTCTGAAGCAGATCAGCCCTGGGTGTTCTTTGGAAGGAATGATGCTGAAGCTGAAACTCCGGTACTCTGGCCGCCTCATGCGAAGAGTTGACTCATTGGAAAAGACTCTGATGTTGGGAGGGATTGGGGACAGGAGGAGAAGGGGACAACAGGATGAGATAGCTGAATGGCATCACCGACTCAATGGATGTGACTTTGAGTGAACTCCGGGAGATGGTGATGGACTGGGAGGACTGGCGTGCTGCGATTCATGGGGTCGCAAAGAGTCGGAGACAACTGAGCGACTGAATTGAACTGAACTGAACTGACAGTAATAAGGCAGAATACAGAAAGCAGATATTGTTGCAGCCTACCCATAGGAGTGGCAACACTGAGGGAAAATCAAGTTGAGCTCTAGACAGAGGAGTGGTAAGCCAAAGAGCATAGTGGACCATGACTAGCTAAAGTCACAAGACCTCCAGAAACTTCTTTAGGCCACAAAAGTGTGTGGGGTTCTGGTAAATCAGCTAGAACAGGGATGACACTTTAAAACTAACTGAAATTAGGGGACTTCCCTATGACCTAATGGCTAAGACTTCTTGCTCCCAGTGCAGGGAGTCCAGGTTCAATCCTTGGTCAGGGAACTAGAACCCACATGTTGCAACCAAATATTTCATATGCTGCAAGACTGAAGATTCTGCGTGATGCAACTAAGATCCAGCACAGCCAAAGAAATCAGTATTTAAAAAACTAGCTGAAATTAGGTGTCCTGAAGGCAATGGCACCCCACTCCAGCACTCTTGCCTGGAAAATCCCATGGACAGAGGAGCCTGGTGGGCCACAGTCCATGGGGTCGCTAAGAGTCTGACATGACTGAGCGATTTCACTTTCACTTTTCACTTTCATGCATTGGAGAAGGAAATGGCAACCCACTCCAGTGTTCTTGCCTGGAGAATCCCAGAAACAGGGGAGCCTCGTGGGCTGCCGTCTCTGGGGTCGCACAGAGTCGGACACGACTGAAGCGACTTAGCAGCAGTAGCAGCAGCAGCAGCCAGTTATAGCAGGTAAGGTCTAAGCTGGGTTTAATCTGATCTGAGGTGAACCGGAAGCAAAGCACACATGGTATCAGTGACCTTGCCCACAATATGTCTCAGGCACTTCTTCTCCCCCTTGGTAGATTTTCCTTGTATTTGCCACACTTCCTTTATCGTTTTATTGTATTTTTCTCCTCATTCCGAGGCTCCTCTCATTTTTTTTTCATTGATGGCATAGATGTTTGTTACAAACACTTGGTTATACTTGTGTCTTTTAAAAGTATACAGGGTTGTTTTGAATATCTGTGTGTGTTAATTTCACATATATGTTATTGCCCTATAGATCTTTTTTATTCACAACCTTTTTAAAACTCAAAAGTATGCTTTTAAGACCCCATTATTACTATGGCTGCTGCTAAGTTGCTTCAGTCGTGTCCGACCCTGTGTGACCCCACAGACGGCAGCCCACCAGGCTCCCCAGTCCCTGGGATTCTCCAGGCAAGAACACTGGAGTGGGTTGCCATTTCCTTCTCCAGTGCATGCATGCATGCTAAGTCACTTCAGTCATGTCCAACTCTGTGTGACCCCATGGACAGCAGCCCACCAGGCTCCTCTGTCCACAGGGATCTGTAGGCAAGAATACTGGAGTGGGTTGCGATGTCCTTCTCTGCTTACTACAGCATGTCCCTGTAATTTGTTTTTAACGGTTGCAGAGTATTCCAGAAAGGCATCTACCATATTTCACATTTCCATTATCCTCAGCAGTCTTTGGTCTTCCCAGGTGGCTCAGATGGCAAAGAATCTGTATGCAGTGCAGGAGATCCAGGTTCAGTCCCTGGGTGGGGAAGATCCCTTGGAGAAAGAAATGGCAACGCACTCCAGTATTCTTGCCTGGAGAATCCCACGGACAGAGGTGCCCGGTGGGCTATAGTCCATGAGGTCCCAAAGAGTCAGACATTACTGAGCAACTCACACACACACACACACACACACACACACAGAGGCAGCCTTCAACTCCTCCACTATCACAAATAACATAGTGAAGAAAACCCTTAAACATGGCCTCAAAAGAGCACATCTTTGATCTTGTTTGGCGTGGATTTCAGATATTAGGAAACATGAGAATTTTGAGTTACTAAGTGCTCACAATGTCACTAAGGGACTATGATGAGAAGTCTATTAAAAGTTTCTATTTCCCACAACACTATTTGTATTAACTGATGCTTTATTATTTGTCAATCTGATATAATCCGCCTATAATGCAGGAGACTTCAGTTGATTTTTGGGTGGGGAAGATCCGCTGGAGAAGGGATAGGCTACCCACTCCTGTATGCTTGGCCTTCCCTTGCAGCTCAGCTGGTAAAGGATGAACCTGGAATGTGGGAGTCCTGGGTTCAACCCCTGGGTTGGGATGATTCCTTGGAGAAGGAAAAGGCTACCCACTTCAGTATTCTGGCCTGGAGAATTTCATGGGCTGTATTGTCCATGGGCTCGCAAAGAGTCGGACATAACTGAGTGAATTTCATTTCACTTCACTTCAATCTGATGTATCTTTTATTGTTCAGCTGTTGTTTCTCTGATTAACAGTGTGAGAGAGTATGTCTTTATAAGTGTTCTTGCCATTCAGATTTTCACCCATCTAAACTGTCTTGTATCATTTTGCATGTAGGATAAGTTGCAGGGAAAGTGTTGTAAGGATATGGACATGAGAGTGTTTCAGTTTTCACGATGATTTTCAATATTTCTTTGAATAATCTGGTTTCTGTACATTTTTGTGTTTTATTTAAAAACTCATGCTTCACTCCAGGGTCCTAAACATATTCCTTAACATTTTTATTCTATCAGCTTTGTAGTTTTAGTTCCCTATTTATGTTGTATGAGGTAGGAATGAAATTATATTTTTCTTAACATGTTGTTGTTCAGTCACTAAGTTGTGTCTGAGTTTTGTGACCCCATGGACTGCAGTATGCCAGATTGCCCTGTCCTTCACTATTTCCCGGAGTTTGCTCAAAATCATGTCCATTGAGTCGGTGACTCTATCTAACCATCTCATCCTCCGTCATCTCCTTTTCCTTTTGCCTTCAATCTTTCCCAGCATTAGGGTCTTTTCCAATGAGTTGGCTCTTTGTGTCAGGTGGCCAAAGTATTGGAGCTTCAGCTTCAACATCAGTCCTTCCAATGAATATTCAGGATTGATTTCCTTTAGGATTGACGGTTTGATCTCCTCGATGTCCAAGGGACTCTCAAGAGTCTTCTCCAGCACCACAGTTTGAAAGCATCAATTCTTTGGTGCCCAGCCTTCTTTATGGTCCAACTCCAGTGTTATACATGACTAGTGGAAAAACCACAGCTCTGACTATACAGACCTTTGTTGGCAAAGTGATATCTCTGCTTTTTAATACACTGTCTGGGTTTGTCATAGCTTTCTTCCAAGGAGCAAGGGTCTTTTAATATCATGGCTACAGTCCACTGTCCACAGTTGAGTTTGGAGCCCAAGAAAATAAAATCTTAACACAGTGTCTCTATCTTCCCATTGCCATCCATTTAAATATCTTATTTATTCATTTGTTTACTTGACTTCACTTCGCTTACTTACTTGTCTATCGCCAACTTTATCATATATCATATTGCCATATGCACTGTTGAGGAGTCCTCTGCCAAACCGGTATGTGGAATTCTGGTTGCCTCAGCTAGCTAGTTCTGGTGCTGGTTGTCATTTCCTTGTGCTGAGAGAGTTAGCAATGACTCCTCTAGGGAAATGTGGTGGGGAGGGTTATGGGAAGCACTCACTTAAAGTTAGAAACCCTCCTCCTCTGCCACCCTGATTCTCAATGGAGGTGCCCTTTCCCTTCTGAGAAGCAATCTCCTACACACTTGAACTCCAAACCTTCTGCTGCCCCAGGGTTTATTCATAACTTCCATGTGGGTATTGCACATCAAATGTTGAGTTCAGTCAAGGGCATGGACAACTAGCTTGCAAACCTTCAAAAAGAGTATACCTTTTTGGGGTCCATATGCTCTTTGTACTTCATGAAATGTTTCACTAAAAATTTATGCTCTATAAAGGTTTATTGATTGGCTGACTCTGACTTTTCTCACTGGTCATAATCCACTAAATTTCTATCAAAACAATATAAAAAAATAGCTAGATTATTTATGTCTCTTTTGAAAGTCATGGAAATTATACCAGGAGCACAGGGGTCTGGGAAGAATTCAGTGAGATAATAGGTAAAACATATGGTTATAACTGCAAATCTACAGTAAAGAGGGGCTTCCTAGGTGATGCCAGTGGTAAAGAACCCGCCTACCCTTGCAGGAGATGTAAGAGATGTGGGTTCAGTCCCTGGGTCTGGAAGGTCCCCTGGAAGAGGGCACGGGAACCTACTCTGTTATTTTTGCCTGGAGAATCCCATGGACAGAAGAGCCTGGTGGGTTACAGTCCATAGGGTCACAAAGAGTCAGACACAACAGAAGCAACTTAGAATACATGCACACATCCGTAAGAGATCAAAGCAGTTATCAGGCAATCCGTGCACCCATAACCCTCTCAGCACTGCATATGCCATCAGATACAAGATGGTGTCTAATAAACATTTACTGAAAACAGTTTTCCCTTGAGTGCTTATGTCAAGCATATCCTTTATAGAAGATCAAATAAACCAAGTATCTTCCTAACATCATATGTCAATTTTTAATCTCTCTGCCTGCACCATCAACCCAAATAAAGAAAGTCTGTCTTTTGATTAACATTCACACTCTATTCCTTTCTTACTAAAAAAGAAAACATTATTCCTTTAATCTGACAAATGAAAAATACTGACAAATCAGCTCTTGCATTTCTTCAGAAAGCCTAGCTATTAGCTGTGAACTTCATTAGATCACACTTCACCAAACTGGATTTTTAATATGTTATATCATGTTTTTCTTATATTAATGGCATTTTTTCCTATTTCCAGGGCCACTCCAGACAAAACTCCATGCTAGCTGCTGCTAAGATATTGGATATTTCACATAAGTTTCCTCGGTCAAAGAAGACATTTGATGGAATAAAGACACTCAGGGTAGAATAAGACAAATAGAGAATTCTAGGTGTCCATTTATAGGCAATGGATAAAGTATAAATGGTAAACTGATGTGGAAGTAGTTTTACTCTTGCGGAGAGAGCCATACTGTATATTAAATGAAAATAGTTGGTTTCAATCAAAGTATTGAGAGTCATTCCATTTTTCATTTTGCATCTTAGTCAACTCAGGTTGATAAACAAGATAGGGGACACGGGGTTTGATCCCAGGTCTTGGGAGATGCCACATGCTGTGGGGCAACTAAGTCTGCGCCTGCATGCCCTAGAGCCCATGTTGTTCTGCAACAAGGGAAACCACTGCAATGAGACCGAGCTCCACAACCAGAGAAAGCTTGTACACAAAAACAAAGACCCACACAAAATAAGTAATTAATTAACTTAAAAAAGAATATCATAGACTGGGTGGCTTAAACAACAAATATGTATTTCTACAGTACTGGAAGTTGCTAAGTCCATGATCAGCATGCCAGCAGAGTGAGGTTCTGGTGAGAACTCTCTTCCTGGTTCCCTCACATGGCTGAGTGAACATAAATCCTTTCATTCCCTTCATTCCAATCATGGGGGCTCCACCCCAATGACCTCATCCAAACTTAAATTCCAACCTTCAAATGCCATTACATTAGGGAGTGAGGCTTTAAAATATGAAATCCTGGAGACACAAACATTCAGTCCAATAGCACACCATGAGTACCTAATTGTGAAAGGATGTAGTTGTACCATGACTGCTTCCCTGGAGGCTCAGTCGGTAAAGAATCTGCCTGCAATGCAGGAGACCCGGGTTTGATCCCTGGGTCAGGAAGATCCCCTGTAGAAGGAAATGGCAACCCACTCCAGTACTCTTGCCTGGAAAATTCCATGGATGGAGGAGCCTGCTGGGCTACAGTCCATAGGGCTGCAGAGTCGGACATGACTGAGCGATTTCACTTTCACTTTCTTTAGCTGTACCATAGTACCATAACAGACCTGATATCTGAACTGGGTGGAAGTGGTTTTAATTATCTTTTTTTTTAATCTTTTAATTTCACATTTTCTACAGGGTTCCCATGTATAACACTATATTAGCACAACAAGCATCCCCAAACTCAGTGACTTAAAATAATAATTATATATTACTGATGTTCAAAAATCCATAGGTCACCTGGGCAGTTCTGGATCTAGGCAGGATGGACTAACCTTGACTGGGTTCTAGCTGTCTGCTGTCAGCTGGCAAGCTTTTTACAGCTGCCTGGTCTCAGATAGCTCTACACATGTGTGTGATGTTGGAATGGGCACCAGATATATATGGCCAAACATACCACTCATCATCCAACAGGCTAGCTCAAGCTTGTTCCCATGGCAGTGGGGAGAATTTTGAGAGCTAGTGAGACCTAGTGTAAAAACGTACAAACTTACTTTTTCCCCGCTCCCTGTTCTGTTTGTCAAAGCAAATCACAACTAGCCTGGATTTAAGAGGCAAAGAAATCAATTTCACCTCTTTATGAGAGAGGTCAGCACATTTCAAAGGGTCATGGATACACGGAGGTCTATGATGGTGGCCATTTTTGCAAACAACCTGCCACAATTTCCTACATAATACAAACTGATAATTATAAAAATAGTATTGCAATACTCTGGTGGCCCAAAAATATTGGGTTGGAAAAAAAGTTTGTTTGAGTTTCTATTACAGAAATACTCAAACAAATTTTTTTGCCAACCCAATGTTTACTAAAGATGTGTTGATGAGTGAGTACCATTGGTACTATGCTTCTTTTGTCAGGAAGTCCATTCTACTCTCATATAAAGCAAATATTCATGCATGTTGGGCAATATTTGTGTGTTTCACATGCAAGTAGAAATGGCTCCATATTAATTTTTCTAAACTCAATTGACTTTTCCATTTTTGTCCCGTCTTGTCTACTACCATCATTATCACCAGCTAGGATATCTCAAGGTTCACAAGCCTGGACTCACTCATTCTCTCATTTGCTCTACCATTCCATTACTAGTCAATCACATAGATTCTACCTTTGCAATGTCTCCATTACCTCTACTCTCATATTACTCCCCATTTTTGGAAATTTAATTTTATTTTTAATTGGGGGATGATTACTTTACAATATTGTGATGGTTACTGCCAGACATCAACGTGAATCAGCCATAGGTACATGTCCCACCTCCCTCCCCATCCCATTCCCCTATTTTGTCAAAAGGAGACTGGCTTTGGGTGCTCTGTGTCATACAGCGAACTTCCACTGGCTATCTGTTTTACATATGGTAATGTATACGTTTCAATACTACTCTTACCCCAGTGTTCATTACTCCCCACTGACACTGCCTTGGCAGAAACCCACATCACCTCTTCTCTTGAGCTACTGGCAGGACCTCTTGACTTGACTCTCCAGATCCAGTGTAGTCCATTCTAATTCACCACATTCTCCTATCTGATTTCCCAGGGAACAGTTCTGACCATGGAAATTTGTAATGGCTCCCTTGAAACTACTACTCAGTAGTTTCAATTCCTTAGCAGGGCCATGCCACTCCTTTAGAGCCATTTTGGGAAGGTGAGAATATCATTTAAATTACATTCATCTCGGTTATCTCCTGCAATTATTTCTCTACAGTTTAAACCAGGCAGCCCCGCATGAGTGTCACTACTGAGATAATGTATCATCAGTATCCGACAAATAAACAAATTATTTAAAAATATTAACCTATCTCCATAAAGCCCTCCAATGGCTTTCAAATACTCAGGGTAACTCTGAACTATGTGGCTTGGTCTGATGTGGCTGACTTCACTTCCTACCATCTCCAACTCCTTTCTCTCAGACATTCTCCCTCCTGAGCCCTGAACACACGCACCTGAGTCTTGGCTCTTTTTTCCCCCTTGCTGGAGCTGTCTTCACTTAACTCTTCTTCGCTGGACTTTTTCGAAAATTGTTTATTTACTAGGCTGCACCAGGTCTCAGCTGCTTCACACAGGATCTTCACTGCTGCATGAAGGATCCAGTTCCCTGCCCAGAGATTGAACCCAGGGCCCCCTGCACTAAGATTGCAGAGTCTTAGCCCCTGGACCACCAGGGAAGTCCCTTCACTGGAGTTCTTCTTCTCACCATTTAGACATTATATAAACAGCTCTCATTCTCCACTATTCTCTTTTTAGAGAATCTATTACCATTGCGTTTATTTGAGGAATTACTTACAGTTTTACATTCCCCACTTCTCATGGTTCTCTTAGACATTTTGGAATTTTAACTTCGTAAAGAACAATAACCCCAGGAAGTTACCAAAATGCTCAGCACATAGTATGTGCTAAACACATATTTGTTGGATGAATGAATTAATATATAAGTGGAATCCTGGTGGTTCAGTCAGTAAGGAATCTGCTGCCACAGCAGGTGCCACAGGAGACATGGGTTCAATTCTTGGGCCAGGAAGATCCCTTGGAGAAGGAAATAGCAACCCACTCCAGTATTCCTGCCTGGGAAATCACATGGACAGAGAAGCCTGGCAGGCTATAGACCACAGGGTCGCAAGAGTCGGATACAACTTAGCAACTAAATCACCACCACATTGCGGGCAAATGCTTTACTATCTGAGCCACCAGGGAAGCTCAAATCACCACCACCAATACATAAGTGGCCTCTGAAATTTATATAAATTCCCATTTTCTACAGTAATAATAACTATGACACATTTTTGGTTGTCTAAATGTTGAAAGTAGGGAGAAAACCACCAACTTAAATATGGAATTGGGAAGATGATTTCACCAACTAGAGGGAGACTATTTTGGGGAGATATTGAACCACCTTTAAACTCTGTTCAGGTCACAGCTTTTGACATAAGCTGTATTCCATAGCCAGAACTTCAAAGACTACTCTCTTCAGACATAACCACCAAGAAAAATTTCTGCAGATCAGTTCTCTTACTAGCGTGGGACCCTTCACACACTATGGCAGATGAGAGATCCAAGGGCAGCCCTTTTTGTTGTTCAGTTGCTAAGTTGTGCTCAACTCTTTGCGACTCCATGGGCTGCAGCACACCAGGCTTCCCTGTACTTCACTATCTCCTGGAGTTTGCTCAAACTCATGTCCATTGAGTTGGTGATGCCATCCAACCATCTCATCCTGTGTTGCCCACTTCTCCTCCTGCCTTCAATCTTTCCCAGCATCAAGGTCTTTTCTGATGAGTCAGCTCTTCGCATTAGGTAGTTAAAGTATTGGAACTTCAGCCTTAGCATCAGTCCTTCCAATGAATATTCAGGGTTGATTTCCTTTAGGATTGACTGACTTGATCTTGTGGTCCAAGGCACTCTCAAGAGTCTTCTTCAGCTCCACAGTTCAAAAGCATCAATTCTTCAGCACTCAACCTTTTTTTTATGGTCCAACTCTCACATACACAACTACTGGAAAAACCATAGCTTTGACTACACATACTTTGGTCAGCAAAGTGACATCTCTGCTTTTTAATACTGTCTAGGCTGGTCAAAGCTTTTCTTCCAAGGGGCAAGTGCCTTTTAATATCATGGCTGCATCACTGTCCACAGTGATTTTGGAGCCCAAGAAAATCATGAAACTCAAGTCATTCTGTAAGAGTGGACTATTCTCTAGCTATACGGTAGAGTTGTGCAGAAATGAACTTACATGGCTTGCAGACTCAGTCATAGTAATTAATGTTCACATCACACATATGACCACATATGCACATTCTAGCCCACATGCCTTTATATTTTGTCCATCCTGAGATCAAACACTTGAGGCACAAAAGTAGAGCATGGTTTCACCTGCGATCACACAGTTAAGCACATTCCTTTGCTAGGGGCTGCCATAACAAAATGCCACAGGCTGAGACTTAAGCCACAGACATTTATTTCTCATAATTCTGCTGCCTCAAGTCACACAGGTATCAGGTTTAGTTTCTCCTGATGTCTCTCCCCTTGCCTTCCTGCTGGGTCCTGGCATGGTCTTACCTCTGCTTATAAGGACATCACATCAAGAACTTGGATTAAGACCCACAGTAATCACCTCATTTTAATACAATTTCCTCTTTAAAGGGCCTGTCTTCAAATGCAGTCACATTCTGAGGTCCCGGAGTTTGAGGCTTCAACACGTGAGTTTTGTGGGGCGCCCAGTTCATATTAATAAAAGTAGAGAAAGCAGTAAATTCTTCATCCAAGTGTGGAGAAGAGTATGTGTGGTGTTGTTTCCATTCCTTACTTGCTGGCATCCTGTCTTCACACTGCCCCAGAAAGCTGATCAAACAGAGGAACCTCCATGAATTTCAAAAGGGTCTCCACCTTAGAAGATCTCTATAGAAAGTGAGGAAGACAGCGATGGGCTGAATTTATGGAGGACTTCCAGCAGGAGCTCCATCATCCCCGTAGCTGAACTTCCTTCGAGCCATTCACTCAACAACCCTTATTAGAAAAATCCTGACTTTGTTGGCTGAAATATCCCCAGTCAGCGTGAGGTAGGGTAATTATTCACCAGCCATGCTTGAGAGCTTTATTTGTGAGGCACTCTTGTGAGATTTTAATAAGGACCTTGAAGAGATGCTGATTGTAATGGGCCAGTAGAAAACTCTGGTTCAAAATCCAGAGATACCCAGGGGACTTGGGCTGTTTGCATCCCAAAGGTGGCAAAAGCTTTGACAGGCCCTCAGACACTCTGTTTGCAGGTGATGAGCCAGCCTCTGGAAGCATAGCCCATCAGAGGAACAGGCAGATTTTCTGCAGTTTCAGACGGGCTTTCCCCTCCCTGGCATCACCACCAAGACGGTGTGTCATGAATGTCAGCAAAGATGTTGGTACTCCGCCAGGAAAAGCAGAAGATAGTTTGTATTAAAACGTACTATCGTCATTGTGGCTCACAGGCTGCGCACAATGCCCACTGAAAGGTCAGGTATACTTTGTCAGAAGAAAGTGTTTTCTAAATAAGTATTCTCTCCATTAAAAATCATTCTAAAAGCCAGGAAAATTAAATAGGCTTTGTTAAGTGAAAACGTGAAATGTTATTAAGGCTAAGACGATATTAGAGGAGGCACTTTTACCTTTAGCCTTTCACTGAAATAAATTAATGTGTCAAATGAGCCATGGAAACAAGGAGCTTTGGAAAATTCACTTTTTTGAAAAACTCCAGATTAATCAAGAGAATTTCAGAACAATGCTCCTCTAACAAATGAGATAGATTTGTTGTTGATGATGTTACTGTTGTTTTGTTTTATTCCCATTCTACCATGGGCTGATATTTTAGTAAAATGTTATATAAATGAATTATTTAAAAAATGAAATAAAAAGCAAAGCTCAAAAATCCAAAGCCTATTTAGTTATATTACTAGATTAAACAGATATTAAATTAGTTTGCCAACCAAAATTTCCAGCTTTTCACTCTCAATGTCTTTATCTATCTCTTTGTATACTGGCCACAAATAATACACATGGTTGGAAAAATATGATGACTACGATTTAAGAATAGATGACCTCAGTCCAATCAGCTGAATATCATTGTTTCAAGGAAACATAGTTTGACAAACACTGTTAAAGTACAACCCTAAATGTATCATGCATACATAAACAATTCCAAAAATAATTTCCCTTAAAATGCTCTTAGTTTTATAATGGTCTTTTGCATTGTATTGTTCTATGGTTTTGTTTTTGGTTGTTTCTGCTTTCATTGCAAACACATTTAAGATACCATTTCTAGTTTATTTAAAAATTTTTGTCATTTCACTGGTTTCATTTGCTTTTAAAAAAACAAACAAAAAAACTCTGCAATCTGAATTCAGACACCTAACAGGTTTTCATGTGTTGTGGTTTTTAAAGGCAAGAGTTGGCCTGCAAATTTGTTTAGATTCATGCATGCTAAGTTGCTTCAGTCGTGTCTGACTCTTTGCGATCCTATGGACCACAGCCTGCCAGGCTCCTCTGTCCATGGAATTCTCCAGGGAAGAATACTGGACTGGGTTGCCATTTCCTCCTCCAGGGCATATTTCTGATCCAAGGATCAAACCCATATTTCCTGCATCTCCTGCATGGGCAGGTAGATTCTTTACCACTAGTATCACTTGATTATGTGAGAGAAAATGAGTGATTTTATCTTACCTTCATAAACTAGTATCAAAGAATAAGTTAATAGAAGCCTGGCTGGCTGGATGCTGTGTCTAGACCTTCTAACTCCTCTGTGAATCAGAAATTGCTCCTGCAAATTTAGACCTTAGCATGACTGAGAATTCTCTACAGACAGTCTAGTTCTGACCTTAAATCCTGACTCATACTTGAATTTGGGAAGTGAGTTAGGGCTGTCCACAACCCACACCCCATAACATTACAATATCCATTGCCCACAGATGCTCTGAAATGTGCCTGTTTTTTGACATACCTAATAAAAAACGTACTGTGCTAAAGCCTCACCGTTTTGAATTCTGCAAAGTGCAAGGAACGTTTTCCATATGCTAGCTGGAACTGGAGTAGATGAGGATATGCAGTCCATTTACTGTGAATGTTTATTTACAAGGAATAGATGCAGCATCACATTTCCAGGATAAAGAGACTACATGAAGGTTACACAATGACAAAGAGTGTGGATTGCATTGCTGAGTGAATCATTAAAGTCCCTCTGATCATATGAAACCCTGTGCACACACACCAGCACATCAGTCCTGAAAAGTCACTGTAAAGTGGAAGATGCAAAACCAGATGAATGGCCTGAGTCCAGGGGAAGGTGGTTTACTTTCTGGCTCTTGTTCCAATGACAGGATAGAGCTCTCTGCCCAGATCAGTGCTTGGAAACTGATGGAGATGAGTTGCAACTGCTCCAGGGCTTCAGATAATCTTTCTGTGTTTAGCTCTCTTCATTTCACCCGCCTTGAGCAGGGGCCTTTTCTCACAGGGCTGTGGTTTAGATTTGAGCTCTGTCTTTGTGATTACTGCCCTGCTAAAAGGAAAGTCAGAATGGAAAATTGTGAAGAATTGTGTCTGGCAAGAATCCAGAAAGGGCGTGTGATGTTTTCTGTTTTTGTTTTGTAAGATGGCAGCAAAATGCCCCTCCATGCAGACAGAAGTTCTTCCTCTTGCTCTCTGGGCTTCCTTTACAGGGCTTCCTGAGCCAGGATGAATGTCTCTAGGTGATGTGCAAGTGGGGCAGGGGCAATGGAAGCCAGAAATACAAGATAAACATAACTAACTGTCCTATCTCTTTGGAGCACCAGGGTAAGAAAATCTAAATGTTATTTCATGGTAAAATAAATACAGATATATTAAGAAGTAGAATGCAAGTTGCACATACCGTACGATAAACACAGTAAGATTAAAACTTTAAGCTTCTTTCATAAGCTACTTATGTTTCTACTTTTCCCCTAGAACTCTCAGGATGTGTCTCATTTTTGCTCTGCAGACAGGGGTATGTGCTGAAAGATCTGAGCATTTCTGCTCCAGAAAGTTTCACTTCAGCCCTGAAGAGATGACTGTGGCTATGGCTCAGACAGTACAGAATCTACCTGACAATGCAGGAGACACAAGTTCGATCCCTGAGTCGGGAAGATCCCTTGGAGAAGGGAATGGCTATCTACCCCAGTATTCTTGCCTGGAGAATTCCATGGACAGAGGAGCCTGGTGGGCTACAGTCCATGGGGTCGCAAAGAGTCAGATATGACTGACCAACTAATACTTTGACTTTTCACACACATAAAAGGCATGGTCCTCTGCAAATGAGGGTTTGTAACTTTAATTCCTGAAGCAGTGTTATTTTGAACTTGGTGCATACGTGGCCTTCCTCTCCCGAGATTCCAATCCCATCATACATGGTACCAGTAAGATCCTGGCCCTCATCTCTCTAGTTCATCTACTTCATGCCTTATTGATTTCTCTTCAGGCTTTTTTTTTCATATCCAGTGCCTTAAACTGCTTGGGTTGCTATAACAAAACACCACAGGCTGGGTGATAACAACAGAAATGTATTTTTCACAATTACAGAGGCTGGAAAGTCCAAGATTAAGGGGCTGGCTGATACAGCTCTTGGGGGAAGTTCTCATCTTGCAAGAAGGCTTGCAGATGGTTACCGTCTTGCTGTGTCCTCATATGGTGGAGAGAGAAGTGGGGGAGCGACAGAGGGGAGAGAGAGCTCTTTCTATTCTCACAAGGCCACAATCCTAGAGGGTTAAGGCTCCAGCCTTATGACCTCATTGAACCTTAAATACTTCCTAAAGACCTGATCACCAAATGCAGTCACATTGGTGGTTGGAACTTCAACAGATGAATTATATGGGGACACAGGTCAGTCCACAGCACATCCAGAAAAGTGCGCCTAATACTCCTACTCATATCAAACCATCAGGATTAAAAACAGGGAGCTTGCCATGGAGGGGCTGAGAGGCGGTCCTCTTGGATATAAAGTACACAGGGAAGACCACCCCCCGCCCCAAACACATGGTGCAGAGGATGCAGCAGAGGCCGTGGTGAGGAACCCTTACTCGTGTTCCCCAGAGCGAGGAACCTTAGAAGGAGCTCAGGCATGGCAACAACAGATGATGCTGTGGACAAGAATGAGGGGGTCTAAGGCCAGAGCAAGTCAGCCTACAGCAGTGATTGGACACTGATCTCACAAACCTCTGCCCACTATGGAAAGATTGTCAAGATATATTAAGTGAAAGGGCCTTCCCTGGTGGCTCAGATGGTAAAGAATCTACCTGAAATGCAGGAGAACCGGGTTCGATCCCTGAGTTGGGAAGATGTCTTGGAGAAGGGAATGGCTACCCACTTCAGTATTCTTGCCTGGAGAATTCCATGGACAGAGGCACCTGGCAGGCTACAGTCCATGGGGTTGCAAAGAGTCAGGCATGACAGTGACTAATACGCACACACACATTAAGTGAAAAGATAAGGTGACAGACAGTATGTAGCATATGATGTCTCTTATGTAGATAGCATGTGATAAATATACTCACACTAACCTAACATATATATCCACATGTGTGATAGAAAAATAAGACACAGAAGTAGACAAAACTTCTAGTAGGATATACCAGAAGCTGTTGATCATGATTAAATTAGGGTGAAAGAATGATTGATACAAAGACCAATGTGTTTATTTTTCATTCCATACGCTTGTGTTCTGTTTAAATGGTCTTAGTATGCTGTTGTTTGGTTACTAAGTCGTGTCTGACACTTTTGCGACCCCATGGACTCTAGCCCACCAGGCTCCACCATCCATGGATTTTTCCAGGCAAGAATACTGCAGTGGGTTGCCATTCCTTTCTCCAGAGGAATGTCCTGACCCAGGGATCAAACCTGCATCCCCTGCATTGAAGGTGGATTATTTACCACTGAGCCATCTTAGCATGTATGTGTACTTAGAAAGAATTTTTAATGTTGAATAAGTATGCAATCTCTTGGTAATAGATTTAGAGACTTTTAAAATTTTATACCACAATAGAATTGTGTAGTATCAAAAATAAAAACTGAAAGAAGTTTAAAGCCCTTAAAAATATTATGTAACATTGATGGTTCACTTGGGAAATCCCCAAGGACACGACAGAACCTTCTAAGAATGCGGACCCTCCACCCTACAAGTCCCCAGCCCGCTGCCCACACTCCCCATGCCATGAAGCCACCTGCTGAAACAGCACCAGTGACAGAGGATCTAGAATGAACCCCAGGGCTTGAGTTCTGCTTCTGCCACTTACAACAATGTAAATATACACACTTTAAACCATGGGACATTAATTTTCTCATTTGTAAAAGAGATATGATATCTGCCTCACAAAGCTCTGTGAATGTAAATGATGAAATATATGTGAAAATATTTTTCAAACCATAAAACAATCCATAAATATTCTTTAAAGTGAGTGAGGCTGCGTTGGAACAAGGACCTTACAATACTTTAGTAATCGGATTTATCTTTTTGGTAGTACTCGAGATGGCCCTTCTTTATATTCAGATTTCCTCTTGTATACATGACAGTTTTAGGTCATCTTTTGAAAAGACTGCAGAGAAGAAACAAAGAATCCAAGGAAGGAAGGAAGGGTGAGAGGAAGGAGGGAGGGAGGAAAAGAAGGAAGGTAGGCATACTGACATTCTTTCCAAAGATGATGCTGTTTTTATTCTGGACAAAAAAGAAAAATAACTGGCCTAGTTTAGTCCCCTTTTATCAAATATTAATACAAGAAACACTGGCCGATTATTTAATGGTGTCCAACATGTACATCCAATACAATTTTTTTTTTTCAAAGAACAGGTATAATCAACTTCAGATGACAACAATTTGACTAGCAAGAACTCTTTGTGCATGACGTGAATTTTCCCAAGCTTCCTTGAATTATATAAGAGAAAATTCAGGACTGAAGGCAACAGAAGTGAACTGGGCCTATGGCTGAGTGGACTCCCTTATTTTAGCTGCTCCGAATGGGGCCAGGAGACGGGGAGTAAATTGACTGTAAGTTCTGATACCTCTGGATAGGATGGACAATTAGCCATCTAAGCAGTTAGAAAAGTAGTTCATGATAAACACAATGCCAAAAAAAGAAATCCTTTCTTCCTCCTCAACAGAGACAAAGAGAAACAGAATGACGAAGTTATTAAAAGATTTTTCTTTTTCTCCATTACAAAAAGAAAATTGCTTTAAATATATACTACTCTGTCAAATCTTCTCTTTCCTATCTCTTTCTAACTTCATACAGAAATATTCTGCTCATTGAGGATAGTATATTTCATGTTTCCATTTTTTTTCTTAGTTCTTTAGTAAGTTAAAAATGACAAAAATAAAAGAACAAGGAAAAGTGCTCAAGCTATCTTTCCTTTCTTCATTTAAAAAATTTTCATGAAACATTTCAAATATTAAAATATGAAAAAATAATAACACAGACACCCCCATATTCAACATAGGGTACCATTTTACTTGGTTTCCTTTTCATTCTTATGCTTTTAAGAAAAAATTATAGATGCAGATTCTTTACCAACTGAGCTATGAGGGAAGCCCAGATACAAGCTACTGTATATAAAATAGATAAACAACAAGGTCCTACTGTTAGGCATAGACAACTATGTTCAATATCCTATGATAAAACCATAATGCAAGAGAATATGAAAATTATATATATATAAGAGGGTAAAGAATATCAGAAACTGTGTTTGTCAGTTTTTTAAAAATATTATTATTTTTTACTGAAGTATAGCTGATTTACAATGTTGTATTTCTGGTATATAGCAAAGTGATTCAGATATATATATATATATACACACACATAGAAAATATATATATATATATTTTAAATTAACAAACACAGTTTCTGATTTTCTTTACCCTCATAATTTTTCAGCTTCCTATTTTATTATTCTGTGTCTTTTGTCTTTATCATCCTTCCATCTACTTTCTCTGGCTTTAGTCTATTATTAACTTTCAAATTTGATGATTAGTAACTTGGCTCATTAATTTAACAGCTTTCAAATTTTTCCCTAGTATGTGCATTTAGGGTTCAGTTCAGTTCAGTTCAGTCGCTCAGTCGTGTCCAACTCTTTGCGACCCCATGAATCGCAGCACGCCAGGCCTCCCTGTCCATCACCAACTCCCGGAGGTCACTCAGACTCACGTCCATCAAGTCGGTAATGCCATCCAGCCATCTCATCCTCTGTTGTCCCCTTCTCCTCCTGCCCCCAATCCCTCCCAGCATCAGAGTCTTTTCCAATGAGTCAGCTCTTCACATGAGGTGGCCAAAGTACTGGAGTTTCAGCTTTAGCATCATTCCTTCCAAAGAACACCCAGGGCTGAAAGGCTTTGCCATAGTCAATAAAGCAGAAATAGATGTTTTTCTGGAACTCTCTTGCTTTTTCCATGATCCAGCAGATGTTTTTAGGGTTACAAATTTCCAAAAAACTGTTTACATATTTGACATATCTTTTCTCTTTGTGATTTTTCTCTAAACTTTTATAATTTTAGTATGATTTTGTCTTCAACTTAAAAATCATTTAAAAATATATAGCTATAATTTTAAATACATGAGTTTTCATTTTTTAATTTTATTTTGATCTCTAATCCAATCTACTCTACAAAAATAATATTTCATTTTATTGTACTGATTTATTTATATTTTCATATTTTTTCCACATAAGCTTGAAAAAAATAAACCAAAGCCAAAGAAGTGATTAAAATATTCTAACAGAGACCTGTAACATTAACTAGTTGACCAAGTTAGCTGACTAGTTGACTAGTGGATGGAAAATCTACAAATTCTCACTTGATCTGTAAAAGCAGTAGAATTTGAGGTGAATGACTCTATGAACTCCATAGACTCCTCTATGAACAGGAGTCTAACTTGAATAACCAAAGCAGAATCATGACCCCTCCGTCAATTCCCTGACTTGAGCCAGTTTGCATATCCTAATTCCCTTGAATTAAAGAGGAGAAAAATTCACTTGTGGGAGGAACAACAGCCCAAATTTCACTATTAATTTTTCTCTAAGCTTGCCTCCAAAAGGGCCTAAAGGCCATTTACCAGGGGAACTGTGCCATGGAGAAAGGCAATGGATCAGACATTTTAGTGATTTATAGACACTCTCTCTGAACTAACACTACTTCCAGGAGACCCAAAGCATCACTGTGGTTCACCAGTCAAAGTAAGAACATATTGAAGTCAGGTCATCATTGAAGTTTAAGTCTCCCAAATCCATCCTATGTTAATTTTCCCATTTCTAGAATGTATAGTTCAAACAGACACACTCAGCAACTGACAAAATGCCTATACTGGTAACTGACTTGTGGAGTGAAGACTATTATTACAAAGGGAAAGGACAAGTGGAAGCCACATCTGTCTCTACCTGTAAATTAGTGAAACAAAAGCAGTACTGATAGCTTACAGTGAACAGTGTCAGATTCGTGATCTCCAAAGAAGAGAATTTAGCTTCAGGACCAGAGATGAGGCTTCAGGCACTCAGAGCTTCATGTGGCAAAGTTATATTACAGTGAAAAAGGGATGGAGAAAACTTCTGACACAGACCTCAGAAGGAGGCAGACAGTGCCCCACACATCAGTCTTATCAAGGCGTTATATACTTTTTCAACTGGTTACTCACAATAGAAATGTTATGGGTAAATTTAACTCAGATGACCATTATATCTACTACTGCAGGCATGAATCCCTCAGAAGAAATGGAGTAGCCATCATGGTCAACAAAAGAGTGTGAAATGCAGTACTTGGATGCAATCTCAAAAATGACAGAATGATCTCTGTTCGTCTCCAAGGCAAACCATTCAATATCACAGTTATCCAAGTCTATGCCCCAACCAGTAATGCTGAAGAAGCTGAAGTTGAACGGTTTTATGAAGACCTACAAGATCTTTTAGAACTAACACCCAAAAAAGATGTCCTTTTTGTTATAGGGGACTGGAATGCTAAAGTAGGAAGTCAAGAACACCTGGAGTAACTGGCAAATTTGGCCTTGGAATGCGGAATGAAGCAGGGCAAAGACTAATAGAGTTTTGCCAAGAAAATGCACTGGTCATAGCAAACACCCTCTTCCAACAACACAAGAGAAGACTCTACACGTGGACATCACCAGATGGTCAACACCAACAGGCAAATTTGGCCTTGGAATGCGGAATGAAGCAGGGCAAAGACTAATAGAGTTTTGCCAAGAAAATGCACTGGTCATAGCAAACACCCTCTTCCAACAACACAAGAGAAGACTCTACACATGGACATCACCAGATGGTCAACATCGAAATCAGATTGATTATATTCTATGCAGCCAAAGATGGAGAAGCTCTATACAGTCAACAAAAACAAGACCAGGAGCTGACTGTGGCTCAGATCATGAACTCCTTATATGTAGAGTACATCATGAGAAACGCTGGGCTGGATGAAGCACAAGTTGAAATCAAGATGGCCGGGAGAAATATCAATAACCTCAGATATGCAGATGGCACGACCCTTATGGGAGAAAGGGAAGAAGAACTAAAGAGCCTCTTGATGAAAGTGAAAGAGGAGAGTGAAAAGTTGGCTTAAAGCTCAACATTCAGAAAACAAAGATCATGGCATCTGGTCCCATCACTTCATGGCAAATAGATGGGGAAACAGTAGCTGACTTTATTTTTTTGGGCTCCAAAATCACTGCAGATGGTGATTGTAGCCATAAAATTAAAAGACACTCCTTGGAAGGAAAGTTATGACCATCCTAGACAGCATATTAAAGAACAGAGACATTGTTTTGTCAACAAAGGTCCATCTAGTCAAGGCTATGGTTTTTCCAGTGATCATGTATGGATGTAAGAGTTGGACCTAAAGAAAACCGAGTCCAGATGAATTTATGCTTTTGAATTGTGATGTTGGAGAAGACTCTTGAGAGTCCCTTGGACTACAAGGAGATCCAACCAGTCCATCCTAAAGGAAATCGGTCTTGGTTGTTCATTGGAAGAACTGATGTTGAAGCTGAAACTCCAGTACTCTGGCCACCTCATGTGAAGAGCTGACTCATTTGAAAAGACCCTGATGTTGGGAAAGATTGAAGGCAGGAGGAGAAGGGGACGACAGAGGATGAGATGGTTAGATGGCATCACTGACTCAATGGACATGAGTTTGCATAAACTCCGGGAGTTGGTGGTGGACAGGGATGCCTGATGTGCTGCGGTTCATGGGCTTGCAGAGCACCTGAACTGAGCTTCACTGACTTAGTTTATTTTACTATCGGTGATCTGCAAGCTTGGGTATATCTGTGGATTCATTTGATAATTTCTCTGGTTATCTATGAAGTAAAATGATTTAGCAAATTAAGTTTATGTTTTCCCCAGGTTTTATGTGTGTTGTGGTACCATATTGATTGAAAAAATGGTCCTAATTCTTCACCTAGTCATCAGTCAACCTCAGTATTTACATACTTTGCAATACAATTTTTCACTTCACAAATGATGCACTTCTTTTCTTTACTCATAGGATTTGGCCTGGCTTTGTAACATGTTTGCATAGTGGATTATAAGGAAATGATGCTGTGACAGTTCTGAGACTTAGGTTATTAGGCCTTCCAGAATTCCATTCTCTCTTTCTGAAGCTTACCCTGGCTATCCTTACTGTGCATCAAGTGGAACCAAATGAGATCATTTTTTTCCAGCTACAAGCCCAAACCTGTGAAAGAACCTACCCAAGATCAGTAAAGCAGAGCAACTAATAACTAACCACAGGTGAATGAATGGTCTCCACTGAGCCCAACTCAGTCAGCAGAACTGCCCAGCTGACAGTCTCAAGAGTGGAAATAATCCTCTTGCTATATGCCATGGAAGTGTCATGATTAATTATTACGCAGCATTGTTGTAGACATAGATAACTGAAATAGTAATGATTGTTGATAATTCCAAATCTCCACTAAAAGATTTATGAACATATTATGTTTTCAACATCAAAATGTGTATTATGTACTTCCATTTTCATTCCCCCAAATGCATCCTAGAATGTTGAGTATAGAACAGGTGACCAAAAGTAGTGCTGACTGATCATTTTATATGACAATAGAAATGTATCAAATTCTCCCCAAATTATACAAACTGAAGTTACTCACTTATTATTTGGGCTTTTATGTTTCATATATCTAGAATAGGTTTCTGAAAATGTTTGTTGAAAGAGTAAGTTGATGAATGAATACACAGACATGTATGGTACCATTATTATAATAATTGTGTACAACACTGCAACCTCTACTTTTTCCGCATATAATAGGTATTAATAGATTGCGGGTGTACTCAGTTGCTTCAGTCGTGTCTGCCTCTGAGCGACCATATGGAATGTAGCCTGCCAGATTCTTCTCCCATGGGATTCTCCAGGCAAGAATACTGGAGTGGGTTGTCATGCCCTACTCCAGGGGATCTTTCCAACCCAAGGATCGAATCTGCAGCGTCTCCTGCATCTTCTGCCTCACAGGCAGATTTCTTTACCACTGAGCCATTCAGGAAGCCCCATTCATAGATTAATTACTCTGAAATAAATAACTAAAATGTTAAACATTGGTATATCTGAGTTGTGGCTCCCCACCCCAAATCCACATGTTAAAGCTCTAATTTCTAAAATGACTGCATTTGGAAATCAGGCTTTTAGGAGGTAAGTAAAATTGAATGTGGTCATAAGGGTGTGGTACTTATCCAATAGTATTGGTGGCTTATAAGAAGAAAACGATTTCTCTGTCTCTCTGCAAACAGACTCAGGAAAAGTCATGTGAATAAACAGCAAAGAAAAAAGTGGGCATCTACAAGCTAGAAAGAGAGGTCTCACCAGAAACTAGACCTGCTGCTAGCTTGGTCTTGAGCTTCCCTGGGAGAAAGTTCTATTGTTTCTGCCACCCAGCATATGGTATAATGTTATGGTAGCCCAAGTGGACTAAGACAGTATGAAAAAACAAAAGAAAAAAATTATCTAAGTTTGTCAAATTTACACAAGAATCTTTTGACTAGGAATAAAATATGTCTGGGAAAAATAAACTAGATATTTTTTAGCTGGTTGTAAAAAAAGAAAACTGAAAATATAGAACTTTGGTTTTCTAAGTGGCTGTCTTGCATCCTGCCTTCAAAACTCTAATTTATCAAGATCAGATCTTGTTTCAGGCCTACTTAAGAAACCAGAATAGACACATGCTGCCAGAGGGAAAATGAAGTGTTTAACATATGGGAAAATAAACAATTTTGGTCCATTTACGTTGTTTCTGGGAATGTCCTTTAACTCTATTTTGAGTCAAATTCATTCACTCTTGTTGTTGTCATCACTGTTTATGTTAGTATTTTTCTTATGTGTATGCCTACTAATCAGGATTCTACTCACTGCTCTACAAAGAAGTGTTCGTAAGAATAAATTTCACATTTATGGACACTGAAAGCTACTAGCAACTTGTGGGACACAAAATAGTTATTCAACACATGATGGTCACATTTGTCTTCTCTAGTATGTCTGGCTGGACTTCCCAGGTGGTGCTAGTGGTAAAGAACTCACCTGTCAATGCAGGAAACATAAGAGATGCTGGTTATATCCTTGTGTCAAACAGATTCCATGGAAAAGGAAATGGCAACCCATTTCAGTATTCTTGCCTAGAGAATCCTATGGATAGAGGAGCCTGGTAAGCTAGAGTCCAGGGGGTTTCAAAGAGTCAGACATGACTGAAATGACTTAGCACACATGTTGTTTGGCTTCAAAAAAATAACTTCAAAAATTAATATTCTTTGAAACAGTCAATACTTAGTAGAGATCATAAGCAATTTCATATATAGATTTGGAAATGCAGAAGTAGTCTCAGGTATTGACTTCAAGTATTGTGGTCAGAGAGCTGTTTTGTGTAGAAGGCAAAAGCAAAACACTATGGGAGTTAGAGCCCAAGGATCTAGCTTATCTAAGACATACAGTGGAATCTATTCTTAGGTTAAGGTCATCTCAACTCACTGATACATGATTTTTAGATGGTAGAAATATATTCCTGCAAAATTTAAAAGCACTTATATTGGTTGAGTACTGAAAAACAGACCTAAAGGTTATTAACATTTTGGTATAAACTATATCTTTCAAAATAGTACCTTTGTTCAAATACATACATAATTAAATTATTGTTTTGTTTGATTTATCTTTCAAAAATGTCAGATAATTTTCAAAATTTTTAACTTAATTCTTCCTACTTAAAAATATGCCATGGACATCCTTTCAAATTTATATGCATTTAATGTACATTTAACTTGTCATCTTTCAATAGTTTACAGCTTTATATTAAGTGCATTTTCAATCATTTTTCTATACTTAAGTATTAACATCTGTCTCTTATACACATCTAGATGTGTATAAGAGACAGGGGGGAGCCTGGTGGGCTGCTGTCTGTGGGGTCACACAGAGTCAGAAACAACTGAAGTGACTTAGCAGCATACATATATATGAATCAGTTTTACAGTCGAAACTAATACAGCATTGTAAATTAACTATAATTCAATAAAAAAGGAAAGATACAGTGACCTGGGAACTTCTTATGTATAGGTAATTGAGTATGATGGTCTCAGATATCATCCCAACCTCACAGTTCCCAGATCTGTAACTTTCATTGAGGAAGAAATAAAAGATGTGTATAAGAGACAGGCTTTTTAGTATGCTGTACTATCATTTGCATTTAAATACTGTTTATTATAGTTTTTACCAAATTAATAATTTCATTTGAGCTTAGTTTGTTCTTTGATCTTTTTATTTATCTATTTTTGTTTTATGCTCTGTTTACCTGGAAAGATATTCTAGGCTTAATTAATTCATGATTATTTACATTTTATCAAAAATTAGAGATAATAAGAAGTATTATTCCTTTGCTGTCTCATTATAATGGCTGAAATTTTACATGTTGTCATTTAGTCACTAATTTGTGTTCAACTATTTGCCACTTGATGGACTGCAGCACACCAGGCTTCCCTGTTCCTTACCATCTTCTGGAGTTTGCTGAAGTTGATGCCCTTTCAATCGGTGATACCATCCAACCATCTCTTCCTCTGATGCCCTCTTCTCCTTCTGCCTTCAATCTTTCTCAGCATCAGGGTCTTTTCTAATGAATCAGCTCTTCACATCAGGTGGCCAAAGTATTGGAGCTTCAGCTTCAGCATCAGTACTTCCAATGAGGATTGATTTCCTTTAGGATTGACTGGTTTGACCTCCTCGATGTCCAAGGGATGCTCAGGAGTCTTCTCCAGCACCACAGTTTGAAAGCACTCTGCCCTCTTGATCGTCTAACTCTCATATCCATACATGACTACTGGAAAGACAATAGCCTTGACTATATGGACCTTTGTTGGCAAAGTGATGTCCTTGCTTTTTAATACATTGTCTAGGATTGTCATAGATTTCCTGCTAAGAAACAGTCTTCTAATTTCATGGCTACAAGTCACCATCCGCAGTAATTTTAAACCCTAAGAAGAGAAAATCTGTTACAGCTTCCACCTTTCCCCTTCTGTTTGCTGTGAAGTAATGGGGATGAATGCCATGATCATAGTTTTTAAACTATTGTGTTTTAAGCCAGCTTTTTCACTCTCCAAGATACCCTGGAGAAGAGAAAGTCTACTCACTCCATTATTCTGGCTTAGAGAATTCCAGACTGTTTAAGCCATGGAGTTGCAGAGAGTGGACACAACTGTGCTACTTTCACTTTCACTTTCCTCTTTCATCAAGAGATCTAGTTCCTCTTCCCTTTCTGCCATTAAAGTGGTATCATTTGCATATTTGAGGTTGTTGATATTTCTCCTGGCAATCTAAATTTCAGCTTGTAACTCATCCAGCCAGACATACTGCATGATATGCTATACATATAAGCTAAATAAATAGGGTGACAATAAACAGCCTTGTCATACTCCTTTCTCAATTTTGAACCAGTCATTTGTTCCATATAAGTTCTAACTGTTACTTTTCACCTACATACAGGTTTTTCAGGAGATAGGTAAGATGGTCTGGTATTCCTATCCCTTTAAGAATTTTCCACAGTTAGTTATGATCCATACACTCAAAGGCGTTAGCATAGTCAATGAAACAGAGGCAGATGATTTTCTGAAAAGTCTTGCTTTCTATATGAACCAGTGACTGTTAGTAACTTGATCTCTGGTTCCTCTGCCTTTTTCTAAACCCAGCTTGAACATCTGTAAGCTCTCGGTTCTTGTATTGCTGAAGCCTAGCTTGAAGAATTTTGAGCACAAATTTACTAGCATGGGAGATGAGTGCAATCATCTGGGAATTTGAACATTCTTTAGTATTTCCCTTTTTGAGAATTGGGATGAAAATTGACCTTTTCCAGTCCTGTGGGCACTTCTGCTACTGCTAAGTCACTTCAGTCATGTCTGACTCTGTGTGACTCGATAGACGGCAGCCCACCAGGCTCCCCGGTCCCTGGGATTCTCCAGGCAAAAACACTGGAGTGGGTTGCCATTTCCTTCTCCAATTCATGAAAGTGAAAAGTCAAAGTGAAGTCGTTCAGTCGTGTCCAACTCTTAGCGACCCCATGGACTGCAGCCCACCAGGCTCCTCCGTCCATGGAATTTGCCAGGCAAGAGTACTGGAGTGGGGTGCCTAGGTTTTCCAAATTTGCTGACATATTCAGTGCAGCACTTTAATATCATCTTTTAGGATTTTAAACCTTTACATGCATATGTTGTAAATGTGCTGTGAATTATAGACTCAAGAGATGAAATTGCCAAGTGCACGGAAATCCAATTCATCAGATTTTGTAGTGGCCAACGTGGAGGAAAATATTTTGGGATAACATTATATTAAGTAACAAAACATTATGTTAAGTAGCTTAGCATCATGTTAAATGAGACACCTTCTTATTGAACTGTCAGGGATTCTCCTGTTGGCACTGAAAATAAGGTCAATATTGATGTTGTTTTAGGGCCACGTGGCTAGGACATTAGGACAGTCTCTAAGAGCTGAGCATGACCCCAACTGACCACACAAAAATAGGAACCTCCTCCAAAAGGACTGAAATCTTTCAACTTCCTGGATAAGCTTGAAGGAACACTTCAAACTCCAGATGAGAGCACAGACCAATTAGCACCATGATTCCATATTGGTGAGACCCTGAAGAGAGGATTTGGTTTTGCTGTGCCCAGATGTTTGACCCACATAAATTGAGATAAGAAATCTGCTGTATTAAACTGCTAAATTTATGGTAATTTGTTACACAGTTTTGTACACTAATACAAAGACTCTCACTTTTAAGACCCTAGGAAAACAGTGGTCCACTCCTTCCAATCATTGACATTGACTTCCCTACCACTTTGCATACTTTCTAAGTAGATTATGTTTGATTTATAGAAATAAAGAAATGTAGTATTCTTTGACTACTGGCCCATTATACTTGTATAATCAAGCCCTTCCTTTACCTAAATGTCATGCTGACACCCTCATTTATATCTTAATTGGATTTATCCTTAGACTCTGTAATGGATATCTATTTGGCTACATTTCCAAAGACACTGAACTGTTTTTTATTATGATGATTTATAACAACTTTTATTTTTGAGTATAGCAAATCTTTACTCAATCAGTGTTTCACTTTTCAAGACTTCCTTATTTCCATTTTTTCTCCATGTGAACTTTGAAAACATTTAATCAAGTTAAAATTTTGATTTTAATAAAAATATCATTGTCTTGTATTTCATTTTGGCATTTTAAATGATATCAAGTTTTTACTTACTTCCTGCTGCTGCTAAGTCACTTCAGTCGTGTCTGACTCTACAACCCCATAGACGGCAGCCCACCAGGCTGTGCCTTCCCTGGGATTTTCCAGGCAAGAACACTGGAGTGGCTTGCTATTTCCTTCTGCAATGCATGGAAGTTAAAAGTGAAAGTGAAGTCTCTCAGTCGTGTCTGACTTTCAGAGACCCCATGGACTGCAGCCCACCAGGCTCCTCCGTCCATGGGATTTTCCAGGCAAGAGTACTGGAGTGGGGTGCCATTTACTTATTAGAGGATAGTTAATCTATTATACCATTTGTTAAGACTTTTTTCCTCTTACAATTTAACTTAAAGTGTGTCCCTACGGAAATTGACATTCTCCTACATTCTCAGTGTCTGTGGTTCTGGTATGTTTGATTTCACCCAAGAATACATGAGTGGAGCATGTAAACTAGACCTTACCTTGACCACAGTGACTGGTTGGTTTTGGGCATGTCACCCAAATCCAGCCAAGTTTCACTGAACTTCAAAATGTGCAGTGCTGGAGTTAAAGTTGCTATTGTTATCCTGTGGATCTGGTTTTATAGATGAGCTTAGAAAATCCAGCTAGATGGTGTTTATGAATGACAATAGAATGGTAAAATGGCTGGGTGATCTCTAACTGCTGTTTGTTTGTTTTTAAGTGCTAATATAATGGGATATCCCTTAACCTGTTCTGGTCTTCATACCTTCAAATCCTAGACCACTAGATAGACATATTTATATCTCCTCCTAGATGCTTTTAGCTGTTATAGGCATTTAATGGATAGAATCCACATTGCCCTAAAAAACAACAACAACAAAAAAAAAACAGTAAAATCTTAGTATGGCATAAATGAGCTACATTTTGGAGGAACAGGGAATAAAAGAGTTAATGGGTGAAGCTGGTGAAAAGTCTTCTTTAGATATTGATGAGGAGTAACCTGGCAGAAGTTTTTAGAGTAGATATTGAGGAATTCTCAGTCAAGTAAGAATAGGTACAAAAGTAAATGATGTCTTAGCTCCCGGGACTACTGGTCATATGAATCATTTTCTTGGAGAGTCCTTCTGTATTTGCTCAACTGGCAGCTGATCCTTGCCTTTCTTGGGCAAGATTTATATGCAAAGCAAATCCTCCCAGTTGGGAAATCCTGTTATTAATTTTAGTGTACTTCAGTTCTTTTCTTTCTTCCCAGTACTCAGATTTCCTCTTTCATATTTATTTCACTACCTCAGTTAGTTAACACTTGTCTTCTATCTTTTATCTTCTGCTAAAATATATTATTGTTTTACACAGAACTTGATGCCTTATTAAAATTATGGCCTTAAATCATTAATGAGTAAAAAATTATAGTTTTCCTTTTCTTTAAGATAGAAAACTAATGTTTTCAGCCTGTTAAGGGGTGAGAAGAAAATGCCATCCTTTTAGCCTAAAATAAGTGACAATAAAAGTAGAGATGTTTTACTTTTCACTGAAAAAAAAAAATCCAACTAAAAACAGAAATGAAATACTCAAATAAAAAAGAAAACTGTCTTGATTAAATGTATATAATTCTTAAGAATACTTTTAACAAGAAAGGTACAACCTATAAAAAGAGAAGTATAAACATTTTTAATATATTTCTAAAGGCAGAATCTCATATTTGAGAAAGAGAAAACACAAGAAGTTGCTCTTATTATTATTAAAAGCTTGTTAGGGAGGAAAAATAAAAGATACAGAATATAAAGTGATATCTATGTATTGTACAAAGCTGATCACAGTTAAGGATATATGGATCTATTTTAAAGTTCCCTATTGTCTGTAGTTTCATACCTATGTTGCTACCATGTTGGCTTTCTCTGCTTGATGATATCCAGCCCATTGCTCTCCCTATGTTCTGGAACTTCTCTGGAGACCTCCTGCTGAACATTTCCACTATGAATGAATGTCTTTGCTGTTCAGTCTATTACTTTGGTCTTATTTCACTTCTTTGAATTTCACTTCTCTAAGTGAGGGAAGGCTTTCACTTCCATTGTGTGCCTGGGGTCTGGTTGCAACATATATTTCTATATAAAGTATTTCTTGACTTGAATCTTAGCCACACACATAAAAATAAGAACTTCTCAATTTTTTTTTCAAAAGCTGCCCATCTTTACCTAAAGCAAATAATAAGAATCTTAGTTTCATAGTTTTTCTTTATTCTTCAGATATTAAATGTGTACATGTTTAGGAAAAAGAGAGTCATGGTTCACAAAATTACCTGAGAGCTAGCTAGATTATTTGTGTGAAGAATGGGATGACATATTTTGCATATTTATATTCTATTTACATTTGTGACACCTAGCAATTAAATCAGTTATTGTCATATGAGTTCCACCAAGGGTGGGATTTTTCAATGTTTATTTCCCTAATGTAACTCGTATACCCAGGACAGTGTTGTTGCCTAGTAGGTTATATAAGAATGTATGGGAATTTATCCTGAATAAACAAATGACAGTTGACTCTACAAGCAGACGTAAATATCTTAGCACTAACTGATATGCAGAGTACATCATGAGAAATGCTGGGCTGGAAGAAGCACAAGCTGGAATCAAGATTGCTGGGAGAAATATCAATAACGTCATATATGCAGATGACAACACCCTTATGGCAGAAAGTGAAGAGGAACTAAGAAGCCTCTTAATGAAAGAGGAGAGTGAAAAAGTTGGCTTAAACCTCAACATTCAGGAACTAAGATTATGGCATGTGGTCCCATCACTTTATGAGAAATAGATGGGGAAACAGTGGAAACAGTGGCAGACTTTATTTTTGGGGGCTCCAAAATCACTGCAGATGGTGATTGCACCCATGAGATTAAAAGATGCTTACTCCTTGGAAGGAAAGTTATGATCAATCTAGATAGTATATTAAAAAGAAGAGACATTACTTTGTCAACAAAGGTCCTTCTAGTCAAGGCTATGGTTTTTCCGGTAGTCATGTATGAATGTGAGAGTTGGACTGTGAAGAAAGCTGAGCGCTGATGAATTGATGATTTTGAACTGTGATGTTGGAGAAGACTCTTGAGAGTCCCTTGGACTGCAAGGAGATCCAACCAGTCCATTCTAAAGGAGATCAACCCTGGGTGTTCTTTGGAAGGAATGATGCTAAAGCTGAAACTCCAATACTTTGGCTACCTCATGAGAAGAGTTGACTCATTGGAAAAGACTCTGATGCTGGGAGGGATTGGGGCCAGGAGGAGAAGGGGCTGAAAGAGGATGAGATGGCTGGATGGCATCACCGACTCGATGGATGTGAGTTTGAGTGAACTCCGGGAGTTGGTGATGGACAAGGAGGCCTGGTGTGCTGCAATTCATGAGGTTACAAAGAGTCAGACACGACTGAGTGACTGAACTGAACTGAACTGAACCCTTGAAAATAACTGTTAACATTTAATGAGTGTATGTCAAGTTCTAGCCTCAATGGTTTATATATATATTTCCCTGTTTTTTAATGCTTCTTCACAAAAGTTCTGCAGATCATTTGTTAGCTTTATAAATGAAAGAAAAAAAATTATCTAACTTGCTCATGGTAAATAGACCATGTAACTAAATTTTAGATAAATAGAATACATAGCTAGTAAATAGAAAATCCAGAATTAAAAAGTCTACCTCTGTCCAAAGATAATTACCATTTCCTAGGTAACATTTTACATGCTAATTACATGATACAAAGTAGATTATTTGATTTTCATAATAACACATTTAAAACATTCAGTCTTCAAGTAGAAGATAAATCTTGTCTCCTTTTTGAAGAACCACGGAAGCTCAGGCAATTGTTTTGAGTCTCTTTAGCCATGACCACTGGAAAAGATCTGAATACCTACTTCCCATGTCTCTTATATGACAGAAAACTACTTCTCCACGGTAGGGAGAGTATTACAAGATCCTTCAGCTTTATTCCTCTGTAAGTCCTTTCACTGTGCCCACTAGAGGAACAATTGAGCTAATCGTCAAACTGAGGAGAAAGGAGTTCTTAGATTTCTATTTTAGTCCATTTGAGGCTGCTATAATAACATACCATAGACTAAGTGGATTATAAACAACAGAGATACATTTCCCACAGTTCATTCATGAGGCTAGAACATCCAGGATCAAGGCACTGGCAGATTTGGTGTCTGGTTAGGCCTACTTCCTAGTCCATAAATAGCCAGAATTTCACAATAACCACATGGAGAAGGAGGCAGAAGAGCTCTCTGGGATCTCTTCTATAAAAGTACTAATACCACTATGTATGAAGGCTCTGGCTTCATGACCTTATCAGCTCCCAGAGGCCCATACCTCTAAAATCATCATACTGGGAATTAGATTTCAATATATAAATTTGTAGAGGAGGGCACAGACATTCAATCTATAGCATGCGGGATTTAAGCCTTTCTGGGTCCTCACTCTTGGGAGCAGTGTCTTCTCTGAATGTGTTAATAGAGGATCTAGTGAGCCCTCCTCCCATGAGTCTCAGTTTTTGGTAAGGATGCAGATAAGAATTTGAGATCTTACCCATTGTAAAAGGCTTTATTGAAGATAAGGAAGGAAAGAACAGAGAGAACATCTCAAGAGAGAGTTGGGCCAGGCTAAGGAAGGCAATGACCCCAGAGGGCTGGGGTGCAGTTTTTAAGGTAAGGTTTTTACATTATCCAGGAAGTTGTTGATTGACAGTCTTATTTTAGAACTGCAGATCATAAAACAAGAGACTCTACTTCATATGTCCTTCCCATAATTCACTCTGTCATGATTAGATATATGTATTCATGGAATATTTATAAATATTTAATGAGTCCAATGGTGACTAAAGGTTATCTAAGTACATGCTAGGATTAGGTATGTACATGTGTCAGAGTAGAGAAAATCCCTCCAGTCAGCCAGTGGGGAATTTTTCCAGGCCTTTGACTATTTTGGAATATATTCATGGGGGTATATTTGCGTCGGGGCTGGTAAATACCTTGGTGAGATTAGGCAGCCTTTGGACATTTAGTTTCCTGTGGCTAACTTCCTGCCTAAAAGATGGATGTTCTCTTTCTTCCATGATGGATTCCTGGCCTGTAGTGATGGGGGAAATCTGGATTCAGGCTATGCTGGCAACAGGGGAAACAATATAGACACTGATCTGCAGTGAAAAGTTAAAGCTTTTCTTGAGTCTAGATATCTAAGATGAAATTGCCATTTTGGATTTTTTTTTAATATAAATTTATTTAATTGGAGGCTAATTATTTTATAATATTGTATTGGTTTTGCCATTTTATCAAAACTAGTTATATCAATTTTATATCTTGATCTCCATCTGTGTGACACTTCTATTAGTTCATAAATTGAAGGAAGAACAGTGGAGTTCCTAATCCTCCTTATCATCTTTTTCTTTAACCAGGAAATCCTAAATTCTGAAGGTCTTCTTCAATTCCTTGACTATTGAAGATCTCTATGTACATAAAGGTGGATCAATTTAACATTTGTGAAAGCACTCCATAAAACAGTAGAGGCTGTAAAATTTTTAGCTATTTTACATTGAATATGAGTGAAAACAAGCACTTAGAAATAATGAGATGGAGTCTAGATTTTTCCAACTCCAAAAAAGATAATTCAATTTTAAAGGAAATATAAAGAAATTAAAAATTGGACTTTTTAAAACCTACTGGAGAAGGGACATGTGAACATGCACTGCCATAGACCACAATGCTCATAAAAATCATTTTGTAAATAAAATTATCAAATGAAGATTTTATTATCCTATATAATGATATAAATTTAAATCAGCATATGATAGTATAAATGATCTATCAATCAAATTTCTAAAATTAAAATTAAAGTTAAAGACTTTAATTTTAAATGACATAGCATTGAGCCAGAACAATAACTGGAATCCAAGGTTGCTCAGCTGCTTGTCCCAGAGGCAAGAATAAAGCCCTGGTTCTTAGGTGAAAATATGTTTACATTATACCTGTTATGTGGTCTAGCACCATGCTTAGATTCCAGTAAACATTACAAATGTGTTCTAGGGCTAGTGTTTTCTTCCCTTCTTCAGTTCAAAGAGTCCAATCTTCATATTTCATTTTCTTCTTCTTCTCTTAAGAGGAGTCAGACATCTAGATGGATCTAGAGATTATACTAAGAGAAGTAAGTCAGACAGAGAAAGACAAATAATCACTTATCTGTGAAATCTTAAAAGAATGATACAAATGAACTTATTTACTAAAGAGAAACATGCTAACAAACACAGATAGTAAACTTAAGGTTCAGTTCAGTTCAGTTCAGTCGCTCAGTCATCTCTGACTCTTTGCGACCCCATGAATCGCAGCATGCCAGGCCTCCCTGTCCATCACCAACTCCCGGAGTTCACTCAGAGTCACGTCCATCGAGTCTGTGATGCCATCCAGCCATCTCATCCTCTGTCATCCCCTTTTCCTCCTGCCCCCAATCACCTTACCTGTCTCCTGAGAAATTTGTATCAAGGTCAAGAAGCAATAGTTAGAATAGGACATGGAACAATGGGCTAGTTCAGATTGGGAAAGGAGTATGTCAAGACTGTATATGATCACCCTGCTTATTTAACTTATATGCAGAGTGCATCATCTAATATGCTGAGTTGGATGAAGCACAAGCTTGAATCAAGATTGCTGGGAGACATAACAATAACCTCAGATATGCAGATGGCAGCACCGTTATGGCAGAAATGGAAGAGGAATGAAAGAGCCTCTTGATGAAAGTGAAAGAGGAGAGTGAAAAAACTGGCTTAAAACTCAACATTCAAAAAACTAAGATCATAACATCTGGTCCCATCAATTCATGGCAAATAAATGGGGAAACAATGGAAACAATGACAGACTTTATTTTCTTGGGCTCCAAAATCACTGCCAATGGTGACTGTAGCCATGAAATTAAAAGATGTTGCTCCTTGGAAGAAAAGCTATGGGCAACCTAGACAGTATATTAAAAAACAGAGACTCAACTTTGCCAACAAAGATCTCTATTGTCAAAGGTATAGCTCTTCCAATAGCCATGTTTGGATGTGAAAGTTGGACTATAAAGAAAGCTGAGCACCAAAGAATTGATGCTTTTGAACTGTGGTGTTGCAGAAGTCTCTTGAGAGTTCCTTGGGCTGCAAGGAGATAATACTAGTCAATCCTAAAGGAAATCAGACCTGAATATTCATTGGAAGGACTGATGCTGAAACTGAAACTCCAATACTTTGGCCACCTGATGTGAAGAACTGACTCATTTGAAAAGACCCTGATGCTGGGAAAGATTGAAGGCAGGGGGATAAGGAGACAGCAGAGGATGAGATAGTTGAATGACATCACCAGTTCGATGGACTTGAATTTGAGCAAGCTCTGGGAGTTGTTGATGGACAGCGAGGCCTGCTGTGCTGTAGTCCATGGGGTTGCAAAGAGTCAGACATGACTGAGTGACTGAACTGAACTGAGCTATATGCCACAAGGAATTACATTCAATACCTTGTAGTAACCTATAATGTGAAATAATCTGAAAAGTATATATATATATAAATATATAATATATGCATTTTATATATAAATATATACATGTAAATCAACTTTCATTTCTCCAGAAAGTAA